>LUCM01001076.1:347908-361933 GCA_008360955.1 Fasciolopsis buskii | reverse complement strand
AAATAGCTATTCTCAAAAGTGGCACCCAATACCAATTCCTAACTCTATATTTACTCACGGCCGGGTCACCGCCCATCCATACGCCCACACGCATACTCCACGTCTCGCAACGCTGACAACAGAAACTAACGCACTGCAAAGCAACAAGTACACACACCTTTCAACTTCAGCTGAAATATCAAGCCGATTCGCCACAAGTGCTTCAGGTACGAGGCTAGCCTGCCCGAGCCTTGGATATAGCACATTTACCGCCACTCCCGAGCTACGTCGTGGACACGCAGCTACCAAGGGTAAGTGAGAAACGGTCCACAGTCGTAGTATCCTCTCCACCGGTATCAAGTTCGGCGCTGCCCAGTGTCCAGGGTCTGCTAACAGTACTTTGCACTTTGAAAACGGTGCAAGCACACTGCCAAACCGAGCAAACTGATCTCGACAGTCTATCCTAGTGCGCATTATGTGAACCAATGGTCCGCAGACTCGTGAATCAGGCACACGACGTCATACTGCCGTAATTAGGTCGCAATAGTTTCCCTCCACTTCCACAGTTCGACTCCACTACCTCCCGCCAAAGACTCTCCACTACCAAGCCATATGTCACATCACCTCGTCCATGAGAACAGTTGAACAAGAATGGAAAAGATGGGACACACCCTTGTTCGAACGCTGCTAGATACGTTTTTCGAATGAACGTCGAAAGTTCACCGTATACCCTCACCCCGACCCCCGTAAGGCGACTAATCACCGAAGTACCACCACGCTTGCGCCACAACCGGCCTCACCCCAAACTCCTCGGCTTAGCATACCCCATTCATGACGTCCGATCCACTGAGCTTGAAAGCACCGTTTACAAATCGGGAGAGACTCTCGATCGTAGGGCGGCGACTGCGTGTGGCGCGTTTTCCGAGCTATCTGTCCGAAGAGTGAATTATTTGGTCCGGTGCAACCTCGACCGCTGGCCGGAAATCCGGCCTGTGTTTCGCGGATATCTACATCTCAGCGAATCGGTCATCAAAAGGCGAAGCGATCTATCCGAAGCTAACAACCTTAAGAATATCGGGAAATTAACTAACAATCACCCGCGATGATTGCTGCAGTCTCCACTCCGTCGTACCCCTTCTTGGAACAGATGGCGGTATAATCAGTGACTGTCACCCCACGAGGGGATACGTACACTTGTTTTTGCCAAATCTCGACGAAAGCAAGGAGTAAAGTGATCTTCGTCAGGCCTACTTCCTCCACCCCAATTTGAACAAGAACTGGGGAAGTTCGCTCGGACCCGCGCAGCTTTATCCCCTCTTCAGCAAGCGAATATTTGACTCACCTTCCACTATCCATTGGGGATCAAGTGACACCCTCCCAAAGGAATTACAGCTCAAGGCGTCGGACTAGATACGATAGCGTGTGGCCAATCTAAACTGAATCCTTGAAATGCTCTGCCCAACGGTCAGATCTTTCCCTGTCCTACCATGCAATGAGACTCTCCATTCTATCGGCACACGAACATTCCACTAACCGAAGTTCGCCGACCCAACGCTGTCGCGTATAAGCTTAAACAGTCTGTTGACTGTTACCTGAAAGCGGACGCCACTCTCCATCCTCTTCGGCTACCTTAACCACCAGCTTTCCGCCGGTCATTTTTGAGCGTATGAAACTTAGTAGACTACGCTGGTTGGGCCACGTGTTGCGTGTGACGAACACTTGTCTACCATACCGTGCCTTGTTTTGTACTCCTCCTAAGGAATGGAAGAAGCCATGTGGAAGCCAACAGATGACGTGGCAACGTGGAATGAGAAAATGTACAGCGAACTTAGGTAAATTAGGTGTCTCACACCTTCGTGGTTGGGGTCCGAGAGACTCGTCGACTTGCTGGCTGGAGACACTGAAGGATATGGCATTGAACCGTGAACAGTGGTGATCGTGCTGTCATTTTTCATCGAATGTGGATGATTGAAATAGTGCGTTTGTACAGTTAGACTGTGTTTCGTGTGTTGGCTGCAGCAGCATCTTATCTTTTCCCGCCTGTGTAGGTCCACTCCCTGTTCTTGTTGGATATTCACTCTTTTATATAAATGTGTAACTCTGGGGAAAGGCAGCGGTCAGTGAGGCTTGCCTTGCTGTTTAACGCTGAACGATGATGATGAAAGGTTTCTGAGTGAGTTCATTTTCGTAGGCTTCATCTCTGAACCAGCCATGAAAAATTGTCGCTCTCCTAAAAGTCACAATGTTTTGCAGGACTGGAATCTCCCAGTTAAATTAAAATATTTTTTCTTAATGCAACAGTGTAATCATTTACAAACGATCACTCGTTGGCAAGTGGTAGCGTTACATGTTAGTGATATAACTGCCACTATTTATCTAGATAGCCAGGGATGATTGAATATATCATAAAGAGCATGAAATTCGCACAGAGGAAAGCAGTGTACTGGGTCGTTGTCTTTCTTGTAAATCACCTTAGCTAGTGTGTTCAGCAGTGACAGTGCGTCCAGTCTGAGCTCCTAAATGAACCTGAAACTGGCGAGACTATTCGGAAATATCAGCTGAGCATTACATTTTGAAACCTGACTCTTGAGTTTGGATCACTGGTATACTGTTTTTTCATGTCATCGTTTCATTCATATCATATTTAGAAGGATAATTCTAAGCACATATTCAGTGGTGTTGCTTCATTACTGGCAGTTCTGATGTATATACCATTTGGTCCCTCATAATCAGCTCCTCACTATCCATTGCAAGCGCAGCTTTTGACAACTTCCAACCAGTGAAGGGAAAAGGATGCACTGTTTTGGCCAAAATCCACATTCGTTGGATCAACCAGACAATGCTGAAGGAGTCCAGTAGCGAACCGCTCTCCTCAGTGCTGCTGACTTTCTATCTTAGAGAAAAGTCGTCAAGCTGATAGATACTTAAATGAGCAGATTTCTAACAGATGCTCACTCAAGAACCAAACAGTTTACGCTTCTGGTCGCCTTTACTGCAGCTCACACTAGCATGTCAGCCATCTTGTCTGGTTAGCTGGACTCATTTATGGAAATCGGTTCCACCTCGTAGGTACGTACAGGGGTAAACTCGCTCGCGTAGGCCGCGTAAAGCTTGATCATTCACCAGTTTTCGAAAGAAACACTCAATTCCCCCTGACGGCCGTCACTGTCAACATTCCATGGTATGGCGGCGACTTCTGGACATCGGTCGCATCTAGTGATCAGACACAAATTGGCTTGATAACTCTAAACAATTTTGAGACCCCAGGTATAAACTTTGTGTAGTGTCCCACTCCAGGGTATCTTTAACATTTACTTGTGCTTTTGGGCCTATCTAAACATCACAACGAATCTCATGGTTTGCATTCGTGGTACTGGTAAACTGTAACAGATGACTACGATCCTTGTTCTCATACTACGGAACAAATAATCTGTCCATTGTTTGTCTATAAAAGGTCAGAGTAAGGAAGATACATGCACACAGGAAAACACCGAACAATTGAGGCATACCAATTGTAGTTTCATTTTCTAGTTGAATACACGCTGTCGTGTTTTTCCAGGCATATTTTTCACAGTTCTGCTGATTTGGAGGTAAAAGAATTCATTCACGAATCTTCTGCCCATTTTTTCGTTTTCACATGATCAATCTGAACAGACTTATTATTGCGTCCCAGGCGGTCGTTGCTGTCGTTATTGTAGTCTTTGTTGTGGACGTAGGCATCATGGTGTTTTATTTTGATTTGCAAATGAGTATGCAACATTGAGGTGGCAAGTCTTCTCTTACGATTGTGGCCATAGTCATACAAGCACATACGAATACCCAAACGCATGAGATCAATCTTTTCTGTTGTCACCCCTCCCACCCACATGTAACACAAATGGCACCTTCTGCTCGCTGTGCCCAAGTGGTAAATAAGATCAAATAGTCGGGTAGATGTGAACAGATAGTCAGACGCTCAACGTGGGTGATGAAGTCGATTGCGTTTCTGCATGTGTGTGCTGGCATGAGCTGAAGTTCGATTGTACGTGTGCATTCGGTTTGAAGAGCGTTCTTTTGCAGTTTTGTGCATGTCAACACTGTCACCACGATATAGTTTACTATGCTAATTTTTGTTTATGCCGGACAAGGTTTTAGCGATCTTGTTTACCCATCCACCTAGGCACACACACATACACACTAGTTGTCTCCTCTTCTCTGTCTCGTTTGGATACAACGGACAATGCGGAACGGACAAGGGAATAGATGTCCCCCAGGAATAGTGGATAAGTTGGTCCGTCGGTAGACAATCAGACTACCAGGTAAAAGAAAAAAATTTAGTACGACAACGCGGATGACAGAAGCAGCAGCAGCAGCAGCAGCAGCAGCAGCAACAACAACAACAACAGTAACAAGTATTTTATTTTTAAAAATCTTACTTCCTTTGTTTATTAAACAATTAATACATACACCCCAATGAAATGGGACTGCGCGGGCATCGAACGGAGGCCGAATGGAGAATTGACTTGGAGTGAGAGGATTCGAAATGGCGGGCTTCACTCTTAAGCGTTTCCGTCGTTTCTAGCACACCACCGCCGATTATTGGAAGTAGTATCAATGAAGGACAAAACAAACATTGAACCATCAAATAGCACAAAATCATCAGCTGCAAAGGAACAGCCCGAAAACTTTTAGTTTTTTAATGCTCGAACCTTTTTTATATTTATTCATTTGTATCAATTCTTAGGTGACATGAGGAGGCAGAATTTGTAGAAAATGGAAAATCCACTCAGGACAATGAGTTGAAATTCCGTGTAAACGGATTCATGGGTAAAAGTGATCGAGAAAAATGTAAATGTGCATAAGAAATTTAAGTAGGTTCAAATTCGTATCTCAGCGACAGGAGAAAATTCTAATGATGACATGTTTCAATCGAAGCACCTGAGATCAGCGAAATCAGAAATATCTGGACAAGGAACAGCAATATATTCAAATATTCTGAAGGAAAAAGAAAGCAGCGGATACAAATGGAGACACCATACTACCCTAGAGTGTCTCAAAGTTATTTGAACACAATTTAGAAAATTTTCACTCTGTATTAGTTCGGTTGACTTAATTGTAACAACAGTTCGATAGGCAGAAACAATTTGCATGGGACGACCAAAATTGTCAAGCTTTTGAAAAAGGGGTAATGAGTCGGTGGTTAAAGCATAATCGAGGGAGGGAACAAAAGATGAATAGGGCCTAGTTATCCAACGAATTGTTAATAAAATGTAATAAGCAGGTTGCAGCGCGCAAGTTGAATTTTTTGTTCACATGTGAACCGAAAGGGTTAGGTGGTAAATTGAGATACGTGTAAAGCCTGGTGGGAACGAATGGTTTCAGTGACTTTAGGAGAGGCCGATGTGCGGATCACTTGGCGATACCGTTTAATTGGGTCAGCGGATTTGGAGTCTTTGGGATTTGAAACGATGACAACTAGAACCCATAAACCAGAAATAGAGTACTTCGATGGTGGTTCATCAAACAGAATAATGATTAACGTGATAAGATGTGCACTATCATATTTGATAAATGTCGAAGAGGGGTCAGCATAACCAGCAGCCAAGGATATGTTTTATTTGAAAATAATTTTAAAGATTTTAGTGGCAGAGAAGTTTAGTCGCCTACAAAAATGAATGGAAAATACGGAGAGTCTTTAGAGGGTCGCTTCAACGTACTATTAAGGTCTGCCATGGGATCTTATTGTATGTTCGGTCTTCTGATAGCGGTTTTACATGGGCTACAATGATTTGCTTACCTGTAACAGATGCGTTGCTTTCAAGAAAATATAGTCACCAGGCATTTTTATTAGAGGATAGCTTTCGGAATGGTGGATGTTGAATTTACGTTTCGGATGGGATTACACGAAATTCGGTATTCATATCTATTAGGGCTTTTTCCGTACAATCGCACTTTATTTATTTATTCTCCGCTCACCCCGTGTTTCTTTCTCCGATTGCCTGTGCAAATTCACCCGATTCGACCTGGAGGAATTATGCTGTTTAATTGGACTAATGCTGGTCAAACAATGTCGACGCTAGCCCATCGCTATATCGGTCATAAAATGATCTCTTGTACCCACCAGTTGTCGCCAAACGAACTATAAAAACTTTTGTCCTTTTATTCTATGACATCATTGGTGAGCTAAACCTATCACTAGGCCCAACTCCATGGTCTCCATCTCTTATATGAACGATCAGCGGATCTGTATCCGTCTATTCGCTGCAGCATGATAAACTACTGCCATTCGTTTTTTGAAGTTCTACTGTTCCCTACTCAAGCTTGCCGTGGGTCTATTTTGTGTCCTGCCAAATACAGCATGGGATCTTCAAGATTTCGTATTGTGTGCTTGAAATCAGCATACCGGTTGACACTCTATATGGTAAAATAGGGGCTCATTAACCGCCTGACCAGACGGTGTTGTTCCGCGATGCAAGAGAATGTCTTCTGTTTAGTTCCATTAGACAGTTGCGCACGCAAATATCATAAAAATAAGCGGGGGTTGTAGTTAGATCTGCTTTGTAAATATGCTGATCATGTGCGCATTTGTAATTCTGCTCAGTAAGCCCAGCGTTCTGGTAAAAATTTAGGTCATGTAAAAAATCAAATTACCAAGACGACCATGTTTGTTCTACTGGGATTAGTGATTGCTAAGCAGATATCACTGAATGGATCACACGGGGTGGTATCCTCTCTGCTTTTCCGTGTAGAGCGTATACCGTTACTATCTGGTTTGCATGATTAGAATCCCCTTGGCGCAGGATAATGATTTAGAGGAGTAATTTTGTTTTTATGAATCACTTTCCTCGCTGTTAAATATTTCTTGGCTTCTCCAGTCGCCGAATTATCCATCGTTTCCCTTCCTGCCAGTGCTTCCTCTTATACGTGTGCAAGCTGCATACAGTCATTTGGCTTTATACAATAGTGTTTTGTTATCTAGTTTCCGACACCTACCCATTTTATCTTCCAGATTAGAAAACTAGATACTCTGGAGTCGGTACTGGACAATTGCTCCACACAGTCAGAGAATCCACACCCCATTGTCGATAGACCTAACCATTTGATTAAGTACACGGTCAGTCGGCAAGTTCGCCACAGGTTTCTGGGGTTCAGATTTATGACACGAACGCCTTGGAACTGCATAGATGTCTCATGTATCCTGGTCCCCTGTCTGGAGCGTTCGTGCAGCTCGAATGTATCTTCTACTGATTGCCTGTGTGCATAATTTATTAACTCTACGTGACAAGCCACGCCCATCGAAAACCGCCACATTCACGACTTGCACGCTAGACAGATTAACCGTTGATATGCCTGCGAGTAAATTGGACGTTGACGAACGGAAATGGCCAAATGTAGACTCTGAAGCAAGTGTGCTTTGTGCCCTGACCGCAAGGTCAGCCGTAATGTCTAGTCCCCTTGAAAGTTTGACGGGAAACTCATTTTGAGCAGGAGGATTTCAATTACCGCCGCTGTCTGAACGATCAAAACCGGTTCTCTTCCAACCTTTCTGAGGCAAGCTTTTCATCCTAGTTTCGGATTGTTTTCCATGATAATGTTCCTTACACATAAATTCATTTGCCATATTATATAGTCAAGTCGTAAGTAGAAATCGTGTTAATGCCAAAGGAATCTAATTGTTTTGTTTCAACCCTATCCATTTGGTGACCTTTTCCGACTGATTCATGTTTTTGTTTTCAAGACACATGAGTCATGCAGACAAGCCATAGAGTATTTGCGTCACTAATTTAGATTCTGAGACATATCTAACTGCTGACTATTCTCATTTCTTGGGTACCAACCAAAAAGGTGAGAAGCATCAACCGAGGCAAAAAACTAGCTAAATTTTTCATATTTGTACGCCAAATCATAGATTGATCATTTTGTCTCCTCTTCTAGTTTTGTCAAGCATGCTAAAGGTACACGGCGAAGCATACGATGAGCACGTGTGTGGACATGTCCGGGCCATCGAACGCTGTATGATGAGATCACACTGATCCAAGGATAACTAGCAACATCCAACACAATATGATGTATCTTGAGTTTGCCCAACTTTTGTTTCCAACCTACTTCTTTAATGTTCCGGAGGTATCGGTAATCGAATACAGGCGGCATCTGAGCAGGCTCAAAGTACAGGGACAGCATATTGCAACTGTAAAACAAAACACAACGACCTGTGGTATTGAGTACCATTCCCTTGAGTAAAGTGTAGATCTTGCGGCGAACTCACGGCTGTTAAAGGTTCGGAACATCTGTTTTCGGTCTCACAATTCGTGATGTAATCCCTTCCCAACACTGCTCTCAGCTTCAGTCAGGAGTTCGATATAAAAAAAAGCTACCGACTACTGGTCACGACTATCGTGTACAGATACAAAAGCCTACCATTCCGTTGTATCTGCATACTTCAATGGCAACGCGGTTCAGAATGCTTTGAGCTGCTTGTGAATTTGCACACAGTCAGAAAATATCACCAGTATGCATTAAATGGAAGACCTCACATCCTTTGAGAATTACAGATCTACTGTTTGGTGAAATCGTGCGTTTGTACAATTAGACGGTGTTCCGTGTGTTGGCTGCAGCAGCATCTTATCTTTCTCGCCCGTGTAGGTCCACTCCCTGTTTCCGTTGGATATTCACTCTTTTTATATAAACTTGTAACTCTGGGGAAAAGGTAGCGATCAGTGAGGCTTGCCTTGATGTTTAAAGTTGAACGATTATGATGATGGTGATGTTTGGTATAGTAAACAAATAATTCCATCCCTGGGTTGTTTGGGTTCACTTGGGTTTAGCTTACGTGTTTCTCTGTATCGGTCATTGCTCCCGTTCAGTTGGCGATAGTCTTTTCAGATTCATTCTCGAAAAAGATGTGTTCAGTTCTTAAACCGTAATCAAATTTTACTGTTTTATTCTGTAACGGCTGATTGTAATTATACATCACACCATTGTTGTTCGTGTTTTTTGATGGCGAGGAATAAACCCACCCGCTAGCTTGGCTATCATTTCTGGCCTATTTGTACTTTACACCTCCAGTCTCTCTACGCCAGGTGAAAACCGTTCGTGGTAGCAGTGAATTCCTGTGGCTAATAGACGTTTATTCCTTGCTATACTACTATCCACTTGCACGAAGCATCACTAAGCTACACCCGCTCACTATCTATCAAACTGGGATTATTAGCGTATGTGATCATGACAGCGCCAAGTCTACACTTAAGTGTTTCGGTTGACATGGATGTTTTTGAATCTGGTTGTCTAATACTTCCTCTTGGGAGTTGGAAAGTTAATCATAATCACCGAACTTGGCCTCAAGGTAGCGAACTTTTCATCATCATCATCGAGATGATATCGCAATTGAGCAATTGTTGAGGTTCCTCTATATTTATAGGGTTGCCACTGATTTTAACCTTGGGCTTCTTTGACAACCTTGACCATTGGAAACCTGAACAGTTTATGAACTGCCGGAAATGTGCCTATACACGGGCTTCAAATTTAACGGTGACGTTTATGAGCAAATTAAATGAATATCGATGGGCTCACTCATATCGGGATTTCTCACTGAAGCGGTGGAAAACATCGCACTGCCAAGGATCCCGCCAAAGTTTGGGTCAGATATGTGGATAATACTTTCATCTTTATTATACGCTCAAATATTGAAGAGATGCAGAGAAAACAACGTACTCAAAGGCATCTTCTCCATCATCGAATCGGAGAAAAACGTACAGCTGGCATTTATGTACATGCTGGTTAAAAGGAACGCCAATTGCACATTGGAGACAAGAGTGTGTCGCAACCAAACTCACACGGATCAAGTGATAAACTTTTATAGCAACCACCTAAACAATCACAGATGATCATGCATCCGAACCTTATTCAAGGGGGCAAAATTCACTACAGCACAGGTAGGACTAAAAAACCAAGAAAAAACCTATCTCTGCATGATGTTCGAGGAAAATGGATATCCGAGGAACTTCGTAAGAAGAACCCTACACACAATAAACAAGGAAAAGAACAGAAAGATCATTCTCCCATACATCTGAATTTACCGCATGCCTATTCCAGCCTCAGGGAATTGAAGTTGCTCATAGACCGTCCCGGACTTTCATCAAAGCCAAAGGAGTGATTGAAAACGTTGGAAAGAACAAAAGTCGTTTACAAAGTCAAATGCATGGACTGGAACAAGTGCTATATCGGTGAGACTGGGAGAACAGTGGCTACCTGTGTGCGCGATCACTAACTAACTACAAGAAAACACGATCCACATTCTCTGTCTGTCATCCGTCCACGAAGACCAAGAAGAGCGCAAATTCAATCTTGATAACGTTGGAATCCTTGATCAAGCAACTACGAGACACACGAGGGAGTTTTTAGAAGCCTGGTATTCTTCAAATAATACAATCGATAGACACATCGAATCGAATCACGTGTACATTCGGATGAGAGGCATATAGCTCAGCTAATTGAGAGAAGCGGAATTCAAGTCGTACAAAGCTATGGTCTCAAATCTGAGTCATTTATATGGATCTGTCTGCGGAACTGAATCACACTCGAAATAAAAACAACGACACAACTAAGTGATCTTCTAAGATCAAAGGTCAAAACAACGGCGATCAAGTGGAAAACAGACGCACAGTTTCTGGGTCAAAGTGGTCGAATAAGTTCAGGGCCAGTATCAATGACAACTGTATAAATGGAAAAGAACAACAACTGCGCACCCGCACTGACTATGTCAACTCGACTGGCAGTGAAAAGTTTGGGACCTAAACGCCAAGCTCAGGGATCAAAATCCAATAAATCTAGTAACCTGAGGTAAGACCAACACTAGTTTTCAAATCCACTGAGTCAACCGTGTCATCTGGCTCGTTTAGATTTTAAGTGGATCTTTTGATGCTCTTGTTCGTTTTTTTCTTGTTTTCACAAGAAATGACTCGCTTGATGCGATTTCTTGTGCGACGCGATCTGTCAGAACTCTCATCATTTCACAACGCATAAACTTGTTTGTTATGCTTCCAAGGCAGAACAGCAGCAGTCTGACAGAGCTTGGCGTGCAAACTGAAGCAAATGAATTCTGCATTCGCCCCAGCTCCTTCGCAGAAGTGTACAGTAATCGACGAATTTACCGGGTATATTAGCTAATGGCGACACGGCACATCGCACGCATGGATAATGTGCGTCTGCCAGTAAGTGTTGCATCTACACCTAGGCCAATATTGTCATCACATGTACGCATGTAAGGAGGCTTGACCTCATCATTCTATCGTTAGGTTTCATTTGATCTTTGCCGGTATAACTCAGGCGTACTGTTAGCTGAATTGATTGCAATTTTTAATTCAAAGGGGTATTCACTATGACCATCAACTCCTTTGTTTCGTTCGCACGTCTAGCTACCTTGTTTGGCTTCTGTACCCCAGTGGTTGTGTGTAAGACTATGAAATTTAATCGGTTTGGAGCCAAACAATCTATCGGTCAGATTGGTTTAGGTGATAGCATCACATCTTGCTCCTTGTTACCGCTGCTTGCTATCGGACGACTGACTTCGGCTTATGATTAGACGCCAGGTACGTCAGTTCCGGAAGGCGGACCTTGACAGGCGTATGTAGTAAGTCATTCTTATCATTAGTAAAGCATTCTCCGTAGTGTGCTTGTAGAGTTCTTTAAGGTGCAAACTTTTACCGTAATTGGTAGACGGCCAAGTGACCACCACTGCTTCCACTTCTTCCCCTTCGTCGATTCTCTCCACAGTAGTGGGAACACTGTTTAACAAAATAAGGACCTATCTCAGGAAACTCGTCACGGAAATTAAAATGGAAAAGGGACATTAGTAAGCTGAGAAGCCATATCTACCATAGTTTCCTTTTTGAAATTATTTATGCAGATGCCAAATTAGCAAGGAATTTTGTTGGTAAGTATATGTGTGCCTGTGTGCAGGGGTGAGAGAAAGAGTATGAGTTGTTTTGAAAACGAACTGCAGGCCAAAATTCATTCCATTTTCGCTAAAATGATATAGAAACTTTGTTTTATTAAAATACCGTTTATTCCATCCACCGACTTCTGTACATACTTCTTCCCCGCTCTCGATTTTGATAGCAATGTAAATGTATTACTAGAGGTAATCAGGTTGCCCGTCAGCTTACCGTCAAATTTGATATCTTGTCTGCTCGCGATCACTCACCACTTAACTTCTTGTTGTAGCTGAGAAACTTAGTCTACTGACCGATCAGTATTGTGCTTGCGCTCTCAGTTGGAAATCCCTTTTTCACTATTCTCTCTTTCGCTTCGCTCAGATTCGCATAACTCGTTTAACACGCTGTTCTGCTATGTGTTGAATACTCACAATCTGTCTCCATTCTTGCTTTTTATGTTGGCATCCACATTCTAATTTTTTCATGTCTTCCTTCTGACTACAGATCAGACAAAGTTGCCCGATTCACTTTTCTGAATTGAAGCAGGGGATAGCTGAGTTAATCTGTGAATAGACCAGCAAATTCTAATAACGTAGGTTTGTGCCTGTGGTTGTATTAACATTGTTTTATGTTAATGAAAACACCGAAATTTAGAGGTGTCGGCATCCGAAAGGATAGAGTTGTTGGAATTTGTTGCATATAATTATATCACCAATTTTGGTCAACTCTATGTCCATCAACTAGTTTGTATAGACTGGATCACGTGGGCCGAAATCACTTTCATCTACAGCCGGCAGTTCCACTCTGTGGTAGTGAGTAGTTGCCGTGACAATAGTTAACTCAGGACTCTTGCTGTCACTGACTTCGCATCTTATTATCATAAGCTGCCATCGTCGAGGGAAAGTTGGACTGTTAACTTCCCCCGTCTCCGTCTTCTCATTCAGACAACCTATCCAATTTTTTCAACCATACCCATCTCTTAGCATTCTAATATAAAACTTAACATTTCTAAATTGAAATGTATTGAGTGTAACGTTGTCAAACGACTCCAAGTGACTGCTGAACACTCAGGATTGCAACGAAACTGGCTGGTTGTTAAATGTATATGAGGGTTTCAATTTAGTTTCGGTTTTACCACCATTAACCTTGCAATGATGTGATCTGATTTCGGTCATCTTGAATTTCCGCGAATGAGGCGTTTTGATTACTTGTACTGGAATTACACCGATTGGGTTGGAACCTAGTCAATTCATGCAACTCATCTCACGTTCTTTGCACAAGCTTTGGTCAAATTGTATTTGATGATGCTAGTTGTTTGGAGTAGGAAGGACTGTTTGGCAGTCAGCTCTTGAAAGTCCTAGAACTACGACCGAAAATTTACGGCTCATTTGCACGCCCTTAGATCCTAAGACAGATCAATCAGCTACTCAGGTTATAGTTTAGTAAATGTTTCACTGTTTATTTGTGTGCCCGTGCGTGTAGGAGCTAGTGCGCGCACAGGTAAACGCTGAATGTCACCCGCCGAACCAAACACGGACTGAGGGGGCATCAGTTTGGCGAACGCGTTTTTGTTCTTAAGCTGTAAAATGACGTGTTGTGCCATTTTGAATGTCAAAGGAGCCGGCAACGGACATGTACGAATTGGGAAGCTGATCGACGGTAGGAAGGCTGCGGTGCTTGAAATTCAAATCGAAAAGTAGTTGACCAATTCATCACGGCTGGTCGATGCGAAATGCCTCCGAGTTAGCTACACTCGGGAGCCTTTCGGTTAACAGGCGGAGGCAATAAACGATTGTCAAACGTTGTTCCATTATGTTGCATTTACTGATGATAGAAACAAAAAAATCATTGATTACACATCCAGTTTCTTGAATGTTGTACTCCTTGAAGTGACACAGTTCGCTGAAAAGTAATTAATTTATTGCGATAGGCTGTTTACCTTACATGGAGTTCGCTTGCATTTGAGATCCACAATTTTGTCACGTAACAGAATTTCTACTCGTCGTCATCATCATCATCATCATCGTTCAACGTTAAACAGCAAGGCAAGCCTCACTGACCGCGGCCTTTCCCCAGAGTTACACGTTTATATAAAATAGTGAATATCCAACAAGAACAGGGAGTGGACCTACAC
>LUCM01001076.1:315566-344521 GCA_008360955.1 Fasciolopsis buskii | reverse complement strand
GGGTACTGCTAGGGAGTCCAGCCGCTGAGCAGAAGAATGATTAGGGTTCTCAACCAAAGCCTTTGGTTCTGACAAGAACCTGACCGCAAGGCAACGGGGAATAGCTCTGTCCATTGACCTTCCAGGCATGATTGGATCTTCGGCTTGAGATAAGCCATCCTGTATAGCTCGTTGGATCATGGAGGCACACAAGCCGTCACACCACGTCAAGGTGTAGTCTCGCTATGACAGGTATTTCTACACGAAGAAATAAGAGGCATTTAAAGGTAATTCTCTTTTCATTAAAAACTAATGGTTTTGTAAGTGCAGTTAAGGAGGCAGCGCTATTCTTGATCATATCGCAATAATGGACCTAGTAATCTTATTGTGTGCTCACTGGCGGTTCCGTTACTTGTGCTGCTCTGTTGCGTTCTTTCCACTCTGCGGGGTCATCTCGTGTGTGTAGCTCCGCTCACATTCAGTCCTCTCATCTCTCGCACAACCATCCCTTCGCATTTTGTTCGTGGTTCATTTTCGAGGCGATTACGTCATTCTCTTGCTCTCGTCAACGTTTTGTAATCCCCCTGAAATACTTATCAATAAAGGTCATCATAACAAAACGCTATTTGACTGATCTAGGACAGTTTTGTTGTTACGTGGTTTTACTCACCTGCGTGAATTGCGCTCAAAAAGTTGATGACCACTTTTGATAAGCACCCTATGACGTGTCCGCTAAAGTTAGTCTCATAAGAGATAGGAGACTATTCTTTCCCCTAAGGAACTCTTCGGCTTTCAAAAGGGACGAACTTGCGTAACAAAGTTCGTACCTATCTCGCAAACACTGAAAGTACCATTTTGTTGGTGAGATCAAAATGAGCAATCCATGTCCTGATTTATTTATTTTGAGGTTTAAAATATTTCGAGATCATACAATGAACTGTTTTGCGTAGTCAGGACAAGAACGTCTTGCTCTGGTTGTATTTGTCACAGAAACAGTTTCAGTGTTGGCTGGCTAACACATTTCCAAATGGATTTTCCACAAGGCAGGATGTTGAATATTGGGCGTACAGTACCTTCGGTCCATTCCAGCATCTCTGAGTCCTAATTACCCATTGATCTTGAACCAGTAAAAGTGAGACAGTTGTGTTGCATTCATTTAATCTGCATTCATTACATCATAGACATTAAATGTTTCATGCCTTAGGTTGTAACTAATTATGAGATATCAAACGAAGGCTTGGCTGGATGGCCATGTTTCAACCTAAACATGCATGTCCGATAGCCAGGAATTTGGTGGCTTGATTTTAGACTGGGTCGTTCAAACGATGTACACATATATTTATTTAGTTCCTAAATGCATTCGTTTTAACCGGCCTGCCTCCACCAATTGGCTCGAAGCTCATGTTTTTTATCTCCAAAAAGGTCTTTATTAATAAAAATGCATTAAAAAACACGAATTAATTGCTTTCGCCGAAGCTAATGTCTAAACATAACATGCATTGACGTTGCTATTTGACCATAGCTCAACATTTCAACTTCATTTCCGTAAATGACTCATCTTGTCGGATTTCTCAGTACAGTTCTTACAGTAGAGAAAATACAATATTATGAAATTCCTTCATTTTCATAGAGGAGGGTGATCATGTGCAATAAACAATGGAGTAATTGAAAACCTTAAGACGTACGGTCAATGTGGATCGGTCATCTCTACCGTGACAAAAAGGTTACCTCATGAAACATCTCTGGCAGCAAATTTTAAACCTTAGCTGATGTTTTTTTCGCAGCTCGCAAGTCGACCTATTCTATTTTCTTATTTATGTTCTAAAATTGAAGCAAGTAACAAATTTATCCTAGTGACCTGATTCGAATAAACGTGGATGGTTGCATCCCCCCACGAACAAGCGTGCACCGCTCTTCTAAAGCACAATAGGATATAAGCACTTAAAAACCGATACATTAAATTGAAGGTGACATGGACGTCGGTTTTCACATAATCCAGAGAATGCAAGTTTTGTGTAATGCTGTTCAGCGTTGAAAGTACACGTGATCTGGAGGTTCATTTTCGTAGAAAGTTTATCGTCTTTGACTGATTTTTGTATCCAGGGCTTCAACCTGCAAACAGCTCCGTTCACGAATATATCGGTCTACGAACACTATTTACGAGGAGTAATGCGGAATCTAAACACATTACACAATTCCGCCACCAAATGCACTTTTTCGAATACTGGGAGCAAAAGAGAAGACCGGTTGACTATTGCTGCTTGTATTCTCTCCAGTTAATGACGCAAATGACGTTGATTATCTTAAATAATGTAAAAAACCACCTATCATTCGCAGTACATGTTTATGAATCTACAAAGGATTACCACTAGTTTCGGGTTTCAACCCATGTAAACTTCGGTTTAAGCAAAACAGAGCAAGTTTGCACGCTAAGCCTCCCCATACCCCCCCCAGTCATCATGAGCTCGGTATCAGTTAAGTACCATGTCCTTCACTAAATTCCAGTGTGTGATTATTTCCCACCGGTTTATCATTCAGTTTTTCTGTCACTTGAAATGGAATTGGATTAGGTAACTGACATAGTTACTGAAGTCAATTTTTTTCATTTGGTAGATCGAAACCATCAAAACCAAGCGTTTTGACTAAAATGTGCGGATTTGCATTTTCTAGTTTGCCCCAAAGTAGGGTAAGTAACTCTAGGATCTGAAGCTTATCGTATTCTGTTGTAAACTCAGGCTACCAATGAGACGACTTCACTTCCGACAATTTGTTAGAGTACTTGTCATTTGCGTTGGCAGTCAGCACGGTGCCCGTATAGCTGAGCACAACTTCTCCCACACTACAGTTTATTCTCCGGAACTAATCTAATGATATATTATTCAACATGAATGCACTTGTGCCACCCTTAAATACTAGAACTAAGGTGGCTTAGACGAAACCTTTCATCTGGGTGTCTATCATCAGTAAGATCCGGTACTCTCAATGCATTTACTTGGGCCATCCACAAATTTCCCTAGCTAAGATCTTTTTGGACAAGAATGTCATACCGTTTGAATCTGAAAACAGTTGTAATAAAAGATGTGTCTCTATCTCGAATGTATTTTTAAACTTCGTTTTTAATTTCTCTACGCATATGACTAATTATTGCGCAAGAACACTAGGCTAGTCTATGTCGTTATGAGCACCTTGCTGATAGAATGATAGATAAGGGTTTGAATTATGGGAATACGACAACCTACCCTTTTTTAGTACCTGGGAAACTTACTTTCATATATCGGTTAGCTATTGAGACATCGTTAATAAGTTGGCACTGCCATTTTCCCGCAACTTATATTTTGCCTCAGTTTTACTGTCGTTTTTCTAAAGTAGTTAATTTACCACGGAATTTTTACCATGGGGATTTCAATTGACTTAACTCATCCCTGAAATCCCATTTTGTGTGATTAGTTGGAAGATGGATAACTTTGGTGTTTCTTCTGGACGCCCATTTGTTTCTGTTCGTTCGTGTTTATGCATCCATTTTGGTACCCCTTCTGTCTACTTGGTCTCTGTCATACTTCTCCTTTGTGACAAGAGCCTGATCACCCATGAGCAGCGACAGATTGATTTGTTCCGCGGTCATTTCGCGTCCGGTAGTCTGACAGTCAAACCTTGCTTGCTAACCTCTCTATTTTTCCTGGTTACTTCCATCTTCCTCGCCCATATCCCACCTATATGTGCGGATGAGTAATCGTTGTACTTCGTAGAAATCAATGGTAATTTGTGCTTGCGTACTTTGGCGGAACTGAAGTTTGACATTGCATTGTCCACTCTACTGAGTTGTGTGTTCGTTGGTTCCTGGGTTTATCCTTGTTGGTGTGTTTGGCGGGGTGTCCTTACTAGTCTCCAAACAAACGCGATTCCAAAAAGGTAAGGCAAAACTTTTGTTTACATTAATCAGCAATCGGTTTCTATGTACGTTAATACGGCCAACTCATGGAGACTATTTTAACTAGTTCGTTACGTGCCTGATGCATTATCTCCCATTGACCTTGGGGGACCGCGTGTGTCGTCAGGATAGCGTCGAACGTAAAACAGGCACAATCTAACTAATTCCATTTAGCTGTAGGGCAGCAACAATCCAAGATTTCCTTAGTCTCTCGCTCTCTGTCCCTCTCTAACCGGTCATGAAATGATTGGCGTCTTCCTGTCGTCGTCGTTGTCACCATCATTGTCTTCATTGTCATCGTCTTTCTTCCGCTCCCCGACCATTATTGGGAATTCGCATAATCGGTTTCTGTAATCTGTTCACTAGTGAACACTGGCTAAGGCGATCCACTGAATCTCAACTGTTTTAAATCTCTGTTCCCAGCCGTTGGATCCTGGTTTCGTCAGGGTCATATTTTGTAATGAAAAGTATTACTATTCAGAGGATACTCATAATTCTTTCTTTTTTCTATCCTTCATTGCATGCATTCAGAATGCATTTGTCCCCAGCTTCCTTATTCGGTATCAGCGACAAGACGGTCAACGATGGTACGACTATCGGATGCGCAACGGTTCAAAGGTAGGAGTTATATCAATTTATTCTCAATGCCTTGATGACTTGGTGCATCCTCTTATGTTCTGTCATTTCGTTTTTGTTGAATAATAATGTTTCAGAAAGTTTTCGGTGGCCAGTTAAACACTGGTCATCAGCAACGATCTGTAGAACAAACCAAATTTTTTTAATTTTGTTATTCTGTAGGTCTGACACTTCTTAAAGTGCGAAAGGGATTGTTTCAGACTAATACAGAATTTTGGGGCAAACTGGGATTGATTGGTCAGATCAAGCGGCCATTTCCTTCGGAGCTGTCTCACCAACCGACCACTTTGATAGCATCTTAATAAGATTAAAAATATACATACATATATATATCAACATATGGACTAGCTAATCAACTTGCAAAATGCATGCCCAAATAACCACACCGAGAACCGAAATCACATTGGTGAGGACGGGTCTGCCTGGAAACCGGGGAGTTACAGATTGGGCTCTGGCTTGTAACGTCAACTTTCGGATGCACATTGCATAATTATTTTTTCCATTCCATATATTTCAAAAGATTCGACCTCCACTACTACTGTCTTTGTTTAACAGCTGGGAGAACGCTGCTGTGTTTTGGTTGTTACTACTCGTCTTCTGTGGTGGCTTAATGCCGATGTGCTATGACTGGAATGCTCTTTGGTCAGGTACTTGCTTTTCAGTAAAAAGACAAGGTTAAGACTCACAGAACGTAGGCCTTTGCAATTCTCTGTCCATATCGGAACGTTACGGACAATGAGTTTCATCAAAATTTGGGTGAACAGATAGATAACACTCAATTTTTGTATCTGTAGTTGTTCTGCTCGTTGAGTTGTGGGGTCGCATAAGCTGGTATTATGTATCCAAAAGGAATCGCGTTATCTACATTGCCAGCCGAATATCTCCAACCTCTGGCTAGGGCAAGCTTCATTGTAAGGTGACAACGGTTCATTGCACGTTGAAGCGCCGTCTAGATATGTTATTCACTTGGGAGTCATCAGCAGTGCACACGCCCAAAAAAGCCCAACTTGAACCGAAACCACAGTATTTTAGAAAATCCTGAACAGATCTGTGTTACCTATTAACATCTGTTCATCTACTCGTTCTAAAAGCTTCGGTAGTAGGGCGGCACACTTACTTGGGGACCAAAGATAGGTTAAAACCACCCACTCTATTGAAAGTTTCAATTTCAGAGAAATTCAGCGATTTTTATTCCCGGGGTCTTAGCAGTATCGTCGAGTTTTTCACCACATGTTTTGTGAAAGCCATTCTAATTATATTCATAATAATCCAGCTATTTACCCGTTCCTGATACTGAACAGCCGCATATCGAGTTTCGTATTCCGTAGGCTATAGTCTGCACCGATATCAAAACTGGAAACGGTGGTTTCCAAGGGTATTCTGAAAAAAATCTAAGCACTTTAACCTGCTTGGACATCGTTTGAATTTTCGGTAGAGCAAGCTTTGCTCAGGCCGATTGGAATAGACATGTGATAGAAAGGGAGTCTCGGTTTGAATTTTCTTTCGGCAGCTCTGTTGGCTGCGGCCTCCTCCCTGTAAAATGATGTACACTGTGCTTTCATCGATGAGGAAAGCAAACTAGCATTTCCGAAACGACCGCACCCATTTTATCCAAAATTTTGTCTACTTGCATTTACCTTTCTGTGCTTTATGGTACCGTAAAATATTGTGGAAAACTATAATAACTCAGTCAAACAATCTAGCGGCAAACCAACGGTCCTGGTTCACTTGTTGAGGTCGGAAACTTACTTTCATGCAATTTGTCGCGAAGTGGTGACATCTTCCGTACACGTACAGGAGACGATAAGTTATGATCCACGTCGTATTAAAACAGTAGTACTAAGTTAACTCATAAACACGGAATTTGTGGTCATCGGCGAAACGTATGAATGAAACAATGGCTTGCTGATCTAGTCCGATTTTAGTAGGGCTGTCTGCTATTTCGCTTGGGTTCACCTAACGTACATGTGGATGCAACCCCAACACCAGCTGCTTTGCTTGCGTATCTGCCTATCAGCAGACTTCTCCATTCATGTAAATTGAATCATACAGTCAATATCAGTCAGTTGTTCCTGACCCGCTCAGATGTCAGATGTCACGATACTGGGGTCATATGTTTGAAGGTTCTCTTTCTGATTATGGCTGTTTGAATAGCCGTGGTGAAAATCGACACCTCAGTTAGGCTAGGTGATCTTTATTCCCACAGGCCTGTTTGTATGTGTATCGGTGCTCTTCAGGTGGTAGGAAACATTGGAAACCAGTTCGCCTCTGCTCGAATTACTTCCAGCCCACAGTGCCGATGGGACTCATGGTTTTAAGCTGCTGTATCATCTACTTGCAACAAACGGTCGTTTCACTAGGTACGCACTATCCTAGCTTCGTCTCGCCATTTTTATGCGATAAATCAAACAGATTTCTTCCCATCCGGAATGTTTTTATGAAATTCACGGTCGTCTGTGTGCGTGTGTGTGTGTGTGTGTGTGGGCTTAAAGAAAGGTCATCCGGGCATTTCGCGCACAAGCTCGATTGGAATTTTCTTGTCTAATTAGTGCAGAAAATGAATTGCAGAATAAGAAGCCATACACAACTGATTCTCGAGTTCCCATGTACCCCTGCTCGCGCTCTTTGGGGTGGTCGTCTACTGGCCAACCTACCGACCGGCTCCTCGTGTCAGTGTTCATAGACATGAAATATGGGAATCTCATTTTGACCAGCGTTTGTGTTGTTCTATGCTGGTCGGTTGTAGCTTGTATACACGCCCGAATAAACATGGACGCCGTCAAATAAGGTGAGAGAGAATTGCCCAAAAATTCTACACTCCACCGAAAACCTTCTCAAGCACTTTGGATACATATATGCTACGTTATGTAGGTGAGCATGTACATAATGTGGGTGGGTGCATACCTATGTATGGCTATTCCAGTATGCAACGTTCGGTCCATATTGTTTGTTCGCGTGCATGAAAAGAGAGTGGATGAGCGAATTTAGTTTGATGCATCAATGTATGATTTAGTGAGTGGGTTTTGAGATGTAATTCTAGTAGAATTAATTTATTGAATTTTTTTCAAAATGTAGATTTGACTGACCTGGCAAATTTTAAGTTGGTATATATACCCTGTTATATGCTTGTGAGTGGTGTTTGGGCTTGACTTTACTGTTTGGCTGACTGCCCTTCGTTCAACAACTTTCACACACAAATGTCAATTTCACATTGTAATGTATCTCCGATCTCTGTGTTTCCGAATCCGAATTTTTGTACCTCGTGTACCCCACGAACTGGTCCATGAAGTCCATTGGAGAGAGTTCGGATTTGACACTTAAGGATCATTCATCACCCACTAAAATTACACAAACACATGACATTCAGCACGCTGAGACTGCTGGGGTTTGATTGTCAGTGCAGGGTTTCCTTATCAACAAACCAACGCCCATCAGAGTAGATTTTCTAGACCTTGTTTTTGCCGAGGTTGACAAAATCAAAGCCTAGAAAACTAACTACCTGAGGTACAAGAAAATACTGAAATCTATGATGGTTGACATTTACTTAGTTTGGACGAATAATCAGTGGTTTTCAAATAAAATGTCCGAACTTTCCGTAATTTGACCCCGTAACAAGTGCGGTACCAGGACGCTAATGATGTTCACACGTCATTTTGAAGAACGCAAATGTGGAGACTTTTGATACTGTTCATGTCGAGGTCCTATTTTAATCCAGCTGCGTTTTAAGTTGAATTCTATACTTTCTGGTTAAGCTATTTAGTTTCCGTACATTAGAATGAAATTTGAACCGTACTAGTTAACATTTAATAGGGAGTTAATTTCCTTTTCATGTTGATTGTAAAGCTGCCTCGAGGTAGACAATAAAAAAGCAATTTGTTCTTTCCCTAACGTTATAAAACTAGGTAAAGAAGTTTTCATGTCACCACGCCTAAGTTAGCTAACAAGTTTTGTCACCTATCCGTTTCACGTCCTACCTTTCCACATTTCTTGTGAATTTGTTTGAAGTCAATAATCGCTTTACATTGCTTATTATTTGTGCGAGAGCGAAAAGGGAGTAACATGCGAACCGGTCATTATAACATGTCAGAGGCTGAAGGAAAACGGCAAATTGGAACGTTAAGTTCAGCAGCTTTCGGTATGGAGATAAAATTCGTCGATTTTGGCCCCAGGTATGGCCCCAGGTACCGACAAGTCCTGCTTATTTTCATTCCCCTTGCTCTATCGTTTCAGTCTTGATGACAAACTTAATATTACATGTTGAAACAATTCAACGAGTGACTTTCGTATATTTCCCTCGTCATTATCAATCTGATGGGTATAAGTAGACTCGGTTGTTTGTTGCTTTTGTATTGATCATATCGTCATTGATATATGTGATGCTATATGTTGTCTCATTGTTATACAAACTGATAGATCTTTGTGAGCACATCGACTGCGACCGGATTGGAGCTAGCTGGAGTATTATTTCAGTGCTTAACATAGGTGCTCCTGTGGCGATAGAGAAGCTTGTCACTACATGCGGGAATATTGGGCTAGTAAGAGTGAGATCGAGTTTTAACGGTGCATTTCGGAATGAAGATCATTAAGGATAAAATAAAATGGGGAAAGGAAATACAAATAATTTGAAAGGAATATAGATGCTTTTGGAGGATAATTGCTAACCGGGATTTAACGAAGTCACTAATTACATGCTAATTACTCTACGCAAACGTTCAAAACGTTTCGGGTCACAGTGTTTCTCTTTTAAGGCGTCTGAATAACGGTTAAAAGGACGGGAATGGCAAAACAAACAATATTTTATTCTCACGAATGTTGCTTAGAATTTCTCATGAATGATTTTCTAACACACGCTTTGTTCGTTGTGGGCACAGCTATTACATGCGAATCAAAATTCCCAAACTGTGGCTACCCGGCTCGACCCACCTATTGTGGCAAAACGATTTCGTCTCTATCCATACAACGAACTGGAACCCCGGCTGATGTGCCTTCGTCTGGCGGTCTATGGTGAAGCATTTGACGGTAAAGGCATACATGTTTTGGTTCCTTGCATTTTATTTGACCCCGGTAATGATCCTGCTGTTTCACCGTTTATTTATACCGCCAGTTGAGCTTACATTTGGAGGGCCAGATTTTTAATGTCACTTTATAAAGGACCCATCTAATTCGATAGCATCCACATGGTTTGTGAGTTTGAGTCTAAATCGAGTTCGCCTCAGAAGGAGTAGGCATCACAGTTGGGCTTTGCCTTTCGTCCCACATTAGTATTGTCTCTTCTTTACTATTTTACCCTGTCATCAGCTTAGATAAATTATTTTTACTACCACTTTACAGTGGTGGTTAACATTTGCTGGAAGACGCTTAACCAGTGGCCTGAGTTTACAAAGTCCCGGGTAAGTATAACGTTGAATGTGTCAGAAGAAATATCCCTTTGTCATAGAATCGAAGTGGTCAAATGTCTCTATCAAAAGCCGAATGCACGATGCAGCATTTAAAGCAAATTGTTTGCTAAACTCTGGAAACAAACCGATGCCATCCCCCTGGTCGGTATCACATTTGATCTATTCAGGCCGTAATTACCACTTCCTCTGTGTAGTGGGCCTTTCCCCTGCAGTCAAGGAGTAAGCTCGTAGTGAAAAACGATGGTACCTGTCTGTTAATGTCTCCTGTTATTTCGAATGATCCAGTTGAGGTTAAGGTACCATTGGGTCGGCGTAATAAGCACGTTGAAAATAAGATTATTCGGTAAGCAGGCAGTATGATTTAATTTAAATTGCGTGGGGTTCCTCAGAATTACATGAATTGTATTTGGGCGTGTTACTGTCAGACAATAAGGGAGTCGCTTCATGCACACCATTTTCATCTGTCGTCACTATTTCACCATAAAGTCTTCAGGGGTCTTCTCGTCGTATTGCACTTTTTGATCAAATAAATAACCGAATGGAATACATGCTTTTGTTTGATTGGGCGACCGGCACAAATATGGTCTCGCCACTGTCAACCGTGAATGGTACATGGAGGTTGGGAGTCTTGTCCCTACACCCTCCTGTTTATCTACGCATCACTGTTGCAGATGAGATAAAGTTGTCACACCGTTAATGTGAATTCCATGCATCCGAAACACAATGGTGTCAACCAAGTAGTTGTGCACATATATGATTTGGAAAACAAACTTTCTGGTCGGTCAAATAATTGAATGCATCGGGTAAGATACGCTTTTACTGGGGATATCTACATGTGCGTTTGTGCACGATATACACCCACCTGCTAACCACAGGCAGATTATGGTCTTGGTAGCTGTACGCACACACACGTACACGTACATGGGTTAATAATTATGGATGGATGTACGTCACCGTGGGCCCACAAGGCCGCCCATGTGGACAACCCTGCACCTGGCTTGCTGCCCGAACCCAGTCGGTCACAAGGGGAGAGCTTGCGTCTCCAGTGCAAGCACAAATCGGTCATCGGTTGTTGTTACCGTGCTTGGTTGCTGCGGCTGATTTGTTCAGGTTGGAGGGGTGTGGATGCGCTCTTGAAATGTTTTTCTCGTTCATTTTATTCTGAATGCTTTGTTTTTCGGCGAATTCGAAGCATGTGAAACGGCTTTGTGGTCCAAATATTGGGTACTTCTTAATGTTCTTCTCGTTCACAACACCATTGTTTTTATCTTTGTGCTCATCAATGTAACCCCTCAGCATCTACCTATCTACCCATCCACCTGTCTACCTCCAATTTATTCAGTCATGTTCCCCTTTGGGAATGTAGGGCGTCGTTCCAGATCACGTCCAATCTAAGTTGCATTATCTTCAGTCTGCTTTGCGTGACATGCGTGAATGCATGAATCGAGATTTAAACAAATGTAGACTCACGTGCGTATGTTCCTGTGCAACTGGACATGTTTAGCCACGCTGTTCCAAGTTAGTGAAGACAGAATGCGATTTGAGGAAGTGGCTTAAAGCGATTGTGACTTATTTACCCGTTGTCGCTAGATGTATTATCACGAAAAATTCATTCGTTGCATTATTCAGTGGGAATCCCGCGCTCGGTTGATATTTAGGAACGGTGTGGACATTAGGGATTTCACATGTTCCAAACCATTTTCACGGATGGAAGCGATTGCCTTAATAGTGTCTGGTTAGCAGTTTGAAACTGTTGTATTCGAATTCAGATTTATTGATTTGTGAAGGTTAGGTCGCACTCGCTATTCGCATTCTCTGACGTTTTATTTCCCGTAGATTTAATACAATAGGTCCTATTTGTGAAATTTATGAACACGCAGGTCATGGGTTCAATTTTTAAAATAATTAAATAAACGGAGAGTCACGTGGTTCTGTATATGGATAAACACAAAATTTTCCCTTGGGCATACCTGCGGTTTCGGAGTTATCACCTCACTTTTGCCCGGGATTCTACCGTTCAGTCATTCCTATTTTTCTACTTGGATCGCGACTTCGGACCATGAGCACCCCTTGACAGATATCATCGTTGTGATTCATGAGAGGATTCATCATCCTTGCACAGTCCTGGTGATTCAGATGAGACTCTGGTGTCACGAGCACATACATGTTGGGGCTACTTGTGTACGTTATATTAGTCGTCTAAGTTAAATTGGAATGTCGCGATAGTGATCTTGACATGAATTATCGGAGGTAAGATCTTTTTAAAAATCCAAACAATTTCATTAAGAACACGTTGCGATCAGTTCGATCTAGAATCATATTGGTTGCCCTGGGCATTAAGTGGAATTCATCCTTCATTATCTACTATTATTATCCGCAAGATGAACATATTGGAAGAGTCTACCAGCGGATTTGTTTTGCCGAGTATCATAACAAGTATTTTTTCTTTGTTAGCGACTTTAGTACCGAATACACAACTGAAACGTTGCAAGAACGAGTCAACAACGGTTGGAGTAGTATACGCTGAACTGATGCACCCTCAGCGTCGACCTGATATTTCACCGAAGTTGTAAGGTTGTGCTTCGAGTCCCGTAGTGCGTTCACTTCTGTGATACTGTTGCGAAACAGAGTTTGTGTGCTGAAGATGTTCTTCTCTTAGAGGTTTTCAGTCTTCGATATCTGACTAGTATCGTTTTGATGGGATAGAATGACTGCGTGAGCAGTGTTTTGGTTACGAATATAGTATTGAGTATCGTTTCAGAGAATTTTCTGCCATGGCGTACCAAAGTTAGTGGACCTTTTTGTTTGGGTCACGTGTTGCGTATAGCGTACACTCGTGTAAGATGTCGTGTCCTATGTTGCGTTCTTCCCTCAGAGTGGATGAGGCCAGTTGGAAGTCAACTGATGACTTGGGATCTAAGAGTGAAAAAATGTACAAACTTGAGTGAAGTAGGTGTCTCAGGTCTTCGTGGACTGGGTCTAAAAGAACCCGTCAACCAGTGGGCTGCAGATAATAAAGGATAGGCCAACGAACCATTAACAGCAGCGACGATGTTGCCAGTTACTGTCGAATCGAAATGATGCAAAAAGATTTTGTACAATGAAGTTGAACTCAACGTTTTGGTCAATATAACATTTTTTTAAGTTAGGCAGTCTTCGAAGGTACATTGCCGTCCAATATATACATTCATTTTGTCCATAGAAACGTGTAACCAGGTGGGAAAGGTAAGGGTCAACGAGGATTACATTGTTGTATAGGCTGAAAGAGGACGACGATGATGATAAAGATGATGATGATTGATAAGGATGATTGATAACGATGATGATGATGCTGCTGCTGCTGCTGCTGCTGCTGATGATGATGATGATGATGATAATTTCGATGATTGGTTACGGATGATTTGTAGATTAGACATTATTTGACCCACGGCACTCCCGCCGAAACCCTAATATTTTGCTTGCTTTTCCACCTTTGATTTGGGTCCTGACGCAAGTATTCTAAAAATAAACATCGACAAATGAAATTCAAGTTGATGAGTGTCGGCTGTCCTATGGGTGACTATCTGATCCGGTTGTTTAATGCCTTCGATTTGTGCACTACAATTCATTGTTTTAGTTCTTTTTATTACTTCATCTTGACTATCATTGATGAACGTTCATGTGTTCGAATGTGCGTGTGTGCGCTTAGATTTACCCTTGGTTCATGATAGCGACCTTTGAGCTCTTGTGCACTGAGCTTTTTCTTTTGCAAGTGGTTACAACGTATTTCAGTTCACAAGTCAATTTCTGTTCAACTCGCCCTGCCGAATTCACACGTTCACTAGCATTGTAGCTTGTTTTCCAGGAATTTTACTTGTTGACGCTGTTGTAAGAGTGTACGACAAAGCTTTTGTAACAGATCGGCTTGGTGAGTATGATTTGTGCTAATCAGTGAAGCCGCTGTCGCTAATTCCAAAACATTTGTTGTTTTGTCAGGCCGTACTCAACTGAACCGACAACCGACCCCTGTATGTACGTAGATCAGTGGTGGGTTTTCACTGAGCACCGCAACTACCGCGTTGACATCAAGGCATGGAAGTACAGACAGAGGAAATCACTAGTCTGACTGTGTGTGGGTTTCCCGCTGTTTCTATAGTCAATAAATGCACGCACACACACACGCACGCAAATACAAACACACACGGGCCAATATACATGTGAGTCAGCGTCTGGTATCGGAAGTGATTGTCATCTGATAACCAAGCGGTCGCGGCAATTGTGTCTTTTCTTGTTGGCTTCGGCAACCCGACACTTCAACCGTCACAGAAGAGGCGTGAATCGCTGCGATGCTTTCCGCGGCTGATGATCATCGACACTGGTGGCCCTAGAATGTATGAGCATGTGTGCGACATCACAACAACACAACGACCATCAACGGTGTTGGTTTTTCTGAAACGAAGTGCCGTAGAATCGGTACAGTGATTAATGTTGCACTTTTTTGTTCATTATTTTTTTCCGTTGCTCGCGAAGACCTGGCCATATTACAGCTTCATAGTTGCCGCTTTTGTTAGCAGATTGCTACATGCAACATTCGGATCGCGGATCAACTTTAATAAAAAGGGTCCATATGCAGGCATTTAAACGTTCGGACACAACAAATAAGCACCTTCTGATCAATCAAGATTAACTTACAACCGGTGGGCATATTTTAGAAGCCACATTCGCAGCCTGATTGGTCCATTCAGCTCATTTCAATACATGTGACTGTGCGGAGCAACTCCACGTCAACTCTGATCGAGCACTTCTAGGTCACAGCTAGTCTTTCGCAGCCGTAAACAGTCGGGAAAGATTCAGTCCATTTTTGTCTTGTTAGTGAAAAGGGAACCCAATTATAAATCAGAGATGAACATTACATCATGGAAATGCGCATGAGGGAGTGCGTTGCAAGTTGTGTGAAAGATGCTGTGATGGAACCTCGTACTATGCACTCGGCAGAGAGTTCCGCTGATATTCTGATGACTCTGTCCTTCTCGTTTTTGTGCCACAAAATGCAATCTTTTTAGGTGATATCTTGCACCGATGGCGAATTCAAGCTACATGCAGGTGCAATAATTGATCTCATGTGACATTATGTTTGAGTAACATTTCAAAATGTTTTCCGTTTCTTGCACATTTTGTATCACTGATAAACACGTTATACGGGAATTCTGAGTGTCAATGGCTGGATTGTGGACCATAATGAGATTCGCCTCGAGGAAGGCTAGCAATTTCAATGCTGGATTTCGCAACATGATTGTGCATGAATGTCTAAGCCTATCTTTGTCTCATTTTACATTGAATTGGCCAGCAATAAACATATTTGAAATTTCCGGTTTAATGCTTTCCTGTTTCGTACATGGTATTTTTTAAGTGAATGAGAAGTAATGTTGGTGGTGAGTGAGCAGGTTAAGTATGGTAGGCATCGTTAATTGCCGTAAGGTGAATATGGGTTACATGGATTTGATAAACTTCGATGATCACGAAGCTGATCGTCTATTTTTGCAGGGTTTTTTTCCCAGCGTTTGCTAACATGCTAGGTTCATTCTAAAAACGAAACCAGGCATTATGAATTGTTTTTCTGTTGACCATCATTAATAAGCCGATGAGAAAGCACGCCTTCGATTAATCGATTTAATTGCTCTTTCATACTGATTGCTACTTGTTTTATCGTCCTTTATTTACCAGACGGTGTGGTGGAATACATCATTCCTGAGGGTGACATATATCGAATGGATCCACGATTGCACGTACCGCTGAACGATAGCAGCTACGATGGTTGGTGGAGTAACACCCCTGGGTCATTGGGTCTCGCTACATGGTCCGGTCTTAAGGAGGTGCCTAGAAGCGGGGATCGTCGAGCCTACTTGCACGGCGGCCTCGGGCTTTTGATGGACAAACAGTATTATGATGGTCCATTGCCAGAACCAGAGGGTTCCCACAACGTGGTCGGGTGGTTTCGTCGTCAGCATTCTGCTCCATCCGGCAGAGTTCAGCTTATGTTTACTTTCGATCAGTGTGCGTACCGTTCTTTGGTTTGGAAACCAGTTTAGGTCCTGCAATTTTTCATCCGTTCTTACCTCCTTATTTTATGAAGTCTTTATCACAGATGGATACAACAGCACTCCGTTTGTTCTACCGCTGTACCACGAGGTCAGTAGAGGGTGAAAATCAATTAGTCGGTTATTATTTGTCGTCCTGAAAATTCCACTGATTTAACTAAACATTCACAGTGATGTTGGTCTATCCCTTTATCTCATCGTGATGTCTGTCATCCATCCTGCTTGCGATTCCTGTGGAAGTACTTGGAAAAGAAGACGAGTTAAACTAAAAGCAATGAAAAAACATTGCAATCCTATTAAAAATAGAGGTGCATGAGTAAATTTTGCTGGATTATCTGTTTTTTGTTTCTATGTACTTCCGATATTTGGAAGTCGTCATTGCTCCTTTTGTTCAACCAGTCTTTGGACCAAAATCTAGCCATGGCAATCAGTCACATGTGATGTCTGCTGAATTACAGAATAACCAAAAAGAAATTTCCACTCCCATCCCTAGAATAGTGGCAGTTATCTGTAATCAGATGTCAAATCTTAACCAGAATCGGAGTTCGGGGAGTGGGTCAGAAATGTCCAAGTCTTTCATGTGTTTCCGTAAATCAGATAGCACTAGTACTATTGTTGTTCGCAATACCGGACATGGATGAAAGAATAGGATTCTTCTAGAAACACATGCGGGGTTTTGCGGTTATCGCCGCACATCAAGCGTACCTGCATGGTACTCTGTCTTTCAGTCATCCCTATATCTGTACATTCTGATACCGGTTTCGGTACCAGAATCAAATGTGATTCCCTAGGAGTGTACATGAATAATGAATCTATCCATGGACACTTCCAGTGAATCAAATGAGATTCTGGTGCCAATAGTTAGCTAACTGGTTACAAAACTGCACTTTTCGAAATAATTAGTCCGCGGTACATTGCAGTTTTGGGCTGTTATAATTGTCTGCTTGACCCTGGTCGGCTTCTTATTGGTAGAGTCGTCTGTCGGTTCAAAATAAGTTTACTAAATCATTCATGTTTTGAACTAAATAATGGAAAAACTGAAGGCATGAGACGGAAAACCACCAGTATAAAATCGCTACACTAGTACCATTGACCAGTATTCGGTCATATGGTCGTTTCGTCGGTGTTTTGTCTTTTGAAATGCAAAAGCTTGGCTTTAGTTTCACTTACGTAGCTTTCGTTATTTTGGTACAAGATCAGCAAACAACCGGTTTTATTCCCGTTTTGTTGGGAGCCAAACCCAGCTTCGAAGTATAATCACTAACACTGATTCGAGAGGGGCACTGATAATAGTTAAACATTTTCCGATTTCGGGCATGGCTATGGGGTCTGTCAACTTCCATCGAGTAAGCTAGTCCCCCGGCACTCAACTCTGCTCGTCTCTTGGCTTCGTCATTTTCAGTCAAATGGTCATTCTGTCCGCTCGCTGTCCCTATGGCAGATAAAGAAATCACCATCCTGGTTATTGCTTATTTTCATTCTTATGGGGTAACTGTGTTTTCGTGTTTGTCCGACGCTTATCGCACTCGTCCCGATGACAAGTGATCATATCTGCACACAAACGCACACGTGCACATGCACAAGCTCAAACACAGACGCCAATTCGTTTGCCGATGTCACCTGTACCACTTTTCTGAACTGGCGCCTCAAACTAAAAACTGATTTGTTCAGCTACGAACTCGCCACGTTGGCTAGTTGTTGCACAAGATAAACGATTGGGAATTATGGGCACGGTTAGTTGTCGTGTGCTTGGACATTTCGAATGTACCCACCTATGCATGTACGTATGTATTCATGTAGGCTTATGTATAGGTAAAACTTAGTTCGCTTTTGTGGCTGGATTGATAAGCCTCGTATTTCCTTTTCTTTCTATCCCGAAAGTTTGCCAATCGACGTATTTGCAGTTTTTTGACATATACGATTTTGATGTTATTGTGCAGGTTTTTTAAATTCTCCGTATTTTCACGCTTACCCGAGAGTTTTGCAATTTTGCGATCAGTATGCTGGAATCAAACGGTCTCCTAGGTTGGTGAATTATCATATGTAGCCCTTTGCATCATCCCTGTGAAACTAGTACTCCTTGATGCGTGTTCATCAATGAACAGAAAGTGCTCATGCACATTTACATTGGCATCCTTCCAACTGTGCACCTTCACAGTTCGCAACTTCACTCAGGTTCGATTTCATGTGCTCAATTCTCTGAACTATGTGGCTGTGTTTCAACGTGCCCTGATTCAGTTCAGTGTGGGCGGACAATACTTTAATCGACACAGCCCGCCAGTGATGTTGGACGTGCGGCGCGACATCCACAATCGACAAGCCCGGTGGGTGACAGCTGCTTTGGAACATCGAGTTGGTCGTTTTCTGCGCATAACTTTGTGGTTCGATTACGACTGGATAGTCTTGTCCGAAGTCGGTTTTGAATCAAGTGAGTCGTCCGCCTGTCCATCGATCGGTGTTCGGTCGGTCTACCAGTCTATGGTTTCTTTAATTTTCTCACATGTTCGAATAGAACATATATTCTTTACTGAATGTTAAGTTCGTCCTTCATGAAGTTATTCATCGAACCTTGAAAGTTATGTTCCCACTATAAACCGTGGCGCAGGTGATTTCAAATCGACCCGGAATTCCTGTTTTGTTTGGGGATTAAACTTATACGTTCTGCCTGTTTTCATAACAGTTATTGCTCCTTTGGCCGAATAAACTCAATCATTGGATTGTCACCTAATGTCTGGGTCTATTTGAAAGCAAAATACAATGCTTTGCACTTGTTAAGAATAACCGGTAATAGATAACCGTCACATCTTCACCGGAACTCTACTCCAAAACAAATATGTCCGGAACCCACATGGCCACAAGTAGATTTTTTCTTGTAAGAAAATGACGCCCATGTATAAACTCCCGGCAGATTAGAAACAGTTACCGTGAGACGCAATTGTGCTGTGCGGATAATAAGTTTATCGAGAACAAGTTTGTTAGTTAGTTTAGCACCTTCAAAGGGATATTGGTTGCCTTGGGATAGCTATTGAGGTAGGATTTATTATCTAGTCGCGGCTGACCACATTCCACGATGCACACTGTCACAGATGCGGGCCAATGATACCCACGTTTACCCGATTCCTCCGACCTTGTTCCCAAAATCGCCCAAAGTTCAACACTGATGTTACCAAAAGCCGCATACCACCGCTCCCTTGACTTGTTCCATGATGGAACGAACTGAGTTGAGGTTTATTTCCGGTTGTTTGGCCTAGTGGATTATATTTATGAGTGCATACAAAAAGAGTTTCGCCGGGACTTGCGTCTGATTCTTACCGCCAACACTAATCGGTCGTCAATCGACAGAATAGCTGTGCTGCTCTTCCGCGTGTTACTCCCTTCTGTTGTTATAGGCATGGTCTAAACAGCCTTATAAAACCATCAGGAATGAAAACACAAGCAGCAAATTGACGGGGCCGACAATAACAAATCTCCAAGAGAGCACCATCGTATATGAAAGCTTTAGGAAGGATACCATCTGAACCGAAAGCAGATCGAGCCTTAGGTTTAGGAATTCTAAATACATCCACAGTGGAGAAAGTTTCGACCTGGACGTATAACGTGGTCACTTTCACTGTCTCGTACTGGATTTCATTCCTATTCTTTCTACCCCGGTTACTTATGTTTCGATAGTCATTTCTATACGACAGAAAGGAAGTAGAAGATTAACGTGTCAAAACTTGAGAAGTTGAAGTATCTCTTCACCAAATGTTTCCCGGAGGATTTATTTTAATATTCTGGTTCACGAATTGGTTTTTGTTTGTGTACTCGTCTATAAACACGAAATGATGTGGTGCTGTCGCCACTATGGGTTGAATATCGTCAATTCTAAGCCAAATCAAACTTTTTTGATAATTCATTTAAATTAAATTGACAGAAGACTAGAATCGGTAAGAATCGTGGGTCGTTTAAATTGATATCGCGAGGTAATTCAGTTCAGAGGAACACAGCGGTTTAATTGTTATCAAATTAGGAAGTTCACTGTTAGTCGCTAATCATCCCGGAATGAGATTTACACAATCTTCTTAATTACTAAAAAAGCTCAAAGAAAGCAGTTTCGACAATATTTATCCACATTGATACACTGTGGTACCGTAAAACATGTTTCAGTTAACGCGAAATATTTTATATTCGGATGTTTAAGTTCCACTAAACCTGGAGCAATTTCTTCGGTTGGATCACAAGGTCGTTCGCACACATGTATACGAACGCGATAACAGGCGCACACGATGATTCCGTATTCGGCGCAACCTTACGGAGCACTGTTGACCCGCCTGACACAGTCGCGCCGAACCACTAGGTTGTCCAGATAAACCTGCCTGTGTTCTATTCGGCGGCCGATGGAAAATTCGACAACCATTTCAGGTAGCCATTAATCACAATGCTGTTTTCTTGGAGTATAGCATTACTCCATTGCCCTTTATTCCACCTGATATCAGCTGAATTTTCCCTCCTACACAAGAGCCTGTTACGGCTGTCTCTGAGGGCTTAGACGAGAGGGGTTTTGTTTCGTTGTCGACCATAGAATCGCGTTAGATACTAACAATTTATCACTATCTCTTCTTCGGGAAATCGTTCGGTGGACCCATTTTTCATCTGCAGTCTCAGCCACAGTGCACCTTGTCACGACCGGAACAAAGAACATGCACGTTACTCTGTTTGTAATAAACAAATGGACGATCAATTACTCTTTCGCAGTCCCAGTGAGTGAGTTCGCTTTGCAGCCACTACAGCAGACATCAGATGTTTCACCCACGTGCCACTGAATGCATAAACACAAGGGTCACTTCAATGTCTTGCTGACGTACAGATTAGTATCTAACGCCTTCGTGTATGTGACCTGATTGAATTGGTCGAAATCATCTTTGCGTAGGCTGGGGTGCTAGTCCACTGGATTGGGTTTCGCTATCACTGTACCTCTTCCACCCTTCAACTACACAGTCCATGGACGTATGGCTTGGATGGTAGGCCATACGTAAGCAAACCGTTCACGTTATAAATATGCAGACATAAAGGTTAAACGTAAAGCTGTTCTATATTGCATGGTAGCCGAAGATTACGAAAAATTAGCAGACCTGGAGATTTACAAACGTATGATAAATTGGTTAGGAACTCCAGCAATACAAGGTAAACTGTCTGCTGTTAGTTTGGGAGGTACGTTGCTTGCACTTTTAGCAACGCTGGCTAATCGTCCCCAATTACCATGATTCTGATGGGAATTCGCTGAAATTCACATTTGTCAATTTGGATACCCTCTGGTTATGATTTGTTTTCACCAACCCCAGCAACTACTTGGTTCATGGCCAAGATGATCTGGCAAGCAAAAATAAGAACAACCAAATGGAAAGCGAAGCAACCCAATTAGTTCTCATGCCATTGTGCAATCGAATGGGGAATTCTGTCACATTCACTGAGTTTCTATGATTGACTAACGTTTCGGCTCGACGATGACGTCGGAAACGACTGACCATTCACTGACTATTGTACATTTTCCTCAAGAATGGCTGAATGCAGCAACGGCAGTTTGACCCGCTGGCACTTTTCTTTGACAAAAACGTTACTGACTCGGAAAGTTTAATATAAATGCGATTTCGACGTTGCTATTTCCATCCCTGGACCGACTTAATCAGTAGTGGTTTCCGGGTCTAGGTGCTCCACTTTATGTTGTGTGTGTAGTAAAATTTCGCTTGTCTGTCCTGTCATGTAAATATCGAAAGATGGCGAACGCCTAGGCAAAACGCACTGAACAATTTTAACCCCAAACATACCAGTAATAAGGGGTTAATTTGGGGTCCACATGAAAACTAAGGCATTGTATCCAATCATTGGAATAACTAAATTTCCTCGACTATTAATGATCCTGTACTCGGAGGCGATAGTAAGGAACACTTAGCGAAACGAGTACCAACAAAGAAACTTATCAAATTTTAGAACTCATAGTCCTGCTACTTACTGGTTACCACAGACACCATTTCTTAGGAGTTTTCAGGCAAAGTTATTCATAGTTAAAGTATTTGATATACAAATCAGCCCAGTCTGGAATGTCCGCAGTAGACCGACGATTCGGATACTACGGCTATCTTTTTCAGGTCACACTTCCAGTCGTCCGATTACTAACAATGCATAATGTTTTCTGTTTCATGCATTTATGAAACCGCCTTTTTCCTGACACGACTCGAAATGCCTTTATTTCTGCTGTACGATTACCTTTTTCATTTGAGTGACTTAAGAAGCAAACGATCGAAGGAAGCGCATCGGATTTCGGTAGACACCGTGTGCGGATCACTCATCGGTCTTGTCGGCCTGATGGTACTATCAAGAGGCTGAGGTCAATTTTGTGCTTGTTCTGACATGACACTGACCACGAAAAATGTCCATATCTTATCGCGACCTTCTTGTGCGTGTGCACGTGTGTGTGTGCGTCCATACATATGGTACTCGAACCTTTCAGCTGTTATCCTCTCTTGCAGCGCTGTGAAGGACTGAAAGCGTAGCAAATTAGTCAAACCCTTGTCAGCGCCATGAAAAGAGCGCAACTGTGAGCAGACATGATTCGTTCTGTCAAAGGGACACTCGCGTGACCAGACTGCTCAGCTTCCTGCTGCTGCTAACCCACACGTACCCCAATGTTCGCGTTCTTGTTGATGGTGGTGTTAATGCAGATAGCCGTCTTAAGCAGCAGAGTGGAACCAAAAATACTGCATTCCACCCAACTTTCAGGACTCAGCTGACATGTATTAGGGTGGCTTAAATAGTGGAATGTACATTGTTTGTCTACTTCCGTATTCACGTTTGTTTCATATCTGACTTTCCGTCTGGCCCTTCACTACCGACTAAATATAATTGACATAGATAGTAACCTGTAGGTGTTTAGACGATATTCCTTGGGCTGCGAGCCTCAAAATGTGATTTTTTCACTTCATAGATAACTATGGGTTACATTCGGATGTCTTAGTGGTTTCTGATTTTTGATTCATTAACTTTTGACAATGGTTTGTGCCGCATAGCTGCTGATCCCTAACAAGGATGAAACGGACGTGTAATACATTTGATGATCAGTTGAGCAGTGGTACTGTGGACAAAGTTATCGTGTTTGAAACCGAAGGTCACTGGTTCAAGTCTGTTCGCCGCCAGTTAACTTCTCCACTTGACAGACCTCTGTTGGCAGCGGCTCATTTCCTAAAACTAGTTTATACCGTCATTTCATTATTAAAATAAAGTGAAGGACAATAAAAAAGATGAATCATATGTGGCTCACAAATCCAAATGAATCATGTTTGTTGATGAGTTCATTCGAAAATTGCAACTGTGGCATCTTATAGCTGTTCTCCTGGTTAGACGATGATAATTCTCAGAACGATGTAACCGAGGTTGCATGTTGCTAGTAGTTAACTAGTACGTGGCTGAATAATTATAGATCCCCATTTTGCAACTATTGCCGGCTATCGTGTATGCTCAGTAATTCCTCGTTCAAAACAATCATATTAAGTATATAGTATCATCTTATCCGAAGTACAGAATGCACTACCACGGCCGCAAGTTGTGATTCACTAATTCTAATCCCAGAACTGTTATGACCGAATTTTTTGATAGTGCCAGGAGATTTTGAGGAACTTGTGCTCATGCGGAGGCCTAGGGCAGTCCAATTCACCCATATTCTGATGATCAGCTAATTGTATAACATGTATTCAAATAAAATGTCATTCTGATGAGCTAATTGAAAACTTCTGTGTCGAACCATAAAATTTGTACAGATTTTCAGCTGCGGTGATTCTCAAGCTGAGGCGTTTTTTGCATCAGATAATTACGCATCACTCAGAGAAACGTGATCGTGCTACATGTGGCTAGGGGAAGAACGAGAGAGTAAGAACAACGATGCAAACAAGCGCAAGTTCTTTGGACTGCGTACCTAATTCACTTGATAAGGTTTTTGATTTTACCGGCGTTCGAGTGGACCGTTGTATGCAAGCAGTCGCAAAACCCCCACTGCCTACCAAATTACAAATATCTCACAACAAACATTCAGAAGCGTTTAGTTAGTTTTCCTCTTGGAAATAATTTTCAAAATAACGCCTGAATTCCGGGGATTTGAAATATCCATCATTGTCGGCCAAAATTCTGATTTCGTTGTAGAAGACCCAGAGTTAATTTTTAAATAATGTTTGTTTATGATCATGTGGCCCTGTTTATTAAAGTAACAGCTTCTAATGAAGTAAATTTACGTTGCCACTGTTCAAGGATTGAGCGCATGAACTTATTCACATGAAAATTCTATTCCTTTAATTATTAGCTTCATCTACTTTGGGTTGTTGTTTGAAGACCGCATTCTCGAATACACGAGCATAGTATTACGAAAACTAACGAAACGACCAACCTTGTAATTCACGAAAAAACAATAACATCAAGCCAAAAAGAGAAATCAGATCTAAAACAAATTTAGGTTCAATCTCCTATGGCCATCTGCCTGGAGTGGTTCAAGCCCGATCGGTTTCCAACTACCGTCAAATGCCCTCTTTTCTTTTTGGAACGCTGTAGGTGGTTTTCCCTCCCGTTTGCGTAAATTTCATTTTGTAGTGCAAATTTTCTCCTTTGAAGAACAGTACAGTTATCGGGTGGCATCAGCTTGGTAAATGATTTTAAGCATAAGCCTTAAGAGAGAACCAGTGACATCCTCAATCTCATTTAACCCGAGGTGGAATAACTGAATGCAAAATCTGTAGATGACTATCACGCGTCCCATGTTAACGAAGCTTGATCACATTCTTTTGGATGACTTGAAGTATAATGTATAATTTTAATGCAGCTCAAGAGAAGCTGGGTCATAAGACACACCTCAAAGTTGGCGAATTGAGGGTACGCAAAACACAACCAAAAGCAAGTCTGCTTCTGCCATCTTACTAAATTCCAAAGCCCATGCGAATTGAGCAGTTGACCTTAATTCTTAATCTCCTCTTTCCCCACCTAACAGAGAGGTCATCCTAGTTCACTTTTGTAATTTGAGTGAATGGTCATCATCCTGTGGCGTTCGGTAAACATTCCGTCATTTGTTGTTGGGCTTGTTCGGTGGTAGTCAGGATGAACAGAGCATGGTGGGTAAACATGGTCAGGACTGAATTTCACCCTGACAACATAACGTACAAATAAGCAACAAGAGAAGAGGACTTCATTTGCACTCCAGAACCAGAGAGGCTCAACGGAATAAATAAACGTTTATATCCGGGGTATTCGGTGGAGTAGAGGTAAGACAATGTTATGTTTCTGACCGAATGTTCGACAACAGCCTAGGCTTTGGCCTGGGGATATACAGTCAACAACCCAAAAAGGGGAGGGAATGAAGATCATGATTAAGTAAGTCCTTGGTGAGGCCTTCATTGGAGATGGTTCACTAACCTTCGAGGCATGAAATTTAGTTAACACTGCACTCTTGGATCAATCACACGTAATGGGCTAAGTGAGTAACACAAAGACATAAAAATGATTGTCCTCCAATGGTGTGACGCAAATATGGTGCACGATTGAGTCTCAGTCATTTGGTGGTGAAATATTTGTGGGAAGATTAGCCATTAGGTTGATCATTTTAGTACAGTCATCCATTCTGTAACTTTTTCATTTATGAACTCTGTATTTGCACCTTTCAGCCTGTCTATGGTCAATAAACTTGCTGAATGTATATGAATGATCTAACAAAGTTTCCCTGTATCGCTGAATTCACAGTATAGAGCCAGCTAAACAATTCCAATCTACGAGATGGCCAATTGTATGGGGACAGAATAAACATAGTCGTCTTTTTACAATTGTATATGTTGGCTTTTTCTGTCCCGTGGTAGTATTCCGGGGAAATGTTCGGAGTGAAACAGATATTCGTTAACTAAGGATCGGTCTTCTTGCAACCAGGGTTGACCATTATGCTTCTTCATCCATCCCCGTTTCTGCAATCGGATAGCAGAGGAGGTCCCACGGATTTCCAAAAAACGTTTTCTTTATCATTATCCGAATTGCCTGGTCCATTTATTGCTCCTCACTCTCCAGTATCTGTCTGGTGGTACTTGCACGTTGAGTCTAGTTTTTTCGTTTTCCCTGTTCGTGCTTGTTCTCAAAACCGCCCATCGATGAACCGACCAAACTGTCCCATCTCCACAAAGGTGTGAATTGCCCATCTGTCCGTCAATCGAATTAGTTTGTTGCTCTGCTGCGCTTCTAATTAGATTACATGTATCCGAACCAATTCGCTCTAGACGTCTGACCAAGCCGACTGGAGGTGGGTAGTTTTGGTGCTTCCCATTACATCTCAACCCACCTCATCCACCGTCGAATTTCGCCGCGTTGCACCAGTGAATGTTGAAACTTCACTGCTGAAATTTGCATAACTTGTATAAGCTTACATAAAATCGACAAATGAAATGTTCTGTCTGCGATGTTTTTTATTCATCTGAATATGCAGAGAGGGGGGGAAAGAGTGGATTACATTGCATACCCAAAAGTGGCACAATTTCCGAGTGACTTTCTGGTGGGACAGATGCTAATCAATACTAATATACTAGACGGAAAATGTTAGTTCATTCCAACGTGAATAGATCAGTTTCATTTTGCTTTCCATTCCTAGACAGCCAGGTAGATACTGTTTGTGTTTCGGCAAATCCCTAATCATGCTAACTGTTCTTTGTCCAACGCGCACATTCAGACCCGGTGCTTGAACACGCAGTGGTCTTGGAGAAGGCATCGGATCCTATAAGGCCAATTCCCGAGGTCGATTTGGCTGAACTGAATTCAGAAATTGCGGATGTTAGCGACTTTTTAACGAGCCAAACAGGACCGACAGAAGTTACACAACAGGCGCCCGCTAGTCGTTCACCTTTAAATGCACAACCTGATGATGGTACGTCGATTCAATAGACTGTGCTTGTTGTCTTGCCATTTTGCCTCAGACTTAACTAAATCCCAATTTTATAACTGTGCACCGTGTATGAGATTCCGTGGTTCTTTCGTGAGATCTTCGCCCATATCGGTCGGTCGCTTTGCGGGTAATGTTCCGCTGACAATAAATTAGACAAAACGTTTGGGGGCAGTCTGTATGTTCCAAAAATAAACAAAACATTTAAGCAGTAGTCATTTAGCGGGATCGGGGGTGTTCAGACGGTTAACATGGTGACATTTCAACATGATTGCTATGGCTATGTGTTTTCCCAGTGTCGGTCCTATCTCCATTTAGGAAATTTTACAGCGATCGCTGCACTCCTCCGACAATGAGTTTACACTGTTATACCATCAACTCAAAAATTAAGGAGAAAATAATGGCTGAAATATACCATAAGACATAATTAACTGCACAGACCCGATGTGAATTAATACACTGATCCATAAATAAATATATGGAAGGACGGCCAGTGTGACAAATGGACACAGACCATTATTCTCCATTCCTCTAGTCATCGTGGCAGTCCTACCGTTTTCATAAACTGGTAGAATGTACCCCGGAATACAGGGTTGGATGTATGAGGCATCGCTCGTAAATACTCTTCCTATACATGACACTTACATTATTTCACTGCTTATTTTCTGGTCATATTTTCTAAGCGCTGCAGACCACAGGTCGATCAGATCATCCAACATTTTGAATCGTTAATAAATGTTGTCTAAAGAGTCGTCGAGGTTTCTTTGATGGCCTCGTGTACCCCAGGGCAATTATTTCCTCCAAAAGCCTTTTCGGACTACGCTTGATTAGGATTTCTCTGGTCCCGATATTGCGAACGCTGATCACACACAGTTGGTATCCACTCGCCTGAGGTTCTATGTCATCATCGTTTCATGTCCAGGTGGTCCTTTCATGCTTGGTTGAGTACGCTGATTAGCTTACCACTCTGGGCGCACTACAGCCAGTAGGACTATCTTTGTTTATTTACGTGTGCGACTGCCGATCGATTGTCACATCAATGTGCGTCGCTAATTTTCGCCTGAGATTCATAGTCCGCTGTTTGGGAAACCCTCCACCACCATCAACGGTGACCTAATTTTTTCGAGCCCCATAAGGGATAATCTCAACATGATACTCACAACACATTCGACAGCTGAACAATGCAGACAGAGGCAAAAATTTGGACGCATAGTTTGGATTTAATTCACCGAAACAAGTATTGAACTGGTTGTGGAAACGTAGCTAGGCTTAGGTTTTCCGAATATGTTTCGCACGCTAACCCAAGAAGAAAATTTCTCCAGAAGAACGTGATTGATTTTGTGGTTAATGTTGCCCGTCAGATGTGTGTATCCCGAGCTCTTGTGTCCAATAATCTTGATACTTGTACACCGCTTTGCTGGGGTCTCATTACAGCGTTCGGAATGTGAATGGATGATGATTTCATGTAAGATGTACACGGCTTTCTGATAGATTCTCCTGTGTATTTCTCGTGTGTCTCATCTGTCCTGCATTTTGAATTTCGAACTGTCTCGGAGCCCAGCTGCTCGCCGAATGCACAACAAAATCGATATACTTTCATGAAAGATGTAATTAATAAATATAACAGTTGACTTCTGTGTTTTTATAACTATTGTTGCACAAATGTGGTCTAGTTGTGGTTGTTATTATCACACCACAGTCGACTGAAAAAGAAAAGAACACGGAACAGTGAACAGCCTAATACGAAGTAGTAAGTTGATCCATATTACGGTAGAGAAGAGATTTCGAATCCAAAAACTCAACCGATTGTCCCCAAATGATGCTTCTAGTGGATATATTGGACGCCAACTCGGTAACCTAAATGCACCTACGCGAGCAAGTGATTGCTTAAGGGCTACATACTTTTCCCCACATCCTCCACTGGCCACTCCGAACCATCCTTCAACCAATACCTGCCTCGAAGAACAGGGTACAACGCGGAAGTCGTTCTGTTGGCATAAGCAAAACAT
>LUCM01001076.1:220873-314506 GCA_008360955.1 Fasciolopsis buskii | reverse complement strand
ACAGTGCTCGCGGGTAGTTTGGGTGCGATGCATACCAAACTAGTTGGCGTGTGATTTTTAAGTAAAGATCCATAACCTTCCTTGTAACTCGGTACAGTCACCGATTCACACCAGTCCTCTTCTCTTGTCCAGGTTGATCGAGAGGTATGTCATTTCCGATCTTAGCACTTCGGCACCGTCGTTAGGGCAGGTCGGAGATAGTTCATTTCATCCAGTTGCTTTATTCCTTTTGAGAAAACCTATTTATTTGTTGATGTTCATTTCGGATGGAGAACTGGCACCTAGATGCGTTGGTTGATTTGCAGGCATAGACGGAATATGCACTTTCAAGATGGACTAATTAAACTGGTTCCTTAAGTGTTGTACCCAGCGATGGAGCCGACTGTCCTGAGAGTGAATCTGTGTACTGTCGGAGTCTCTAATCATCTCGCGTATGCCTAACATCCGAGGACCAGCTCTCTTGATCAGTCATTGTTGTTTGTAAATATTGCCGACAAATCCAGCCTTTTCCATTTCTTTACGTCTCACTATCAGCCGCTGCCCGCGGTTGTGCTCTTGGCTTCTGGTCACCTGACATCACAGGGGCTTACGCGTCTCGTTTTGCGTGATATCCGGGGTGGATTTAATTGAGCCCAACGGAGCAACTGAAGTCGAGTATGTCCATCTGTTTTGTGGTCTCCATAATATGACGTACTGTATGGCAGAAGCGAAGTCCAGACACAAGGCACGGGAATTCTGACCATCTGACCACCTGAGTGCTTATCACTATCCACGCTGCAATTCATAGAGTTTATACGATTCATATAGGTTTGTAAACGGATACTTCTAGGGAAACCAATTCTTTAAAGTGTACCGATTATCTGTCCGCCGCTCTGCGTTCTTCAAGTTGACGTGCCTCCGTCGGGTTTATAGGTAGGGAGGCCCATTTCCAAATCTTTCTGATGTAAATTCGAAATAACTTGCAAATGACACTGTATATTCCGAAACTATGGTGGCTTGGAACTTTGGCTCTATTTGTCTGATATTCAACTAGGGAAGTAGAACACTAGTATCACTCGTCTCCATTTTTTAAGGGTTGTCTTTTCTATTCTGCTCATTTTTTTCGTACCATTTTCGAACAGACGAATCAGAAATACTTATTTTCAGACTTCCGAGCAGTGTGGTCATAGTGCAGTATATTTGTTGAGACATTCAATTATCCTGGAGGGGAGAAGGTCGAAAGAATTACTTTGAGAATTACGACAAATCACGCGCATGGGGACCAGAAGTCTGTCTACGCAATGAACAGAATGAAGAAAGTAACTGGTAAAAAAGCAGGCGATCAGATGATCACTCAGAGGAGTGTTAACTTACTGGTATCCCAAGGATTTATTTTTTCAAAATCTGCAAATGAAGAGTATAAAATTTCGTCACATGGGTTTTTTGTCATCCATTTGAATTTCCCTTGGAAACATTTTATATCTTCTTAGTGTTTTATTTAATGTTTAAAGATCCATTTAAATTGCCGCTTTTTTTGTGCTTTCAGTGAGTAGTTTCCCGATGAGACAGATGTTTGAAATTTCCGTTATATCTCAAAAATGGAGGCGAAGTCACGGGGAAAATGGTCGAAAAAGCGGATGCTCTTGAGATCCGTTTACGTACCTTAGGCGGGGAGAGAAACGAGCTAGCTGTCACACTTACGATCCTGAAGCAAAAGCCGTGTTGCTGTGGTTCATGTGTAACCTGTGAGAAGGAAATCTAATATATCTCACATACTGTTTAATCACACGATAACTGAAAGGTTACTGAAGCGTGAATCGGAGAAAGTTCATCGGAGCAAACAGTCGACTGTCAGTAGTCGACGGCAAGCAACATTCATCCAGTGGCAGTAGCCAACCGTAGTTTCAGGGAACTATCTTCGACGGGGTAACCAAACGTAAATAGTACTTCATTGTAAATTCCAAGCATATTTACAGGTGATACATCGAAATATCACGGGGAATAACTTGCACCGTATGTTTCCGAATAAAATTTGGGTTATGATGATCTGGTTGACATGGCTCAACTATAAGCATATACCTATCTGGTTCATCTTTCCAGATGACGATGGAATTGAAAATTCCGTAGAGCACGTAAAGGCGGTACAGCTTTGTGGCGCGATCAACTGCTGCCCCACACCAAAGCAAAAGTTTGCTCGTAACAAAGATAATTCAGGACTTTATGCAGTTTTAAATCTGGTATGAAGCTCGTCAGTAGTTGTTCGGCCAGTCTGGATACACACATCACAATATACACAATTACAAAAAGGTTATCGAATGACTGATTAGCTTCCACTCTTCTACATACCAATTGGCGCAATTCCACCTTTCATTCCATCAGTTTTCGCGTTCTGTGATAGTCCCACATTCACAGTTCGCATTCTCTCACAGCTGGGGAAAGGTGAAAGCATAAAAAAATACACAAGCATCCTGGTTCAGTTGATGTGAGAGCTCCACAATTGTTCCGTTCTTACTATACGTCCATAATCGGAATTTATTACAAAAGGGATAAAATAATCCAGACTGAACTAAACACAACGGAAGGTTAAAAATGAGGTGGCTTATTCTTATGCCCATTATTTGGTTGAATATGATCGAAGTAGTGAATAAAGCGACGCTTTGTGGTTGTGCAACGTTCACCACCATAATACTGTGAGACAAATAAACAGTTTGTCAGGACGGGTGATCATGATGCTCGTGATGGTTTTACACATCTTTCGGCGACACAGAGAAAGGTTTATAAGCTACCAGTATCTGAATTACAAGCTTCACGAATTACCTGGCTCAATCCTTGCTATTTCGTACTCCATCGGATGGTTTTCCAAGTTTTGCACAGTTTCCATGTTGCAATTGGTTTTTCGCTCTGCGGATCCAGTCCGTATCATCAAACTGAGTTACTACGTTTCCCGAATCGTGCCCAATCACCTCAAGCATTTCTGACAGTTACCCTACATTTTGAAGTGGAAACAACTGGCCAGAACAGTTGCTACTTCGTATCGAAGGTTTTTAACACTTAACCGCAAGTTGTCTCGAAACCCCTAAGAAAGCAAACAGTCCAACCGGGTACACATCAAAAGAGAGCAAAAAACAAACGTAGGGATAACTTCGACGGAACTCGTCAGGAAAAGGTATTTTTATCTCCGAGATCGTTACGGATATCATACCAGGTTGCAGTGGATATATTCCCTGTGGTTTTTGTAATGTCTTCGCCTCTCAAAACGTCGTGTTCACACTGCAGGGTCCATTCTGGAAGCTTATGTCCAAGCACTCCTTGTAACCTTTTGTCCAGTTAACTGTAGTTAATTTGGTCTCAGTTTAGCGGATCAAATTTTGTGTGGATAAAATCCAGTTGGCCTTACCGAGGTGATCTTTGTAATGAATGGAACTGCATGAGGTTCATTGATTCATAGTCATTCATTATGCTTGATTGTTGTCTACATTCCTTACAATCTTCTTGATAGCTAGTCATATGCTGTTGCCAGAGCGCGGATTTATTCACAGAGTTCACGCAATGTTTTGTTAATAATCATGAGGTTAAAAGTTACCTTTTTGAACCCACCGACTAGTCTGTGGAGAGTGTACTAAGTTAAGCGAGTGGGCAATTCATGTCTACAAATTGGGGCCCTCAGCAAGCATATCTCACCCATATGTACAAGCTGGGCGATGGATAGGTGAATGATATCTTGACAATGCTGCAATCAGTGACATTTTTGATACTCTGTACTTTTAGCATGCAATCTTTCATTTGTTTCTACCTAATGCTTCTTTATTTTCGGTTTTTCATTATTGTGAGATAGATACAAAGCCGAAAAACTTCAATACTAGATAAACAGCGGTCTTGGAGCTGAAGTAGACTCGCTGTCCGGTAGTCTAGCATCTGATCTCTATACCATTTCTTTTATTTCTGTCCGCCGATAGGTAAGTCTGCGAAGTTTAGGTCCATCGGCCCAACGGTGCAGCTGACCTCCGACAAAATACCAATTGACGCATCCAGTGGTTTGACTCCTAGAACTCGAGTGTCGAATACTCCGTACATTGTGGCAATCATCTGTTGTTGTCTGGGTTCAGTCGCGTTTGCTAGTCTGTTCGTATTCATGGTCTATCGATTGAAACGATATAGACGAAAACGAGCGAAGAAGCTGCGCACAAACCAGCTATCTTCACCGATGGACGGAGTGAAACCGCCACCTGGAATTACGCCAATTACGGCGTCCACAACCCAGCCGCATCAGTTTCTTTTGGCTAATTCACAAACTACTCCGGCTTCATTGTTCCCGGTCACCTGTTCCAATTCAATCCCCATTTCACCCAGTGCCACACTAGCTTCACTGTATCCAAACAGTTCATTTCAATACAATCCACTAAAGGGAATAACAACCACTTTTGGTCACCAAACCGGGTTCAAGAACACAGACAATGGGAACACGTTTGCCACAATCCAGTCCCCAAATCACAATATGAACACTCCGTTATTGGGACCTCAAACGCTGAGCACGCTGACGCCTATGTTGACCGAACAGTTGAACTCAACCAATTACAAGCCACTGACGGCGGCTTTAGACCAAGGTGAGTTTCACAACTGCGTTCTTTTAGACAATGCGGCTAAATAACGAGTTGACAAATGGAGGGAAAGGAAGATTATCTACATCATAAAATTCCGTCTATTATGGTTGAGCACAATTAAGTATTTGGCCTTTCACTCTTCCTTTCCTCTAACAAAACATCATGAACACTCGCTAATTGAGTTACCATCCTGGCTATTTACTGTTCACTCATTGAGCCAAATTCATTCTGTTGTTCTTGGGATGCAGAATCATCGTTTACCGGAATCAGCGAACAAAAGTTCGTCTTAACGTTGTCAAATTTTATGTGGAATGATTAGCTCGACTATGGTTGCTGACAACCTTTTTTGTTGTGGCCCCAAAGAAGAACACTGTTAACAGAGGTTGGTGATATGTACTTTTCTTTTCTTTGCCATTCTCCGGCGAATTTGTATACAAATCCATGGAAAAACATGAGCAGGTAGTATTCTGTTTTGTACTGCTAACTATGGCCGACAACAACCCGTTTACCTCTATCCCACATTTGGATTTGCCAACTACATTTTGTTTCCCGTTATTGGTCTTGCAGGAGCGAATAATTATCCAGGGCTAAATATGCTGACCTTTATTAAATGCCATTATGTGATAGCTGGCATGCGAGGAAGTTTCGTCACCCAAGAATCTTACGGCGTTAAGTTTGCATTCGCCCGAATCGTTGTCACGCTTAACGTAAAGAGATTCTTTCTCTCGGAGTTTCGCGGTCGCGGTGGCGGTAGCGGTCGTGGTCGCCGGTCCCCCACCCAGATTTATTGAATGGGCCCTATGCGCATTACATTGCTGATTTAAGTTTGGGCTGAAAATGTTTCTGTTCGGTAAAATCTGATTCACTTCTCGATCGGGCCCATCAGCTACCAGTCGAGCTTGTTAGCAAACCAACACCGGTTGCCCTGCTCTTCTTGTAAGATGAATATGAGTGCATTTGGGAACTGATGAAACAAGCCCGTTTGGGATATTTTTGGAACAGCCAAAAACCAAAGATAGTATCAAAACAAAAGTGTCAGCGTCCACTTTTCCACCCATTTCACTCACGTACTATCTCACACACAGTTTATTTTATTTCACTAACATTGTTTTGGTTTTTCCATTCGCAGTTCGCAAACGAATACGTCCATTTCTTATTCTTCCCCACGCCATTTCCTCTTCGAGAATAGATGTCGATATGATCGTTTAGTTTGGCGGCACGATAGTTCGCAGATTACTTGCCACTGTCGATGGTACAATGTCCTCATTATTGTCATACTTGGCTACTAGCTGTTCATTAGTTTTGATTGATCCTGACTTTGTCATGTTTTGCGTTCGTCCGCTTTGAGTCGTCCTTTTTACTGACTCTAACATGACTATTCATGACTGTGCTTTTGGTCACTTGAGTTTCGTTCATTTACTCCCTTCCTGCTTCTCTGTTTCACATCTGGGGTATACTATGTCAGTGACTAAACAAATGAACACTCCATTATAGCAGTAGTAGTAGTAGTAGTACTGTTAACGAGGTGACCTGTGTAGCTCTTCTCTTTCGTAATGGAATACCATTAACACCAAGCTCACTGTTAATGTGTACACAAGGGTACCTAAAAACTACTCATCCCGAGTTACCGGTTAGCCGAAATGGATGCACTAAGATGGGGACTTTTGTATTTGTGTTCGAACTTTGGAATAGTTTACAAAATCAGATCGAAACTCTTTATGTGATCCAAAGTATACGGTCAACATTGATTGATAAAGTTATTGAGAACGTATTTAAAAAACTCGTAATGATTCAAATTGGTTTATCTCGTTTTTTTTGCTAGAGTTCACAAATCCCTAGCTTCACAGATGTTGCAATCCTAGGAAGTCAGTTGGAACACGCCCTAGTTACACAGATTGAGTTAACAACGTGGTTTTACAGAACAAAGCGACTTCAAAGTAAAATAAAATTCACGTGCTGGCATGCCGTCCCCTACTCTCTTTGTCCACGACCGTAAAACAGTTTACTCTTGAGGGATTGTTTTCTGCTTCACCACCTTCAGTCTGACACACACAGTGATTCGAATCACCATCAATTACGAGTCTAGTTGCATTAATTTTTGTCCCGTTGACATGAACCTGGGAGCAGCCAGCTACCACTCAACTTTACGTTTGGAACAAGTCTGACGATTCAGCAAATCGCCAGTTAATGGTCGAAAGGCTGTTTGAATTTGCGGCACGTATTTTGGACTGCTGTTCCCATCTGTCTCTTTGGCTTTCTGCTTAAGATCATCCCCGTTGAATGCCACCGAAGGACACCGGGTTGCCCTCACCCCAGTCGACATCAATTTATTGTTTTGAGTCGCGGAGACGAGTCAATGCCAATGCTACTCGCTCCTCATGATGTCGTTCTCCTCTCGGATTTCTTTTCGATATCTGCCGACATGCAAAGTCAATCTTTGTCGGCATTATTTGATTTGTCCATTAGTGAGAGGCCAATAATCATATACTAGCCTGCCTATTGTCTAATTTGTATTGTTTCACATCAGCAAAACAGCCATGGAAATCTGAGGGTGGCGTTTCAAAGACTTCCTTGAGTGGTTACAATTAGGAGCCGATTGATTTGAGCACTGATTCTTCAGTGCCATGGATGGCCTCTGAAGTGTGTGACAGTCACATACGTTTTGACCAAAACTTTTTTCGACAGAACGCGATTATCGATTATTCAGTAGCATGTTCACTGATAATCCATTATTCTCTAGCCCAAACTGTATGCTTCTGATACACTGAATTTCGGCGATCGACTTGAAATGGGAAGGCCAGATTTAGCGTCAAGTCTGCACAGAATTGAGCTTCCCAGGAGAATATCTAAGGGCACTGGAATCGTTTGCTATCAAACCAGTTCAGGGCATGCGTTCTGTTGAACCGTTACGAATGCAGTCAGGTATATTAAGATAGCCGTTGCATCGTGCTGTAAAGTGCCAACTGCGCTCACTCAATTTTTTCTGTGTATCTCACCACAGACTAATTGGGTCACTTGAGTGTCGGGGTTAGGGTTTACCGATAACCGGTGGTAACTTCCACCAACTTTTAACTACTGATCATATTTTTATTGTTAAGAATCAGATGTCAGCGGTGTCGGGTCCCAGGAGTCAAACTGTGAGATTTTGTAACTCGTACTGATTACATGTGAAACGGTAGAACAAAGCCTAACAACTATGAGACCTTGATTAAATGAGTAGACGTACAGTGTTGCACTACCGTTATTAAGTGGACACAGCAGCTAACCCGGTTTTGTTGCTGATTTAATTTTGTCGGCCACTTTCCAGGCGCAGTGAACGACATAGCTTAATGCAATCCAAAGAACATGGCAAATCTTCCAGTGTTTGAAGTGGTACATGAGACCATGTTATACCGAATGGGAATCCAGTCCCTTACTATGGATTGAAAAGTCTGCGCAGTAACTTGGGACGATGGTCAACGTGAATCCAATTCACAAGAATGGTGATGAAGAGTCCACAAAAACTGGAGTGATGAAATTTTAACGTGTTGTGTTCTAATTGCGGTTTCTGACCAGAGCGATACAACAAACTCGTCTTAGTTTCACGGCATTGAAAGGTCTTCCACCAGCTGATTTGTGATTGGCAGCTACTTACAATTCTTCACTGGTTCATAGATTTCTGAGACTGAATTGGCCATTTTCCTGTACGGCTGACGGAGTGTGACTGCCTTAGCTTGCTATTTGCCTGGACTTTCATTCCTACCCCGGAAGGATTATCAAGACCGCTAACTTCGATCTAGATCGTATTATTCACTCTGAAACGAACCTCAGGTGCTTTCCTTCACTGAGAACAGTCAAAGCCTAACTTATCAGTGAAATATTTTCCTGCTTGAATCACGTGTTTCAGGGAATACCTTTAAGGCCTGCTGCATCATTGAGAAGAGCATAAACTTGAGCCCTACTCTTAAGGTAGCATTGGCAACTTATACGGCCGCATCTGAATAGTCCATGATTACATCAACCAAAATGGCAAGTCAAATTCAAATTAGTTTCATGATAGCATTGCATGACGAAACCCCTCCGGTTGGTCATTGAGTTAGAAAACTGCTAACTTTTCGGCTGCGCAACAGTACGATCCTATGGTAAACAATTCCACTAGATGATCAGGTGAACAAAATCCTTTACGCATCAGGACCGAAGGTAGTTCGGACAGTATGGAATAGACGATACAACACTTGACGTAATGTCTGGAATGTTTGGAGTACAGAAACGGTGTTACCGTGAATGTTTTTGGTAATCGGACGTTTCAGTTGCCTTAGGTAACCCCTTTCAAGACACTTGCAATCTATTTTCAGCCTATCGGAAAGTCCGCGCACTGCCGATATTCCCAATCACGCTGTTTTTCATGCTCCAAACATTTCACAGAGGACTTGACAACTACAGCATGCCCAAAATGAGGAAAAATTGAACACGTCCCACTGAAACAAAGGACTGGCACTTTCTCCATGATTCATCATGTTTGGAATTGGGTGAATTTTTCCTTGGGCTAGTGCCACTACCGCCATTTTCGCGCATTTTGGTCTCTGTGACTCTAATTTCTCAAATGAGAGAGTTATCCATGCCGTCAGAACGGGAAGCCTGAAGTCTGTTTTCTTCATCCACCTTTGAATCAAAAGGCAAACGAACTGAACTTGGCTGTTGATATTATTGGATACACACCACAGTTTGTTTTTTATTCATTTCACTATGCAAGACAAATAGACTACCGAATTTGGCTTAGGCAGATCTGAAATCCACTTCTTTTGGCAAAGTTCGTCTGTTGGCATTTTGTCTCTTAAGTTCGACATTCCGTACTCTTGGTCTGTTGCAATCGGGTGTTGTTTTCAGATTCATTTCTAAGACGACGAGATCGGTAGAAAATATCAGCTGTAAGAACAGGAGTTAAATCAACCAGAACGAACCCCGGCACCACCACCGTTACCATCACACCACAGTAGCAGTGCTGTGAGCTTTGTCTGCTGGAGGATCAGTTTGTTGAACATATGCAGCGTGCGAATAACCCTACACTTACGTATAAACGTTGAATAAGATAGCATGTTTGATATTGCCACTTTGGTCTGGTTGATTTGTCCTAGTGAGTACGAATTAGAAATGCTCTCAAACATAAAATGAAGATCGTGGCCAGTTGAGGGATGCAGATGTGTGTGGGGGAGGGGGCTTGCTGATTCAGTTAGTTTGAATCCTAAAATTCAACAGGACAGGTTGGGCACCTCGATGGACGAGTTACATTCCGCCCATCCAGTTGCTGTCTCGGGTTTTACTCCCATTTGGTAGTTCTGTGTTCTTCTGGAGGCCCAATTAGATACCGTCAAGGAAAGGACTCTGAAAATAGTTCATCTGTCCAAACTCCACGCTTCATCTGGGAGCCATGGGGTGCCTTCTGATCAAGTGCGTTGTTTTTTCCTCACATTTGTTTTGCTGTACCAGTCTATGTTTGTGTGTACGTAAAGGACGCACTCACTTTGTCTGAAATTCACTGGTAATCAGGTGATTTTGTTGACAGTTAAGTGGAAGACTGGTTGACTGGAACATTTGATGTGGTCAATGTTTTCGACGTGTCTTTCCTTGCTTCCTTTGAAGTGATTTGTCTTGCCACAGAAAAACTGACTGCATTATCCTGGTATAACTTTGCGAATGCCGGGTTTTCATAATGGACACCCAGTGAGCATCAGTAATCACATTTCTTGTAACCGTAGCCACATAGATCCATCTTCTACGCAATACCTAATCCCATTGCATACCTATGTTTAAGATACTGAGACTAGAAGGAACAATCATGCGAACTGTATGAGAATTGCCAGCCTTTAAAGCTTATGCGACGATACTGATGTGCTCTGCATTGCGTCACTAATTTGATGAGCTATATCTACCGTTCTATGTTTTTTGCAATGACGTATTATTTCACTTTGTAACCTAGCTGTGTTCCTTACGTCATGCTCGATGTTTCAGTACGACTAACATAACTTCCACGGATTGGGCATTGAAAATGGAAGCGAATTATTCTCTGTTCGTCCTTTGAAAGTCAATGCAAAAAGATCTACCATGATTAAACAACTGTCCACAAACAATTGTACCACACTTCATCTGTTTGCCTTCCGTGATATAACATATTACTCGCTAATATGAGCCATAAGCAATTCTGATTGTCTCGCCGTTCCTTTGGTTGTTTTGCCTTTCAGAAAGTCTGTTTGCACTCCAGCTTCTCCAGCATGCTTCAAATCCTAGTTCGAACTTGTCGACTATTGGTGGTCTCACTCTTGCTCGTCGTGGTATGCCGGATGCTTCTGCATTTGTCTCTTATCCACTGGTTACTATGTCACCAACTGGAATGTTGAATCTAGTGTCACCACCATCCACTACCTCCACAGGAGGTGCCACGAACACAAATACGATGGCAACCAAAATGGCATTCCGTCCTCCACCACCACCTGACCAGCCTTTGCCACCACTTCCTCCTCCATCCACTTCACCAGATGGCGCAAATCAACCACCATTACCCAACTCATCTACAGGAGCAACCGGAGGACAGCCAATCGGTACTCCAGTTGTTCCTTATGCTGCTTCATTTCCTGTGGAGAATGGACTGTTGATTCCTTTCGGTAAGTAAACCACAGCTTGCTTAAGCTGTATGTATCACGGTGAAGACGATGACGAAGACCACGAAAGACAATGGAACAGTGTTATCGATAAAACTACCTAAAATAATGAGGATAACAGTGCCAAACTGGAAATTTATGGATGGATGTGCTCAGAGTTTTATGCTAAAACAGTGTTTAGTGATTATCTCTATCCTCAAAAGATTACTCAGTTTTCTGATACTCATCCCCGCGTTTTCCATACTCCAATGACAATCGAATTAGTTGAATCCGTCTGTCTACCATTGCACTCATTGTCAGAATCATTATCAGACCAAGTGCCCTCTGTTCATCAGTTACTGTCCTCGAACTATTTCTGTTAGATTTGTTTGTGTGTATATTCATATGTGTATGATTTCGGTTTACTGGGGTTTAATCGGGTTTTTACCATCTGTTCCCGTGATTCAGACACATTTTTCCCCTTTCCTTGTTGGTGTCCTACTTCAGGGTTCTCAGCATGTTATGTTTTACTTAACACTGGGTCCACAAAACTTTTAGCACCCCCCTTTCAAACTGTCATTTGGTAGCGGTGAAAATTTAATAACGAAGTACGCATGCCGCTGCATTCATATAGATGCTGGTTTAAACGTTTGTATTCAGATTGGTTGGCCAAGTAGTCGTCGAAATGTGTTTCTCTCCCCCCATCAAGTGCCATGTTGAAAACGACGAGGTGAAATTTTGCGAGATACCTCCATTGTTGTGGCCACTCGTACGGATAACTGGACAAAAATTACGCGATTGTAAGTGGTTTCGATCACCAGATAAAGTTTTAATGAATTGATAAGTCGATCAAAAATAAAGATCGGCGTTCGTTTGCTGGTTTTGTACAATGGTTCATTGGGCATCAGGCGCGGTTTTTACCACTCACTCGTATTTCAGTAGGGGCCCTAATGTCAAAGATTATCGCCACTACCATTATCGGATGGACAGACGTTCTTATCCGATCCATTCCAATTTTTCTCTTCAGACCCATCAATGCCGGAGTATGCGAGTGCCTCTTTGTTCAGCGGGAATGGCAGCACCCAACAATGTTCTACTTTGAATTCAGATGTCACTAACGATGCACTGAAATCCAAAGGAACCAGTGGCGAAACATACTGTGTGCCACATCAGAACGGGCTACATCAGCACTTTGGCTTGTGGGGTAGTACCGGATCTGGGATGACCACACAGCAAACCAACTGTCTATCGACCACCGCCAATGGACAAATGCATGGACTGGGGAAATCTGGACTTGGAGCAAACCATCCCAGCGAGACATTTACAGGAAGTAGTTTAGACTCCAGTGGTTTGTATTACTTGGCCAATCCACCAGATTCCGCTTCGCGAAATACGGCCGGTCTAGTCACACTAGGTGAACCCCAAGCCCTGTTCCTATCCACCTATGGCACTCAGCCTGGTTCCCTGATTCCTTTAACCGGAATGACTACCTTGTTATCTCAAGGAGGCCATACGATCGGGAACGATCCTGCCTTTCCTCATCCTGCTCAAACAAGGCACCGTCTATTTGATGTAAATTCCACGGTGGATCTATTGTCCCATAACAATGCTAATCCAACTGAGTTGACCGGACCACATCATAGCCCCGTGCTTCTTCCTGTTTCAACATCGAAGAACAAGTCCACAACAGATCCCTCTTCATAAATCTCGTGAACGGTTTATCTCCCCTAAGGAATGAGTCAGTCAGCTGGACATCGCGTCATGCTCTTTTTTGCAATCGAGCTGTATGCTCTGTCTTGTGTGCACAGTTTCAAACAAAAATGATGTTTCAGATGCGGCGTGTATTGATCAAGTTGACTCAATGAAATGTGCTGACAGAGGATTTGAATTACACTGCTTTCTGTGATTGTCAAAATAGGTGGTTCTGGTATGATGCCTAGCTTCTATTGGTTTGTATAGTATTGTTATCCAGGTACATCAGTAAATGGATTTTCAACCCCATTTTCAGCTTGGTATTCTGATCACTTCTCCGGAATGGTGTGTATACACCCGTGTATACATCCCACTTTATTCTTCCCATGACGTCCATCTTGGATCACGTTTGCAGAAATGTGTCGATATGTCGCATAATGTACGCAAACTCTTACGGACGAAGAAGTCTGTGGGAATATCTGAATGTCCTTTAAGGTCACACTGCTCACACCTTTATCATTCGTAGAAGTCATTTGTTTGGTCACTTGTACGTTGACTTCCCAACCAACTCACGCATTCTTTTGGACTCAAATCCATTGTATAAAACTTCATCAGCGTCTTACAGAGACTCCTTGCGTTCGTGCATCCTGAACGTTTGTCAATCCATCGGCGTATTCCACCGAACATGAACCAACTCTTTTGTGATCCCAACAAGCTTTGTTTATTTACTTCGGTCGATAAATCTACGGAGCCCGTAAGCATTTCACCTTGTTTTACTAACACAAATCGACGTCAGCTTAAGCAGGCATTTTGTAGAAGAATCCAAACCAGGGGTTTCTCCTGACAGTACATAAATCAAATCAGATTGTACAGCATGCTTCCTCCGGTTCCTACCTTGACCCAGTTGCCTGAGCATTCGATTTTGCTTATTCTCAGTTATTCCACTACCCATTTACTTGTTCCGTTTGTTCCCTGTTCTGATGGTCTTGTCCAGCTTCCGGTTGTGACGCTTGTGGACACTTTAAAGCGCTTCTGGGGGAAATCTCTCTCTCCTTCTTTTTCCTTCGTGTTAAATTTAGACAAATATGCTGTGGGATTCGGGAGTGTGACCGTTTCCCGTGTTTTTGCTGTTGTTATTATTGTTGTTACGGCTACTGCGATATTCAACCACATTGTAAATTGGGCCCCGTTTACTTTATCTTACTCGGCACCTCCATCCCAGTCCCGTCGCACTTGAACTCACTGCGACCATATTCAGTTATTTCTCGCTCCCAAGTGATCCACTGGAAAGTATCCGTCCGGCTCGTGAATTTCTGTCAGTTCTAACCATGTCGTGCAGTGCAGTGCTGTGCCGTTCTGGTTCTTGTTTTTCCCGTTCCTTTACCTATTTCGTGTTATCCACTTTTTTGAAAGTGGATTTCTATGCGGGTTCATATTGCGTGACTAGCACCCATAGGCTAATGAACTTTTTTATCAACGGACAACGAATGGAATATGAATCAAACCTGATGGGGTCTGTGGGTGCGTGATTGCTGGTGTGTGCCGGAGGGGGAGGCAGAGATGGAAATCAGAGGATCGTTAAAACTTTCTACAACTCCACTTTCTTCCTTTACTACGGTCACAATAATGTTTCAAGATTATATTGTTATGCATCATTTGCTTCTACACAATTTCCTGCGTTTTTCACGTAACCTGATTGGGTTCGACCGTATTCAAAAGGAAATCATTCATTCAAGCCCGGTTTTCCTGTTATTCAATACTCACTTCGAGGTATTTTATTTTGCTCTACCAGTAGACAATGGACCCTCTTACACATTTACGTTTGATTTGTGGCTCGAAAGGCGACATCCCATTTATTCAGAGTAACAGGAAAAAGTTATTTAAAAAATATCGTACATGTCAGTCCAAGACTCGTCGTGATGTTTATCGTTCATCTCTCACATAGGACGAAATTTAGTCTTTGATTTAGTGATATGGTACCCGAAATTTTCTAGTCAGAGGACAAGCAGATGCAAAGGAGTTGCATGCAACTCCGTCTACATACTTCGCTTTCGATTTCATTGACAGTTATAATGTCGCCATCCTAAACCAAGCGATTATGTCAATAATTTATACCACGAAAATCCCTTTTTCTTTATTTCAAATCAAACAGGAGTCTAAGGTTTATCCGCAAGATAAAGTGAGTGAAATGACCTACTTTTTCCAGAATCCGGATTGTGAATTTTTCTGGACACATGATAAAACATTACATATAGGAGAGGTCGCCGGTGCTGCTGTAGCCAGCCCTCAGATCCCGCCCATAATTTAGCTTGTCAAAGCTAAACTACCGAGTTACCAATGGGTCGGGTGACGAATCTGAGCATTTCGTGGATGTACCACGCTGTCGGTTTACCTAGTCTTGGATGTACACATAATCTCTTCAGTTCGCCGGGCGATTCCACTGAATGCAATCAGATTACGCTATTGCCGATGATTTTCTTATGGTATCACAGTTAGGGTATTTTACATGATTCCTAGTTAGGTTTTTCCGGGCCTTTCGCCTCGTCATTTAGCCGACGCTGTCACGTTAATTGGTGTTGAGGTTCTCGCTATCAGAGCCACAGAGATGGGTCGCTGAAAACCAAAGCTTGCACCATTCAGAAATGCTTGAGAAGCGGCATCCATTCAATACGTCTACAAAATTCGCATCTTTTAGGACCCCAGTTATATTGATGCTCCATTGAAGCATGCGAAAACAAGTAGAAGCTGATGCATGCTATAATCAGACTCAAAAGCAGTGGCGCTCTGGGCGGAATTGGGACAGCTGACAGTCAATAAAATTGGAACTACCAATAAATATAAATGCTTGGACCGTTTAATCTAGGGTTATGACTAGTTTTCCGGCGGTGGTCAGTTGGATTATGCATCAGTCACTCCGAATAGTGTGAGGTTTGAATCCCAGATAGGAGGGTCACTTTGGTGATAGATGACAATTAGCTACCCTCTCGTCCGTTGTCACGCCTGACCTCTAACACCTAATGCGGTTCTATTCCATGGTCATAGTTGCTGATTCCCCCCATTCCTATGTAGTGGGCGCTAGCGGCTATGATGCACGTACCTTCCACTTTATTTATGCTTCATATATGCCATAAAAAGCTAGTCTTTTTGGGGGGAATGGGGCCTAGATTCACTCAATAGTTGTGCAATCAAGCGGAGAGAACCTATAGTCGGCAGTCAGCAGTGCGTGCGGCACTGTGACGCATTGTTTGAAAACCGAAGTTTGCACTCTTGTGCTGATCGCAGATCGAATCCGGTCAATAACGGAGGATCGGCAATAGCAGAAGCAGACGGTTGAAATATACACTGAAGATGGCTTCATGATGGTAGTTTGTCCCATGCTAGGATGGGATGTTGGTATACGAGGCGTGAGTTCCAGGACTCGAATTTCCGCATGAACGGTGGCTTTAGGAATGCACGGGTACAATAGTGTCGGCGTAGACCGCTATGAAGCAGTACACGGGAAGTCGAAGCACGAATACAGCAGTCGGGTGACGGCAAAATGCATACAAACTTGTTCATGAATGTATCAGGTAAAATGTATTTTCGACTGTTCGCGAAATCAGGCAGCCAGAACAGGAAATGATCTTCTTCATTCTTCTCTAATCCAGCCTAGGTGACAATACGCAGATTTAGTTTCAACGGAAATGAATTGCGATTTGATGTCCAGAGAAAGTCTGGACTTCATTGATCGAACTTCGAGCCCCCTTTGTCCGACTTCTTCCAAAGTCATGGATACACACTGCTGAGTAAGCGCATCAAAAGTTTCGGTTAGCCATTCGGGACATGATTTAGTCCTAAAATAGGGATTATATGCGCATAACATTCTTTATTTACTCTGTCAAGCAGAACGCAGATCTATACTTCACAGATTTAACATTTGGTTTTGCTTTTTCCAAATGCATGTCTAAAACTTGCGGGGTGTTACGTTCGAAGCTACCAAATAGGTGTGGCGATAAATAACGATTCTGCATAGATGTCAGCTACAGTAATCTTCACCATAAGCAGGCCATCACGACCAGATTGCATCTTAAGGTGGCATGGTAGCTTGCATGCAACTCGACCCAAAGATGGTTTTCCGAAGACGAAGAGCGACTCATGCCTAAAGGATCAGTGAGTATAGGCCAGACGAAATCTAGTCTCAAAGAATCATTTGGACAGGCAGTGTTTGGTTTGGTAGAACAATACAATGAGGTCCTGGAGAAGTTAATCCAGCGAGCACAATGGCGGAGTGAAACAGTTCATAGGCCTAAAAACTTTCACTGAATGGATGTAAGAGTAAAGTAGCTAGATTTTTTGGCAGAGAGCAGTTATCTCACACCCAATCTGGGAATCCATCAGCCATAAAGATTTACTGCCCATCCTGCTTCACTTGCTCCGCTGGAAGCATGGATGAAAGTGTTTGAAGGAACCGCGGGAGGTATCTTATACACCAGTGAAAACAAAACAAAATACGAACAATTTCAAAGTCCTTTGTAGCAGCTCTGAAGGAACTTCCTCACGAGTGCTTCGCCCACTTGTTCTTGTAAGGTTCACTATCTTCACTGTCTTGTTGGTTAGACCTTTGAGTCGAAGATTCCGGTTCGGGTTTCCGAAGAAAAACAACCTTTTGTGATTTGTGCAACCGCGATGCGTCATTCGCCCAAGCTTCTCTAGAATCCGCTCGGACAGTAATCCTGTTAGCTCTAGTTTTTTCGATGTTGGGGCCATACGAGATATTGTAGATGAGTACGGCTCACCAGATTTGTTTGACGACAGCCTTACTTAAAGTGTAGTTCATAGGTCGAGCACATTCCTTAAGTCTACGCCTTCACTTGAAGCCTTCAGTGTTCGCGTTGTGGCATGTAGAAGCAGTTGCCTCAGGCAGAAATCATGAAAGTTGTAGGACAGACTTATTTTACTTTTTCGAAACATTCATACAAGACCTCAGTTCGGTACTCTCTCTTCCTGACCCATTTGCAACGTGGCACATCAGCTGACGTAGTATCTTGCTTCATTTCCATAATGTTAGACCCAAAAAGACAACATTGCAGGTGGTAACCGGAGATGCGGATCAACTGGAGGCTGTTTCCCATTCTGTTCGGTTTGATCAGCTTTGTCTCAGTCGTCCGTCAAGTAACTCGTTGTCAAGCAACTGAAAATACAAGAAACAAGTCATGGAGATATTTAGTGGCACTGTATTTGTAAATCTTCAGGGAGTTAGTAAACCAAACCCTACACGTGACTAGTCACTGCTGGAACGAAACCCAACCCCAGTGTTAACGACTGCTCCCAAAAGAAAGTGATACCGTAGCAACCCAACAGGGTAGAACCACGGTAAGAGCACTGGTGAGGCTAACGACTATTTAAGCAAAGTTAGATAGATGGGTAGATGTTAATGAACGCTTGGAGTTTCAGAGATGCGGAAGTTTACAACAAACTGTCACCCAAATTCGATTAGTTAATAAAAAGTGGTTTGAAGGTCTTTTTTCTTGTCCTTTGCACCACTCGGCGAAAACCTTCATGAGATTATCAGCCTCCTGAGGACCGTGCTTGCATTGGTTTTCGCCTTAGCTTCCAAATCTCTGTACCCGTCCTGGTACCGCTTCAGAAGACCTGGACAGCAGAAGTCGGATATTTCTCCACTTGACCTAGTTTTGATGTTTAATATTCCGACCATCCCATTGCCATCCTGAAACTATCCAGTCACTGCTCGTAGCCGGCCAGGAGTTTCTCATTTGGAATTTTCCGCCGAAAATACTACATCCCTTTCACTAAATTTCATTTATATTATAGACCACCGTTGCCTTAACTGCATTCTTCGCAAACACTCCTGCGCCTACCTCAACCAGAGGACTCCGGCCAGATAGTTTGCTTGCTTCTGACATTGACATCAATAACCGACTACAGTAAGTGCCAACGATCGAATCCGCCCCGATTTTCGAGACTAAAGGCCTGTAGTTCGGAATCGGCTCGGTCTCTCCCAGAAAGCTGTTCAAGTTTTGCCGTCCAGGATCTGTAGACCGACTAAAGCTAACAGTAACCTTCTAACAGTTCATATTGGATGCTTCCACATCTCACCTCTATGATTACAATAGATGATCAGACTCCCAATTTCTTCCCGGAGGAGGTGGCCTGGTCAGGTATCGCTAGTTGGTTCATTTTCAGGAGTTTCATCTTGACCGTGGAACAAGGAACCAGAAACGGCAGTCTAATTGGATCATTTTTCAGTAGACCTTCAACCTGTGTGCAAGTTAACCGATGTGGATAGATTACACTCCACCACTGGAAATGGAGGTCATTATGGAGATAAGTTTTTCAAAGGTAATAGGAATGGTAAACCTTATGGTCTCTCATCATCGTCGTCCAAAGAAAACGGCTGAGTTGAAATCGGAAATGACAAATCTCTCAACCTGGACAAGAGAAGAGGACTGGTGTGAATCGGTGACTGTACCGAGTTACAAGGAAGGTTATGGATCTTTACTTAAAAATCACACGCCAACTAGTTTGGTATGCATCGCACCCAAACTACCCGCGAGCACTGTCCTCCACCGATTATTTAGTACTAGCGAAAGGTGTATGTGTGAGGATGAAGCCAGTTTCCGTCCTGGTCGAGGTTGTGCTGACCAGATCTTCACTTTTGGCAAACTTTCGAACATAACCAGGCGTTCAGCAGACTCACGATCTACCTTTCGTGATTTTGAAGCGGCGTTCGACTTAATCAATCGTGCAGTCCTTATAAATGTTCTCTCTGAAGATTGTATCAACGAAATTCACTTCAACTATTCTATCTCTGTATTCGAACAACCGAAGCCGCCTTCATCCTTAAGGCCTTCTTTCATCCGAATTCACCACAAGACGTGGTGTTCGTCAGGGTTGTTATGTTCATCTTTTCTTCCCATTGTTATCATTTATATGGTTATAGAAATAGTGGTCTTGATCCTTGCTCACTCACGATATGCGTACGTTACTGGGTTGCTAAGTGAAACTCCAGGTGGGTTGAAATCATTCTTCGATCACCTAAAGAACAGTACAGCTTTGTTTGGGATGGATTTTGCACCTTCGAAGTGTGAAATTCTGTTGCAAGACTGGATTAGTTCAACGCCGAGCCTTGCTGTCACAGAGAAGGAGCTGGGTAGGGTTGATGGATTTAGTTATTTGATTAGTTGTATCTCACCTGGTGGTCGCATATCGGATGAAGTGTCCTCGCGCACACAGAAGGACCGATTGATATTCGTCCATTTGAACCATTTATAATGTCGGTGGGACATTCCGCTATCCCTCAAAAGTTGGAGTATACACGACAGCAGTGAGATCGGTATTGCTATATGATTCCGAAACATGGCCGTTGAGAGTAGAAGATATGCGAGGATTTTTGGTGTTTGAACACCGTCGTCTTCTTAATATTTGTATAACAGGGTTGGAGAATTTTGTGAGTAATTGAGGGGTTAGGCGTAAGTTACTGGGTTCTATGGTCCAGTCTTCCGAACAGGCAATGAATCAAAATAGGTTAATGTAGTTGAGACATGTTTTGCTTATGCCAACAGAACGACTTCCGCGTTGTACCCTGTTCTTCGAGGCAGGTATTGGTTGAAGGATGGTTCGGAGTGGCCAGTGGAGGATGTGGGGAAAAGTATGTAGCCCTTAAGCAATCACTTGCTCGCGTAGGTGCATTTAGGTTACCGAGTTTCGTTCCGTGAGTTTTCTCTAATCTTTGCTTTGATACAATGAGCGATTTGTTTGAGTACCTTATTCGGCTAATTGCGTGCACTAAATATTTCGCTTATTCCCTCGGATTAATTTTAGTTAATTTTTCACTATTTCTTGCTCATTTCCCTTCTGAGTAAATGGTCTTTTTCTGCAGTAGCTCCCAAGTTTATTTTGGATAATCGGAGGCGTTGATGAAGACGATTTCCGGTTGCCGTAATTTAGGCTAAGTTAGCAATTGCGCGATTATTTCTTCCTGTCATGAATATTTGGCTTGTGTGTATGTCGCATTTGTGCACTGGAAAATCAGCTCCATGACAAATGCATACACAGACCAGCTCGGCCAAATGAGGATTGCCCGCTAAGTAGGTTCGAGAAGAACATGTCTGTTTTGTTCAAGCACGGCCTACGAACAAACCCGTTTAGGAATTTTCCTGGTTCAACGGCCAGTTCTGTACCAACCGGCAGTTAGAAGCGGTGAACAGCTTCGATCTGCAGAGATAAGCCCTGAAAAAGGTGATTGGTACTTTATTAGTCGTAAATTATACTGAAACTCGGTTGCTGTATAGGAGTATCGATCGATACTCCTTCGTTGGAATAGCAAACCCTTAGGAAGGATTATGTGCTAGGCTCTTTACATACTATAGCATGTGTTGGTTATACCCATAGGACCCATTCGGTGTGAAACAATTGCATGGAGAGGCACACATTACTACGGGACTCTTTTTATTTATGGGCCTACATTTTCTTCCACTTTTGTTCGGTTACTTATCTGGCAACTGAATTTGGGGAGTTCATAGTCCGTGAAGCTATTTCTGACAGATAAAATGGAAGCCCCAAATCGACTGTAAAACTAAACTTCTCGTAAGTTGCATTGGTAGATCCGGTTTCTGAGGGTGTCCCTGAGGGAAAGTCTTTATCAGTCAAAAAGAAAAGGAGATAAGTGATACCCTTCAGATACAAATACCGAATGAATCAAAATTGAAAGAATATATTTAAGTTTGAAAGTAAAAGTTGGCCAATTATGTCTCTTGGTGATAAGAAAAAGCATGACTTCACATTCTTGATATAGTTTACTATTAAGTGGAACAATGTACTTTGGGCGATTTTGTGTAATGCCCTGCTAGAAGAAAATAACTTGCAGCCTACTGAATAAATACCAGCGTGATGAAACGGAATAGAATTCACGAAACCTGGATAGGATATTTTTGCTATTTAAGTTCGACTTATTTCATTTATCCTGGATACGGAAGATGGTTTCAAAAGTGATTGACAAAATATATACCAGACTCAGCGACCAGTAGCTCATGTAAACTGAGACGCAAACTGCGAACAGCAACAACGCACCCAGTCATTGACATTGTGCACATGTCATCTGTGAGAATGTTTCATTTCTAGAAACAGGCAGTTCATGAAGTTACTAGCGGTACCCTTCGAGTACAAACAGAACTTAACTAAATGTGCTCTGCTCGCGGGTTACTGTGCATTCCAAAGGATTCGGTTCCTTACCTAGACATGGTCATATCCCATGACCTACAACCCATGGGTTTTGAAAGCACTAATAAATCTGAACAGATCAAACATTTTTTTCGTTCTTGAGTTAAAGTGGAACGGGATGCCCATGTAATTACTGAAATTAAGTTTTATCAGCGAATAAAACAACAGGTATTTTGAAATAACCTATTTCAGCAGAAATTTAACGGAACAATACTTATCAGTACTAATATTACTATTTTCGTTCTTCCTTGGATGCATGTATTTTCCGACAGTAGCCGGGCTCACACGGCTTAGTAAAGCTTCAATCGAGGGGTGGGTGATCTTTAACACACTGATTTACAACCCCGAGGGCTGGTTTCCGTCCCAGAGTTGTACTGTTCTCGACAAATTCCACTCCTTCGGTCAAAATCACTTTGTGAAGGACTGGAATAAGTCGTGCGGATGTAATTTCACGTGTGTACATGGGCCGTTTTCTTGCATTTGCTCGTTTGTTCACTGGTGACCAAAGAGATTGCTGTTTATTTCTGTTTTTACGACAACTCTCGGTGACGTGAACAGTGTGCAGGAAGACATTTAAATGGAATATGTTATGGTCTGGTTGACTGAAGATAAATACGCAGTTGGTGCGTGTTACAATTCATTACGGATCGTGCATGCGCACGCGGAGGCGTGCAAGCGAACAATGTGAAATACACTAATTTCACTGCAGTTTTTATTTTGAAATTATGCCTGTTGCGTTTTTCGTTTTTGCGAATCACTGGTCGTGAATAAATGGATTTCGCCGCGTGCTCCCACTGAAAGGTTGCTGAGTACGGAATAAGTAAAACTGTTTGTTTATACATACATGTCTTCATTTGGTACAACCTATTTTCAAAGGTCAAAAGATTGAATCCTGAAGATTGCTGCAATAAAAAAGGGCGAAGTGGATCACACCAGTAAAAAGCAGAGAAAGCCAAAGGATGTGACTGGCAAGACGAAGAAACATCAGCTATTCCGAAAGTTTTCAACAAAAGATCCAATGGTATCAATTACAGAAAGCAGACTCGGAGTTCTGGGCGAAGAAATCAGTCTATGTACTACTGGCTGAAAGCGTATACGAGCAAGCACACGCCTAAACGGTAGCAAAAATTTGCAAAAAGGGTGCCAAAAAGTTGTGCGGGAATATCAGAACCATGGTGGTCTGTTTGAACTGTTAAAGAAGATTGTTTTTAGGTTGTCTGTACGCATGAATGAATATTATTTTGCATACTTACAAGCCGACTGTTTGTATGGTATGTCAGCGTCATTATGGGTGAGTATTTTTAACCGACATGAAATCAGTTTTTTTACCAACAAACATTTGCAGATGCAAAAGAGTATTTAGTGCAAAAGACTGTCGCAAGTGGTTCGTCCAAGTGTGGTGGGAAAACTTGCGAGCAAGTTAGGAATATGGTTCGCGCAATTTCGTGAGCTCGATTATATTCCTGGCCAGTGTAATTGTAGTTCGACTTAAATTGTCAAGTTGCAACTGTTCGTGAGGCCTTATACAACTGTGCCCACCCCTACTGATATCGCTGTATTGGACTATTGTCTTATTGTGCATAGATTCGTGTTGATACGGGTAAATCTATTGGAATAATGCAGGGGATCATTTTTATATCAACTATCATTACAACAGGACAATTACTGTTTAATTTCACGTCGCTGATTTGCCTGACCTAATCGAATTACTAAATAGCTCCCGGTGCTTCCAGCTGATTGTACTGTTTTGGAGTGGGATACACTTTTAGTGGAGACAACTCCTGACCGTCAAAAAGTCTTCCTTGCGTCAAGTAAATCAGGACTGTTTATGCGATCCCATTCGCCGCCTGTTTATGTACACTTGATGCTAAAAGAGCGCTTTCTGCTAAAATGCGCTTGACTCGAGGGACTTTACACGGAATTCAGGGCAGTGGTCTCGGTGTTAGACGCAAGTGCGTTTTTATAGAAGCACGCGTATACAGATCCCTGAGTGAGTTCTTTCTGATTTCCCCTTCTATGCATATTATCCAGGTAATTTTCCTGAAAGTTCTAATTTTCACCAAGTCTCACAAGAATGGTCAGCTTTCCGGCTGATGACGTTAGCATCGCTAATTCTGTAGATTTCATTAGTTGATAATAACCGGAATGCCACTAGGCTAGGATAAAGAGCCAGGCCTTGATTATGGTAGACTTTAAAGTGAAATCTAAGTGCCCATGAAGAAGGGTCTCGTTTACTTCAAGATATTGAAAAAAAAGAGAACGAGGTTGCCATGGATAAAAAGTTAAACTCAGTTATGAAATTCCGGAACGGGAATAGAAAAATTAAATGAGGATGTGTCTGTTGTTTCCAACAATTTGAGTGGCGCTGAGAATAAAGCCGATCTTGTCAGCATCGGAAACGCTATGCTTATTGGAAACAGCCGTGAGGTGAAATAAATGTGCATACCTCAGAGGTAACTAAGCGGGGAGTACAAGCAACGGAACAGGGTCAAACGATCCAGCAGAAGCTCAAGCGGAAAGCGTGCGGCAAAAGGCGTGAATCAGACAAGGCGTAAAGCCCGGGGTCATGTTGGAGTGTTAAAACAAACCAATTTGTGAATTGATTTGATGGACAAACAGGTCGATCTTCAAAAGACAAATAAAGGGATCGAAAAGGGATAGAACAAGGCCTTCACAAGCACGCACTTGCACAAGCACAAGGAGCAACAGAAGCAGCTATGAAAAACAAATTGACAACGCTATTTCCAGAACAATAAACTCTCGATCATCCTACACAAGCGACCTGGTCACTTTCTCGGCTTAATAAAAAAATGGCTTAATAATATGATGCGTTCTAAGAAAACAAAAGTAAATAGAAATTTTCATCACCAGGAAATGGTTTGACTGGCTATCTTGTTCAGAGAACTCGTTTGTTCTGACATTGGACAGTCATAAATTAAAAAGAAAAAGGAACAGAGAATCTCAAAACGCCACTGTTGTATTACAAAAATACGGCTTAGCTGCTCATTGGTCAAAGCTTACAGAATGCACGGGCTGAAATAACTCAATGCAAGCGAGCATAGCGTGTCGAACTCCGCAATGTGCACGGAAAACCCCCAAATTTACTAACTGCTAAAACGCATAAGTATGAGAGCGTGTTCATTTTGCGATGTTCATTACCACTCATGTTTAATACCGGCTGATTCAGGCTTTTGGTGTGGAGTCAAACCAGCGAGTTATGCAAAACATTTTCCCATGGCCTCAACATTCTGCATGGCTATTCTTCGTGCATCCTGTTCCGTATCATATAATCACTTGAAAAAACGTCTTTGAGAGGTAGCACGTTAAGATAGCTGAATTTTGCAAGTTCTTTGCCACGAATGTTCAGTGAATAGCGTCAACGGCTCATCCGGTCAGCTCATGGGTGACCGATAAATCACTGGAATTGTGGATTTAACGAAGAAAAGCCATTACGCACAGAGTAATAGTTTGCACATCCCAACACTGTTTCATCGACGGCATCATGACTTCATTTAGAGCATCGTTAGTTCTGCACCTCTATCTATTAGTGGTTTTGGGAGAAGTAAGAAAGATATTCTGTATTGAGATGGTTTCATTGCCTGGGTATGAATAAGACGGAATCCGTTTTGACCAGAATTGTGGACAAAGTAAACCAAAAAATTAACATATTTGGATCGTTTTCTTGCATGCTAACGATTTCCCTATAAATCGCAGACCAGACTGTGTGCCATCTATCTGCATGATTGTGTTGGTTAAATTACGCTCGATTTGCAAGACCGAGTATAGGTGAACCAAATTTTCAACCGTCGCGATGCCTAACAAGTTAACGTCTGTCTCGGTGATGGACTTCAATCAGGCAAAACTACATGAGACATGCGGCCTTCAGAATGCCACCATGCTGATGAGCCACATCTGTGTAATCAGATCAGTATTCACGTGCTTAGAGGGCCTAAAAGAATCCCATGCCGATGAAAATCTGACTATGGCTGGAGTACCGGATAATCCGTAATGGTCAGTTTGACAAGTCGATATTTCACTGAAACGAAGTTACCTGGTTTCGAAGACAAGATTTGGTTATGATGAATATAACATAGTAAGACTGAACTTAGCAAAAGAAATTCATTGAAATAAGGGACTATAAGTTGGAAGTATATATATGGCTTCAGAAAGGAAGATTACAGCTGGCCTGTCCCAGATATGGATAGCTTGACATGGCAGGTGGCACGAACTTCGGCCTGCTAGCGGTCTGGTGTTAATTTGAGTCAGGTTAGCCGCAGTTTCATCACAGACCGATAGCCATACACTAATGCTGTCAGCTTTCATGTCAGAGGTGCCACATGCGGGCTCTTCCAGTTGCAATCTCTTTTTCTGAAGTAAAATTTATGGCATACCAACACCACCCATTAGTTTTTCATTTTAATGTGATACTTTTCTGGATTCATTCTTGTAGTACTATATTTCGCAATTCCAAATGGTTTTCAGTCATTTAATAGTCGTGGAACGGTTTTGCCATCTGCTGGTTAGGGTAGAAAAACATCGTTATAGACAAATGCTCATTGCAGGCTGACGAATCACGTGAGTACTGTGAAGTACAGTCATATTTCTCGGTAAGGGGTAGTCAGTGAAGAAGGGCCTGTTGATTCCAGCAGAGATTACGTTTGCAAAAGATATCCGTAAGTTGTAGCCATACCCTTCTAAATAACGGAAAGGGCCGTGGTGTTAAATCGAACAGTTAAAAACCAGGAATAATAACGGTTGTTAATAAAACGCTTATGGAGATTTCCCAGAAAAAATATACCCTTCTATTTGGAGACTGAAATGTTTCTGACCATCGAGCAAAAATTGGAAAGCGGTCTAATAACACTGGAAAAATAAGTTTTCCCGTTTTTCTAGTCCGCTGGGATTTGATCCAAAGGAAAAAGCACAAGAAATTTTGAAACTAAAAATTATCCCGGCCTGGAAATTACGAAGTCTGGATAATTTGAAGTGATCCTCAAAATTGGCGGGCACGAAAACTGGTAACATTTGCTCTCTTAATGATAAACAGTTTGTTAATAATTGCGCCGTCTAATATTGTCATCGGCGACGGGAAGATGAGATTATGGTGCACGCAATCATATTAATGTTCCATATCTGGAATATTCTTTTTATAGCTATACCAATGAGTGCAAACGAAGTTAACTCAGGAATCGAGTTATTTGGAGAGGATAACTTCTGCTCTATGCATTGGTTATTCATCACCAAATCAGCTAAATGAACACCAACGAAAGAAGCACGCGACGCATGTATACAACTAATTCTTTCTTCTGCGTTGAGCTCTCCTCTCAATCCAGAAGGAAGAAAGTTCATTTTTTAAATTTTCCCTGCTCTTTTGATAAACAGTTACATGGCTTTACATGGGTGGGCAGAAATGAACATATGGTCATACACATGTGACTGTTCACTTTGTTTTCACGAGTGACGATTGTAACGAAATAACAGTGGTCGTTTTAGTACATGTTTGACGCGAATCAGAATTGCACAATGTGCGGCTATGAGCACAACCACATCTTACAAAGAAGATAGTTTTAAACTGGCTCATTACATTTCAGCTTCGAAGTCCGTGATTTCACACTGCGTCGAACTCACTTGCAGACACCCTCCACGCTATGACATTGCTTGTAATCGGCCAGATGGGCTACAAAGCTACTCAGGTCACGAGAGTGCGTTGTACCAGTCGCAGTGAATTTCATCATTTATCTTTTTGATATGGTTAGTCTAACAACCAGTCAGTGCCAACCAATTTCTCATAGTTATACCTTAATACCAGGTAGAAACTTAAGGGCAAATTAGCAATTCAAAACATTTTGAAGTACATCCATTCCGGTGGCCACTACCTGATGCTATCCCGGGGGAAGCGGCTTCGATTATGAAGTCACAAATGCTTTATTAAACGAATCGCGGTCGTTATTACAAAACTTAACCAAATGAATGAATGACTTTGAAAAGTTCTTCGATAAAATTGAATTCGTCTCGAATTGTTAGGGCAGATCATTAAGAACAAAACTGTCCGATGTTACTGAAAACCTACTCGCTGTGCACAGTAATCATCAAATAAGGCCGTTCATTGTAGATCCCAGTGACCATTAGCTGTTTTGTTCTTCTCAACTGAGCAGCAAACACGCCCAGATCTATTGCAAAGTCAACAACAAAACTACCTCTCACAAGCAAATAAATTAAATGCATGGTATTTTAGACTCAAAAGACTGGGTAAAGGCTATCGTCAGTGACAATAACAACAACGGCAACAACAGTGATGATATATTTTGTGTTCTTTTATCAAATCAAAAAAGGCCGTTGGAAGACAGACACTCCAGATTGTTTTACTCAGCTTGTGACCATTTTTGTGCGAACGCAGATCGAAGAGCTTATAGTCACAAGTAGTTTGTCACATTACAAACATCGCAGACTGTGGTGGGTTTCGAAATATTCTTTGCTAGTATTCCGAATTTTATAGCAGTTACGAGGTAAAAAGATGTACCAACATATATCATGAGTTCACTTGAAGTTACTTTTATTGCATCTGTTTTATTAATAAGACAGTTAAATACCAATGAATTTGAGTTTCGAAGTAAAATTCTCCGAATAAGAAAAAATGGCACCTTAACCAACTATGAAAGCCTCAAACTTGCTTGGAAGAGTCATAGAATTCATCCCAGTTGATATTCACAAATGCCACCAAGTTCGTTTGTTAAGCAGATGGACTTAATACGTCAACTACTCCACTTAATATTATGCCTCTGTTACAGTCCGAACTCAATTATTTAATAACTAGGATGTCCATCGTTAAATGAGGTTCAATAATCTTTGTTGATTACAGGCTGGAGATTTTTCACTTAGGACAGATCTTGATTTACGTCAAAGGTGATCTTGTGCCAGGGTCATTCAAGTGCGCTACTTGAATCCCTTGCAATGCTACCGTGACAATGAAGCAATAAACCATGAGCAGTAAAATCTTTTGGTACCTCGATGAAACAGGAAAAGAACTGATCGAGAAACCCCACTGTGTGAAATTTTTTCTCTCATTATAGTCAGCCTTCTAGGCTAAACAAAACCACTAATTATTTAATATTAGACGAGTAAACTACTCTTGGCCCATATTTTGTTTGCAGAAAATCAATGATGTACAAAATTAAAAAACGGTCTTGATTCTATTCCTATCATACACTTTATGACAGAAGCTCGTTTCTCTAATCATTAGATGAAACGCACTAATTTTCCACTCACCCTTGTTTAGATAAGCAGGAAATATAGTTCAGTGCTCCAAGTGTCGGCGGATACGGGATATGAGTTAATTGCACAAAATATTGTTAACAGTTGTGAAAAATACCGAGGACGTTAATTCGGCGATCGTTTAGTTATGTTACCGGATGAATAACAGGCAATGACTAGTAGAGATTTAACAAAAATAAAACTCAGGGCAAGAGAGTCTTCGAGGAAGTTACCTGACCTTCATTTATCCGTCCAATTTGTTCAATGGGACGAAAAAAGGAAAACATTTGAATAACGACTGCATTGTTCTTTAGTCACCAGTTTTGCCCTCATAAACAAACGCAGTTTGCCTACAAACAATTATAGTCGCGTTCGCAAAATGTTCGCGGCATTATCGCCCGTGTTGGTCCTGATTTTGACGCAGCTGAGATGTTAGTATTTGATGATTGTCTTACTGAATCTTCTTTTCTTCATTTTCAATCAGTTAGTGTATTATTCCTAGTTAGGCTAATCATAATCTGAAAATTAAACGGATTCCTTGTCTTTTTGCATCGAGCTCCCAGTCTCCCCGAGATAAATACGAGATTGAATATCTCATCACCGTTTTTGACTAAAATCTTCACCATTTTTCAAATAAACTCTTCAACTTCCCAGTAGCGACTGTCTAAAATGCATATCAAACTCAGTGTACTAATTGCCGACGTTGTCTTCAGCACAGTGTTTGACAGGCTTAGAAAAGCAAGTTATTATCCGATGTCTGCGTTCCGCAGAATTCATCCGCTCCTCCTAGCGTCCATCTGTTGAAATGTCTGAATTTCTTTTCACGAATATTCGGTTATGTGGAATAACTTTATTCTTGTTTCTATTCTTCTGTTTGCACGACAAATCAAATCAATTACTCGTCTTCTCTTCATGGTGATTGTTAAACGAACGTACTTCTTGTCATTAAGCTTTTAGAAGAAAAAAGCCTAGCTCACGTGCTCTCTACAGAATGAGAAATTATGCGTGTGGTAAGTTCCGAATGGGCAAAAAATCGTTCAGGTGACTTGTTTTGACGTGACCTGAAAAATGGAAACAAAAAACCCAATCAGGCAGGTATGACAGCAAGCCCAGCCATCGAGATATGACCAATCAGTAAAGCCACATAATTGTTCAATTTTGTCGCTTGCGTGCTGTAAAGTATGAAAAGTCAAATTTCAACAGTCCTTGGTGTTTGATAGCAATTCATCGCAGCATTCCAATGCCAATGAACTTCCATACCAGTGCGTTAATCACAGGCAGTTTTTTATTGGGCACAGTTTTATCCGTACTCTTGACAATACTGCCCACGGTTCCATTACACTTCAGTGCCATTCCGAAGTGTGCATTACACGGAGAGTATGAATATTTCTTTTTCGGTTTGTTTTTTGTCGCTAATGCATACGTTTTTTTTTTGGGTTACAAATAAGAGTGGCAAACAGTTTTGATATGTACATGTCTTTGGGTTTTAAAATTTTGAACTGCTTAGGTTTATCTTACAGATGCAAATGTAAGTAACCGTAAGAGCCTAATTCTCCATAAGGAAGATGGTTGAGGAGAGTGAAAAGTAGAGTTGCAGAAAAGCAGTTTACATCCGTACAAGTTTGGATTTGCCTCATCCGGGCAAATATTAAGTCCAAATTACTGTACTTGGAACAGAAATAGCAAGTACCCCTGATTTCAATGACTTTGAAAGTTGGTGTTGCCGGTTGCCGAGATTGATGTTTTTAGGTTGTAATCACTGAGTTGGGCGTCTATACTGTAAATATTTCAACACTAGTTGAGGCGACATCATCAGAGTGTAGAATTTGACTACCGTTTTCTGTAAATATTGGTTCTTTGTATCTATGTTTAATATATGTCATACAAACACCAAACTGAGCGACAAATATCATCGGCTCCTAATATATTCAATATTTGTATGCTCGGCCTGAAGAGTGAGCTGCACGAGGCTGCCAACCAAAGCCACTTTAGGGCTGATGGTGACTTTGGAATCAGCAAGAACCTTTTGACGTCCTGCACACAAATGAATACAGTTCAACTAAACATGCCGTGTCGGGAGGCTCTCGCAGATCGAATCTTGTGCACTCAAGTTTTTCATATTAGATGAAAAGTTCACCCGAGTGATGTTACAAAATCAATTCATTACCACATTATATTAAATGGTAGCAGTAAATTACCGTCAACTAACTTATTTTTCGTACAGACATGGGAGTCTGTTGATTGGATAAATAATACATCAGGCAGTTGCCTTTCTTGAACGCATGTATGGCTGTTGAGAGAAACCAATAACCTGGCGGTGCTGGATTAAAACAGACGAGAAACTCTAGAACAGTTTTAGCAGTCTGTATCTCATCGACAGCACCGGACAACTTTGGTGATAGACAATTTCGTGGTCACCGGGTACAACGTTATATCACAAATTTCGCATTTTCCTCTGTCACCTCATTTTGGGCCATGTTACGTTTGTTTTGTTCACGTGCCGATAAGTTTTCAACTAGTCAGTCAGAAATTGCGAGAATGAAAATTCATTTCATTTTGCCTTTGCCTCTTTGGATGATATATTGCCGTGAATACTCTGTCTTCCGTGGTGAGGAAACTTAACTGAAAAATGCAAATGGCCAATTGGGTCTCTTGATCCGACTAAACCAGCGATTTCAGAATGCAGCTTCACGGACTCAGCTGAATAAAATAATTAATCGCTTTTTAAAGTGACAGCAAACTGAACAAGGTTTTCACAAATTTCATACCCGGGGGTTAACCTTTTACAATAAGAGATGATTTACATTTGCAACAAACAACTAGATATCTTTTACACGACTGCGTTTGCCAAAATGAACATTCCGGTTCCGGGAGAAATTACAACAGTGAGCAATTTGGTATGAAACCTGCTGGCAACAAGACGAGCACGAAAGTCTCGAAGACCTATTCTGCTCCATGTGAGACCAAACAACCGATTTTGACTTATGTCAGTTCAGCGTCAATCGTTAGATTAGATTCATTCAAGACTAAAATAGCAGAAATTTGTCGTTTCGTTCGTCTGCAATGGTTTCCATTCACGGTGTTCACATGTTTCATAAAATATAGCATCCAGTTGAATTTACACTGTTCGACGTGCGATAGTCAAAAGCCATTCAAAGTATGAAATTAATACCTCGTGAATACACCTCATCGATGGACTAATAGATTCCCAGAATTCGATCTAGAATTCAAGTGGCAGAGGGGTATCGTCATAATGATTTTGCCGAGAATATCATGTAGTTCTTTATGATTTAGGGAATCTTGAGTGAAATCGCTTTCAGTAAGCTGATTTCACTTACTTTCAACCCTACTTCCGCGAAAAACAAACACCGATCTTTCTGGCTTCCTCTGGTATACACTTCGTTGAGTGGTAGACTACGTGAGAATTATTTGCTATGTAATATTCATAAGGATTTCCTGTTCCAACACTATTACGTTTTCAAAGGACAATAGGAATAAGCGAGTTCACATTACGAAAGCGAAGAGAATGCGCCGAATGTCTGTTAGAATTATACCATAAAAACAATAAATTTTCCCAAGCCATGTCCATCACTACGGTACTGGGTTAAACTGCTGCAACCTTGGGCTCTGTGGTATCACATGACGTGGGCCCAGTAGAGGCAATGTCCTACTTGAGAACAGGTGACTAACGTCAACCAACCAAATCAATGGGGTAACTAGTACAAAAGGAAAGGAGACGGTTAACTTGACAGATACCGGATGGTGGTAAATAGTGCGCATATTCTGCTGGCATTCAAGGTTACGCATCGGAATGTCATCACTGTTCAGCCAGTAAGCAACGGCAAATTGAATCCATGAGTATTTCAAAAAGGAAACTGGACTAACTGGTTTGATAACTGACTGGATAGCTAACTAACCAAATAACCAGCTAATCTGCTGATTAATTAGACAGGTGATCAACAATTACCAACCTAACTGGTTACCCCAACGACCAACTGACTGATTAACGCGCCTACTTAGTTTCATACTAGCCACCGAAATTACTCCCGTTCTTACTTTTAGTCGGCCCACGCGCTCGTCATTCTTCAAATACCTAAACCTAATTTTCAACAATAATGGACTCAGCAAATAACATAACATTTGTGTATGGCAAATTAACACAGTCGCCCTCTTGTGCCATGTACATTGCTTGTCCAGATATTCTTGCGAGTGCAAAACAAATCAATTGAATCAATGCCTACTTGATTCTCCAGTTACTCCAGAAAATTTCTAATTCAAAAGCAGCTAATGCTTCAGCTATTCAAAAATTAATTTCTTTCAAACAAAAGACATGAATTCGTTTGACAGCATTTGGTTCATTAGTTGTTTCATACCCCCCAGAAATTCAACCCGGAAGAAGTAGGCGGGGCAACAATAAAAAATTCAAAGCGAAACCTTAAGAGTTTTGAGAAATAATAACAAGAAATTAAAAATCAATCGAATTCCGATACCTGATGTAGAAGGATGGGGACTTATGCGCCTCTTAACACCGTTCAAAAACTACTTGCTTCTAGATTTATGTTGTCCCTCTGTCTAGGAAAAGCATTCCGCTGGCAGAACCTCGATTGGGGTATGATGAATGTCACTAACAAGCCGTGATATGTGCGGGAATTGTAAATCTCACTTCAAGTCTCCGATGACCTGATCAGTACATCACTGCCGATACATTCACAGATATTGGAAATATGAACCCCAGAACTATCCTGTGTTTGTGGACCGTTGAGATATGAATGCAATTCTGATATTTCTTACCTTTCAATCAAAATAATAACAATGCTGGTGTTGACTTCAGTTGTCACGTTCGTTCGGCAATAAAAAGAGAAGTCTACGCTTTGAAAAACCGTTTGTTGGTTCATGTCGCATTAGTTTGCTTTCGTCTATTTCCGGTAAAACGACTTGCCTATTATCTACAGACAGAAGCAACCGAGGAATTTTATTCCAATTTTTCTGTTTTGGTCTGCAATTCAGCAAAAAGCTATAAGTGAAATGTCAAAAAGAAACATTGGATATTATGCAGTGGGCACGATGTTATTGATTTGTGTCTGTTTATGCATGAAAGTACCCAGAGGGATCAAAAAAGCGTAGGAAGAAACATTTACGTGATATGAGACTAGTTCGGAAGCAAATAGTTAGTTTTAGTAATTAATTCTCCACCGTATTCTTGCCGCGTTGGAAGTTGGTGTGCTCTACGAGGTTAAAAGTCCTGTGGATTGGACAAATTCTTGTAAGGGATGGGTGCATAGAAATGCACAACAAGGTGGTGTCAATCCCACGATTGGGGACAATCATAAGGATGAGAATAGTTCAAGAATGTGAGCTGAATGAGGTATCGACTGGACCGAAAAGGCAATGCAATCTTTGATGTTTTTATATACGTAATTTTTCAAACTCATTAACAGTACTCTCTGTAGGGCATGTAGCAGGCTAAATTTTCGGCTACCCGCAGTAACCTCTCTCAAGACCTTGGTAATAGTTCACTAGTGGTCCGGGCAATGGTAGAACATGGAAGTGCTTCTTTTGTTTATACTGAATGGACTTGAAATGGCAGATTGGAATAACTTCTGCAGTTATGATTGTGTGCATTCCAATGTGTTTATGTGAACTATGGGTTAGAAGTACTTGGTGCCCTATCTGTAAAGCCGATTCGATGTCGACTTGGTAACAGTAGACCGCTGCCGCCCCAAGGACACAATAATGACGAAGCATTTCTTGAACACAAATCATAGAAAATGACGGCTATATTTGAATTTTCTACTGACTAAACCACAGACCAGAGTGAGTAGATTTAGATCGAATATTACAAGGAACTGTCTACCATCCGCTTCTAATGATTCACTACAAGCGTAAAGAAGCAACTATACAGTGGTTAAAGGGTTTTATAATAGTGAGTCAAGCGCTAAAACCGCATGATGCATAATGTAATGTAAATCTTTGAAACAGTGAACTGCAGCGATAGATATTGAGAAGACCAGGTTTAAGTCATCTGTGTATCTGAATGAAGCTAAAGCTCTTGTTGGTGCATACGAAAAGGGATGATTATAAATATGAAAATATTCCAGAAATTTTTGGGTTAAAAATTAGGGAATGATACAGAGGAATTGTGATGAGTGAAAATCGTCATCGGGTGCTGTCGATGGAGACATTCATTAGAACCACTATTTACTAGTTTGGAATTTGTTATTACATGAAACGAATAAGCCAAAAGTGCGCTCCTTTACAAGTGGATAATGTCGGAATGGATCTTAGGTGTTACACGATTATCTGCCCTGAAAAATGCTATGTGAGAACGTCACCTGGCTCTGGCTGGCAAACTACCTAAAAATCTATCGTCGGTACCAAAATATTTTTGGAAGTAGGATATGCAAGTTAATTTTAGTTAATTTATCTGCAAAGTACAAGGGATTTATAGATTTGTTAATAAAAATAATGCAATTGTCTGTCAAACGGGGGATTAATACAGAGGAGGAATTAAGCCAGAGGGCAAGAGTGCATTCATTAACAGATTTGGGAAGAAGTTTGCGGGCAGAAAGAGTAAAAAGTAGTCTACAATTCTTATTCGACAAGTTTACTTCAGAATAAACATTCCGCGCTATCGAACAGATTATTCCATACAAATGCATTTGTTACTGAATAACAGTGGTGTTACTTCGCCAAACGTAAATGTATACCGTGAACAACGCTGAAGATTAAAGAGGAACGTCCAAAGATAAGCAATGGGACAAAGATCATCCACGAAAATTATTCAGATTTTCTTGCAGTCGAATTTAGTTCCTTTGACAGGATAGCCAAAACAGACGTTGACGACACATGTGCGGTTGATGAAATTGGGGAATTAAGAATTTCTTAACACAAGACAAGGAAAGAATAGAGACAGATTTACTTCCCAGAATGTTCCCGAGTCAAACTGGGCGACTGGAGATTCATTTTTATCAGAAGTGAAGTGAGTTTTCACGGAATTGTAGTCGCAAAAGACGGTTGAAACGACACGTTAATCCTAAGTTCCATTGTGAATTTAAATAAACATATCAAAACTAAGTGCATAGAACGCGCTGTTATAGTAGACGAAAAGCAAGGCTTTCTATATGCTCCAGGGTGCAGAAGAAAATCAAATGAATGGGCAATCTGAACAGTACCATCAGTGGTGAATGAAGAACGAAGGTTTGTACACAGACTACTTAGAGTTACGGGTTTGAAGTGTGCGACTAAAAACCACGTTTCAGAACACTTCCAACTAGTTTAGTATGCAAGCTCTAAGTTGGTACTTATCACATCCCATCTTGGGTTCATATATGATTTGGACAGGCTTCCAACCGTGGGACAGGAAAGACAAACGTTGAATTGGTTTAGTAGCGCAATCACCAGAGGCAAGATACGCACACAGGGCGGCGTTGGTAAAGACGAATCGGGGTACAAGGTTCTTGGAAGAAGTCTGAAGGCCGCGTCTTTAGTAACTGGTGTGCATTCATCATGGGTGACAAACGAGGGCGGACGACAGCTTTGCATAGTTCCTGAGGGAGTGAATTTTAAGTTGTGCTTTAGAGTGAAGTTTTGGCTTTCACCTGAACAGCTTTTCTAGAACTTTCCAAATCTCAAGACCCTCAGAGCATCTGTGTCTAACTTTATTTTTGATAAAGATGACTGGACGTTTTGAGGCCCTGCATCGAATCTGATTTGTACTCCGTTTTTTAGCACGAAGCCATATTTTTAAACAAGGGAAAAACATATTAGTAATATTTCACAGTGAGGCAATAAACACGTGAGCATTTGCGATAATCGGTCAGTTTTTCATGATACAGGATTCATCACAGAGAAAAAGCCATGAAAATCGGCATTATATCCATATTCTGGTGGAAGGAGGCAAACTGGGTAACAGTATGCGTGGGATTCGAATCATACAAAAGTCTTTGCAACGTAATTTTCGGACACGGGGGTAAAGTTTAATAAAGCCAATTTCCACTGTGATCTCTGTCGTAGATGGTGCGGATACTGAGACAATCAACTGAGGCCAGGTTCAGCAAAGCATCCTAATGGTCAAGAAGTTAAACAAGATGAAACGGACTGAAAGATGACAAGAAAGATTTGTCAAACTTTTGAAATTATCCATGATTATTTATGAATAATGCTCAGTGTGAGCTGAAAAATTGTAATAGAGTTAATCTGTGGATTAATTACAACCGTACAATGTGGTGTCCTTTGAAGTTCACGCACCAATAACTAAAACAACGAGGCGAACTGAGATGTGATTTATAAATAGTAGCGAAGCAGTTAACTTTCATACTGTTAAAATGGAACACGAGGAGGGAATGCATGCACACCTTGGGGGGATACGTTTTTTGCAAAAATCTCAAGTGCTGAAGATGGTTATCCTTGATCACAATATCTGCGTCAAAATGGATGATATCGTCAAACTTATTGGCATACAACAGGCAGATTTCTTATTGACAAACTGCCCCGGGGAATTCAGCTTCATTTTGGACAATCAGTGAAGTTAGATTTTCTACCTTTTCTAACTAGAAGCGCTTGCTGACTGACAATTTAGGGAAAGTGTGTTTGGTCCACGAAATAATATATAAGAACTGTCATCCAGTCCGTTCGATAATTTCCAGGTTGACCACGAAGCTTGATGAACAAGCCCTCCACTCCATCTGTCGTCAGCTGCACAGAATTGCGAAATTCAATAAACTGTGACAAATTCCAGTTAATCTGCAAAATATGACCATAAGAAAGATTAGAGAAGAACCTAAAAAGCAATGCCAGTTTTAGGCCTGTTCCGAAGAAAACATGTGATAACGAACTGTAGATTTAACAGAGGGAATTCGGAGTAAGTCATTTTAACATGGAACATGAGTTATCAAAACTCTTTTAATTATACTGGAATTATACTCCGGCTGAAATTTAAAAATCAAATCTAGAAATTAAGACGAAGCACTGAGTAGCATTAGCCGTAGAAGTAACTTAATTACTCCAAACTGCATTTGAAAGTTGGCAGTGCTGCCGCAAATTATTTCTTTGTCCATCACCGTAGTTATTTTGAATGAAAAAGTTTCTTCAATTGAACTTTTTTGAATTCCCTCCAGGTGTTCGCGCTTTCGTTGAATTTCGTGATCTTGGACACTGTTAAGAGTCCAGTTGAACGTATAATTCTGATGGCTTGTGAATGCGAAAAACCTCTAAGTGGGATGAATGCCTGCCCGCATACATCATTTTTCGGGCAGAATACCTAGACTATCCACTTAATCTGCTGATTTACAGTTATTCTTGGAGAAAAATGATGAAATAGCTCAGAATACAACGAAACGTGCTGACGGCATTCTCCTAAAAGACGTTGGTTACCTGTCTTTGTTGATGACAAGAAAATTCACTTTCATGAAATAATTCATCATGTGATATCATCGTTCAAATCACCATTAAGAAACCATGGGAGCACTGTACAGCATTTTTATCTTCGTTAAGAACAATCAGCAGTGCATATCCACCGCGCCCTAACTGGGACGCGAACCCGGGACGAACGACTTTGAGTCGAACGCCTTAGCCATTACGCTTTAATGGATAGGACGATTTAAGGGGTAACTATTCTTCATATGTGAGAAATTGGAGAGACGGCATTTTGACGTTTACCTGTCGCAGATGGTGTAAATCCTTGTGTCCAATATTTTATTCTAACACTAGGTTTAACTATACCTCTATCCGTTGCAAATCTTGTTATCTTAGTTCTTTTTGATATGTCACATTTACTTTGGTTCTGATATCCAAGCGCATGATTATAGATCGTTACTTACACTGACCGTTTCTATATGTTCACGGCGATGACTGCAAAAAATTTGATACTCCTTTATTATTCCTTGGTGCCCTAAATCCTGTTCAGTTTTCTACACTTATCGGCGGTTTTCTTGATCTGGGTTTAGTTAACTTCTTTCTTGTCTCTGTCTCTAAACATGCTTTTACTGGAATGTCCAATCACTGCACTACTTCATTCGAAAGTTCGTTGACAAAGTGATTTCTCAGTCTTATTGCTCACCCCCATTGTGGCTAAGCGTGTCTGTTCCGCAGGGGACTTGAAAACGGTGCGTGATTTGGTAAGTTCCACTGACTTTTCTGTCTTTCCCTTTCGTGATGGATCACCATAGTGTAGACATCTAACTGACTGACCAAACTTTCGGTATGATGTCTGCTTCACCACTAAAATAATCGGTGACTTGAGGAAGTCCCGTCTCCCTACTTCAAATAGCTTCGTCAAGCCGAAGAAGGTGATCAAAAAATGATTTGCTACATACCGTCAAACTTCTAACTACCATTATCATTTAGAAATCAGGTGGTTGGGTGCACCGTATGCGGACACTGGCCTTGGAAACAAAAGTTGGTTCGTGATTTGGAACGTCTTGAAACAAGTGTGCAGCACAAAGCCAAAACTCACTCTTGACATCCAAGAACTCAATCAGCATTTCTCCAAATACTTTGGGCAATCCTCGTTTCCCTCTTCATTTGTTGCTCTCCTTTAGGTCACCCGGACCTTTTGTATCATCGCCCTGAAAATTTTCCTTGAAGTTATAAGCAATAAATCACGTGAGCTCGATCTGCTTTTTCCCTTACTAATCGGGGCAAGTACGTCTCATCTTGCGGCTCCATTATTCAAACATTTTATTATTGGTGGAAATCCCAAGAGAAGATTTGATAAGCATCGATACATGTTTGGTCTTCAGTTCTTTTGAAAGTGTTTGAAAACCTTCTTCTTAGTCGTTTTTTAACAGATTTCTAGGTTCATGATATAATGCAGTTAGCATGTGAACCTTCCGTGTCCATACTTGATTCCATAGGCTAAATGGCTCACTTAGTTAATTCATCGCTTGATAGTGAATCTTGCATAGAAAGACTTGTTTTTCTTGAATTCATGCTCCTGGCTCCCTCGATCGCTGTGCCCATCTTCAGATTCTCCATGAAATCCGCGATGACTCCAATTGTTTTGAATGCCGTATGCGACTATTTTTCCAATCGTACTCATTTTATTTCTTTTCGACAAAAATAATTCATTATTACTTCCAGTTAATTTAAGCCTTTTTAAGGGAAAACGTTATCTTTGTTTCATTTTTCCAACTATGCTAACAAGCTCTATATGTCTCCCACTTTCACTGAACACAGATATGTTGTCGAGGTTGTATTTGGGTGTTCTTTTATTGTAGATGTTCTTCTTAGTAATCTGCAAGATAACTTGAATGAACTCAGCTACTGGTCATCTTCCTATTGCTTATTCTTGAATGTTCCGTAATGTGTCAGTATCTCCTTCAATCTTCATTGCGCTCCCAAGTATTGATCTACCCTCAGTAATCTTACACCTCTAGTGATTAATACTGATTACATCCATAAAGGGCCTCCTGTACGTTATTCAGGATTTGATTTGATCCCCACCCTTCCTTGGATAAAGCATGTGAATCGGTGCTTCTAAAGGTGAACAGACTCATTTTGCCCTTTCTTTTAAAAAGCTCTAGAGTACCTTATGCGCCTTCTGTTTAATCTGTTACCTTATATATTCTCAAGTTTGGATCTACTTCTTCTCTTTCCTGGCTTAAAGAAAGAGAATTTCATTCTTATCATCAAACTCCTAAGATTGCTTGGTCATCGTAGTAAAACTAACGGAGACGCGTTTGTTGATTTTATTGTTCTAAAACATTTTGATATGTTTTCAGTGTGTGCTATCCGACACTAATCACTGTCTTCGCGCATCAATGATTAAGGCTTTCTCATTCTCCGACTCGTTCCACAACTAGGCTGTTCTCTTCTCGTATCTATGCTTACAGGAACAACATTACTTCTTATCTTATTCGGTTACGCTGAAATCGCGAACGGGCAGTGAATGATTTTAGACATCACCTCCAGTGGTTTTGACAATGCTTTTTTTATTCCCTTTCATTATTTTTCTATCAGAGAGCATGTTTTATCAAAATGCATTTTGGTTGGCGTCTACATTCGTCCCATGTATTCGGCATAGGCTTTATTTGCACTAACTAAAAATTAACCCACATCGAGCTAACATAAAGGCAAAACTAGACTTGAGTTGACTTGACTCTCTGTACAGTCCCAAAGAAATTATAAAAAAGTCAATTGCAACCGTCTACCCCGACCAGATGAGAATTCGTTCTCAATGATTCAAACGGTAAATAGTAGTCAGTCACTTGTTTTTATTACTTTTGTGGTTGGTGTAGACAGACCACTTGTCAAAACTGATCCAAACTAGCTACAAGTTAGTGGATTTTAAACGAAAAAATTTGGAACCTTTACGACTTCATGATGCGTTCTTAAGTGGGATTTTACACCGGAATGTATTACTTTTGAAATGTGATCAGAATAACCTCAGCGTCTAGTCGTAATCCCAGTTGGTAGCAAAATCAAAACTCGGAAGTAGATAGAAGTTGAACAGAACTACACTGGAAAGAATTGCAGCAACCAAACCTGACGGGCTTTTTCACCATATGATCAGTGAGTGTGCATGATGCAAATCCCTAAGCATCTAGGTGAAGCAGTTATGAAGGCAATTTAGACTGTAAAAATTAGAGTTCCAGTTTCGTGAGACGACAAATCGGAATTCCTTCCAATAACTTCATTGCAGTATTCTTTACGAAACTTAGGAATCCCCAAGAAAGGGAATGGGAAGTCAGTTGGCAGTCTGTGCAACCGTAAAGCGATGGAATGTTGGGAAACCAGTTATGGTACACAATAATTGTTCGTCAGTTTTTGCTAATTGAACTCATCTAGTTGACAGGTGGGTCAGGAACGAGACAGTTGCCCAGATTGATAAAGTTTGGAAAATCAGCTAGCATATGGGTGATTGCCATTACCCAGGAGGTCACAGCGCGATGAAATTATTCAAAATGAAAAAGTTAGGAAAAGTACTGCCTTTAGAAACTTGCGAAATCAAAGTGAAAGGCATCATTCGTGACTCCACGGTTTGGAAGCCAACGCCAATCAATTGTGTTAGCTTTCATAAATGCTTTTAGTTTCGTGTCACGTTCACCAATGGCTACACCGAAATCACGATGGTCTGAAGTGTTTTCCGTCGTTCAGTCATTTTTTAGGAAAAAAAACGATACTTGACCATCGTGTATTTGGGAAATGGAGCACATCTTGAGAATAACCGTTTTGCAACCGGAGAATTTGCCTCTCTACTTACTATGCTGAGTAATCTACTGCATTCCAGACGCAGTCAGTTTTGATGGTACACATAAATTTAATTATGCCGTCCACGGAAAACCTCAGCTCTGGGGACTTCTCACATTCATTTACCGTTTTTGTAAAAAAACAAAACTTTTGTCAGTGGAGGTTCCTTAGGTAAAGTCAAGTGATTGAATACGGAACGGTGAGTTATTGCTTATGATTGTTTCAGTTCGCTTGACGGCCAGTACGGTCAAGGTTTGCAGCGGGAATTCTTGTAAACTTCTTAGCTCCTGATCGAAACTGGTGCACAATCATGAGTAAATTATAATCATCTGATAATGCTATGGTTTTTGACTCTTATCCGTGAAAATGGGTATTTCTCCTACCCGGGCTTTCCACGTTTGCTGTTCCTCAGGCTAACTGGCTGAAAAAGAAAGTTTCTCTGGGCATGCAGCGTCGTTTCTCGCATTAACGGTGACCTCGAGAACCTAGAGCTGTTTGCTCTACCTCGAAGGATAATATTATTTACCATTATGTTTGTCTCAGACTTGAATGAAAGCAACAGGCACACCCAAAAATGTTACAACGCTACCAAGAATGCCCGCGGAATTGAAGATGATGAGTGGTAATAGCTATTAATGGAAGTCTGATAACCATGAATCAAATGGAACTCGGGATTAATAAGGCCATCTCTCCGTGACCTCAAAACCTAAACCCCACACATACAGTTGATATAATAATGGGCTCTAACGAGGTGCGCGCCTCAATTTCTAGAACCTCGCTTTTCATTCGGTTTTATGTACGCACCACAGCGACAGGTGGACGAAAGAGTAACAGTTCACCATCGTGCATAAAACGCGAGTATGAATACGGTAGTCAGTTGAACCTGGCATCTGCTGAAGGGCCATGTCCTCGTTCCGTTCAAATCGCTGTGGGAACAGGGGGATTAAACTACTTTTGTTCCCATGTGCCGAGCACCTGGTGGTTGGGTTGGGTTGTGTACAGCGAAGGTGCTAGATCGTGAAAAGGAATGCAGGTGCATAACGAGTACATGTTGGTGAATAGGTCACTTTTGTTGTCCATGAAACAGTTTTATCTCTTCAAGGGATCGGAAAGCCTAAATTAGTGTGAAATCATTTAGTCAGGTTGAATCAAGGATAGAGGAAAAGTAAGGAATTAAAGGACGAAATTCTCACACCATCCAGAGCTCATTCCGTGTAACAAGCTGGGGACAGCGAGTTTTCACCTTTTTGAGATAAACAGAACGGTTAGAATAAAAATGTTGCCTGTTTTTCTTCCAATCGGAAATGAGCATTATTCACAACGAATAAAGGAAACGACTACGCGAAGAAATGTCTCCTATCGGTTCTGTCCATTTATTCAAGGAGGCCATTTATTTGAACGTGTTCATGCGGCAAGCGAATCTGAAGAAACGATTCTATTGCTGAATCAAGGATGATGAAACCTGGAATGGGTAAATAGTCTATCTCACTGTTTGGAAAGGTATAAAGCTCAAACTTGTTTCAAAATACCTTTATCGGAGACAAGTTCAAGAAACGTCTTTTATGGGCTGAGATTGATCTGTGAATACTTATAGGGTAGAAGGTAAATGAATCATTGAGGACTGCTAGCGTGGCGATAACGTTGGGTGTCAAGAGATTTTCTTTGCGCTGGGTGATCCCCATGACTACAGCTAAGAGCGATAATCCGCGGTGGTTGTTAGAGTCTGTCAGTAGTCACTCACGATTAACTGTCGATTATGAACTGGACGGGCCATTAGATGCCAAAAAATACAAAGTTTGTTGTTACTTTCGCTAGTGAGTGACTTTCCAGTCAGAGGTTAAACTCACGTCCACAGATTTTGCTCACTTTTCTTGAAGCATTTTAACATCCTGTTCAGTCTTAATGTCGAGTTTAAATTTGATTTTAAATGACCTACTGATATCTATCATCTTCTGGTTTTGCTATATTTGGGACAAAGTCTTAAATTTCAGGTAACCATCGTGGACCGAGATCAGGTGATTAGATGATACACCATTTCGCCACGGTGATTCGTGATAGTGGGAAGTCAAAAATCCAAGCAAATAATATGGGCTTTTGGTTCCAATATTTTTTCCTGGGATATAGACCACTTTTCATTAGTATACGTTTGGTTAAGTTAAAAATGATTTCACCTGTGTGCCTAGACATATTGCGTTGGAGACAGATACCACGGGGTACCAGTAGAGGTGCCCAGAATATACTACAAATAATGTTATCTAAAAAATTTTCCGGTGTTCTTTCGAAAGACCACGCTAAACTCCAAGTTCTTTAAGATCCTTGTTTTCGACATCATCCATGGTAGGTTTTCCAAAATGGCCACACGTGGCCTATGGATATAAATGCATATAGATTTGGATCGAATAACGTATATAGATATTCTTCGGAATTCCGCTGTACGAGCAAAACAGCGTCAAGATTTGGTATGGCAACAACGGATAGATAGGATATTCAGCTTAAGGCATAAATATTTTGTTCATGCTCGGGACAAATGAAACTTACCAAATGCAGAAATATCCAGGGACAGGAAGAGATTACTACTTTATACCTCAAAGGACCTTACCGAACACGTCATCCGCTGTAATCATTAAAGCGCCAGTCCACAAAACGTCTTACTGCTTCTTCGTTGAAACTGTTGAGTCCTGTTTATCCTGTTTCCCAAGCGGTTAGCTTTTTTGTTACGTTTCATAGGATCTTGGTTAGCTAGTTACAAAATTATTTGGAAATGAGCCAGCCTACCAAGAACTCAGAGAAATGCAGGTGGTTACAAGATTGTGAAATATAGTTTTGGAAGCTTCGACACATATTGCGGGATCTAAATGTCTAACTTTTTAATTCCGATAAGATTTGAACTCATGAAAGTTTGCCATGCATATAGTGTACGCTCCACCAGTTGAACTATGAGGCTACGCGCAAGAATGCTCCATTATTTCACTAGTTGATTACTGGTTATTCGAACAAACCACCCTAGGAGGTTACATCCACCATATTGAATTTTAATAACTTCACAACTATTAGTAAGTTTCCTATGACTTTGTTACAGATACGTGTGGTTGGATTTCGTTACCGTCATAGCGTCGTCTAGAAGTAGATTTTTTTCATTTCAAAAGCTGACATGCCCCAAGGTTAGCTCCTATTTGCATGGACAATACAGTCGGAAATTTAACTCTGGTGCTTTTTGTTGGTTTGACAATAGTTCTCCATAAAATAAGGACTAGAGCCTATAAATCGACTGAAGAAATTCGCTTTAAGTTTGCCATTCTTTGCATAATCACTTATACTTATTTTCTGCACTCAGAATTCTACCAGAGTTATCTGAAGAAGGTTTATTCTCGCTCACGCCCACTTATTTCTAAGCTCTAGAATCTGCACACCGCACGAAGTCTGATGAGTTTCGAGCTGTCTCATATAAAATTTAATGGGTGAGTAAGTGATTAACTTGAAGAGCTAGCTATCCGCCATTGTGGTGGACAATTATTCTTTCTGTTTCCGAAAGGTCAGAAATCTGTGCTTGACAAAACGGAAAGAAGGCATGAATATTCCCCATTTCAGGTGTTATGAAACATATGCTTGTTTGCATCTCTCGGTGGCTGGTCTCCAGCAGATTTGTTTGACAATGGACCATCTGGTACTTTTGTCATGCTTCCACGACATGCCGAAACTCATTAGGTTACCGCGGCCATAACTGGAGAAGGGACAAGCAATTATTTATGGATTCCCAAATGGACTGGAATGAGTCAACTAACGGGATAACGTGCACAAACCTGCTGTTTCGTAATTTCAAAGTACTTAAGAAGGGTTGTCATTGCTGGTTAGCTTCACTGAGACTAGAGCGACTAACATGATAATAGAACCCAGACTGTTGTCATGGCTGGTGATATTGTTCTTATGAAATGAGACATATTTTTTCAACCAGATAAAATGAATCCGATACTATGCAATATGCTAGAAATCCAAGTACTTCGAGGTTCGCTTTTTCCTTGAAGGTAATTTTTTCCCGCTTTTTACGACAATAGTTCGAATGAACGCGCTTTATTCTAATTTTACCAAATCAGAGTTCACATCAGAAGTTACCTGTGAAACTGATTTTCCAAGATACAATGGATGATATTTCAACTGGAAAACTCCGTTTAATCAAGTCCTTTCTTTTATCGGTACTCTTCTTTTAGCTTCAACAGCAGAACACCAAATACAATTTGCCAGAGTCTCGCCAAATTAATGAATCACTTGTTCTGTCGTATTTTTGGGGGTTGTTAACAGTGAATGGAAAGGGCTTCTTCCGTGACGAATTGTCTCATGAAAATCCAAATTACGTTCGTTCGAAGTAATTTGTCTGTCCATTGGCGAAACTTATTTAAGGATTTGATATTTGTTTTCTGAAATAAGAGATAGCTCTGAGAGACAGACACTGTATTGGTGACGCTTAACAAACTAGTTAATTCAGTCTGGGTGATCCGGAATGTGTCACTGAGACGTGACTTTGTGGTCTTTTTGAGTGAATTTTCGCGATTTGATTGTCCAGTTCTGGTTCGCGTTACAAACACGTAACATGCTGGATCATTTTCAACAAGCTTAGTGAAATATTCACATTCCTTATTGGTCGACGTAGCCATAGCCAGTGGTATTCTTACAACAAATGTAGAAAATCTGCAGCGTTCTAGGATTTATCATATGAAATTCAGAAACTGCGATCACCTGGGCTTAATCTGTTCCATGAAGTCATAAACGATGTAAGTGAATTGCAGTTTAGTCGATCAAACCGGTCACATATTTTGCTTCCTATCACAATACGCATTTAAACTGTGCACCTAAATGCAATGACCCACTTCAGGACCCCTATAAGTGGAGCCAAATATCCTATAACCAAAGGGTTACTTCAGTTAGACCAAAATAGCTGTTTAAATACATCTGGGCTTCCTTGACATGGGGCCAAATAACCAGAAGAAATAAGAGTATTTTTTCTTGCAGTGAATTCGATACCCAAAAATCTGCGATCGGAATTCAAGAGAAACTTGCACCGAAGAAACACATGCTGATCTCGGCCGATCGAGGTTCTGATTCATTCCGGAAAACATGAACAAACACGTGTGTTTTCCAAATGTGAAGCAGTTTAGTTTGGTGATTTTCCACTCCTTCAAGCCCCTCCTCGACACCCCCCTCCTCGACCGGCCTCATTCCGCCCAGTTTTACCCCATCCAGTTCCACCTCGCCTCGCTTGGGCACGATCATTTCATAATCACACCTGGTAATACCTGGTGTTCATTTTTGCCGGGTGAGTTAGCTCCGCCCGGCAGGGCCGTTTGTCCCATTGTGAAATTGCAATGGACATGTGGATGAAACCTGTAAACAATGGAAAATTGTCATAACCGCATTTGATACGATGTGGTAGGAGGATATCCAATGGAGGATTGCAAATTACATCGAATTTTTTTAACTATTGTTGCAAATTATTTTAGTCAGAATGACTTTTATTTTTTCAATTAGATTTTGATACCTACATGAATGAGTAAGACGATTGGCGATGTAGTCAGTTAGATAATTTATAAGTATCCAAGTTGCGAGCAGAAATTACCAAAGTTTTATAAAATCGTCTCATGGGACTTAGTATGAGTAAGCAGTTATTAAGTGGAATGACATCGAAGGCAATGAGGAAGAGAACGTGTGGCGGCCGAATCTTAGTGTGATAGTCTGGGTTGGCAGTCAGCTGCTCTCGTCGCACCTGTATCATGAAACTATAGCATAGTAGCAAATAAAGTCCCACCTCATAAATTTACGAAAAGGGATTGCAATTTCAAGGACTATCGGAAGGTAAAATGCCTGAGGCAGAGTCTGAATTCAGAGCTGCGAACGACGAGGCTTAGTTTCACGACCAGGACACTCGGATCAGTAATTTCACTGTTCCCACTCAGTAGCTTCTATGCCACGTTTGTTTTGAGCCAACCCCCTTGTTTGGGTGCAAACCTCAGCTCCCGACCAATGATGATATTCAACAAAACCAACTGTCACGATTGCGCTTTTGTGATTTTCCGCCAAGAGCTGGGTCCTGAAATTCCACGGTGCCCCTGTCGTAAGTCTGTTGAATGTACCAGCTTGATATTTACCATTTTCTCATACATATCGCATGCCTTTGGTCAAACAAAATATTCCGCGGAAGATTTTTGTTTCAGGTAATCGTCCTAGATCGTCTTGCCTCACAGGACAATTATTTGACATAAAGAGAGTCCCAAAAATGGAATGCAATCTTGTACGGACCAAAATATTATATAAATAGTATGTTCCTGATATTAGTTTTTATAGCTTCCAGTCTCCGGAACACGTAAAAATTTGTCACACGGACATTGTTGTCCTACTAAATCCGTGACCTTTTGCGAAACGGCGAAACACTATAGTCATGCGATCTGAAGTCTTCTTAAAAACATTGGTCTTTATATCATATTAAGAAGACAAAAAAAGCGAATGCGAACACAATGTGTAAACCGCGTTCACATCCACTGAGACCTGAAAATTCGCAACAGAATATCACGAAACCAGTGCAAATGTCGAGATTTAACTAACACTGGTTCACTCCGTGCCTATTCCTATATGAACTTTTCATTCCAGATGTTTCATATTTGAGCTGAAGGCAAAATTTCTCTCCAGCAAACTCATAGGGTTGTGCATCACAGTGGGCAAATTGCTCACTTTAGAAGAGTGGTTATAAACAAGTGATTCTCCTTGTGACCTCCTCATCTCCAGGCAGTGCTGTATTCACCATGCGGTCCAACCAATTCATCACTCCTGACGTGGAATAAAGGCCGTAACGCCTTTTCAACTAACTTATTTCTGCATAGGAACGACAAAATCACGCGGCCAGACTGGAAGTCAAACCAATAAAAAGTGAATATTTCATTTGCAAACGATTGTGCGGAGCTTTTTAGGTCATAGACCAAATGAACAATCCGGGAGCCTAGTAATTCATCAAACTGAAGACAGTTGTTCATTTTATTATGCGCTATACTAGGGATAAATTGACTTCGTTTTCCGTGACCTTATTGTGCCGCGGAACTATCAGTGTGGACGTCTGATTTCGAAGGACACACAAACGGAGTCATCAGCCTGAAAACAGATCAGGATAAATCATCTGGGCAGTCATTCATGTAGGCCGTTTGTCTGTTAGTGTTGTAATTATTCGCATGAATAACTTCGAAAAGCATGTCCCACACGTGAATGCATTTGGACATGAAGACAAGAGCTAATGAACTGTGAGGTATGATAACATTCCAGCAGTATTACCAAGTGACCACATATTTCAGGCCGATGAATTCGATTGTTCGAATTTAGAGTAAAATGCATAATTTCCCAATTTCATTCGCATTTGCATCAACGTTAGTTAGAATCCGACAAAATAGGCTTTTCTTTCCCAGATTCATTCAGCGCATATCTGTGTACGAACTGTCCACAAAATATGGACACTCAGTACAATTCAAGGCACAAAACAGCAAAGGTACCTTTGCGAGAAATGTAACTTTTGAAACTGTTAGCAAGAGGTCACAAAATTCCGACCTGACGAGAGTCCCGCAAGGCTTAGAAGTTATATCAACACATCTGGCCACAGTTTTCTGATATGTTGAAAATTGCTTTGAAGTTCTGCATTGTTCTGTTTGCTTATTCCCGATCAGTCAATGAATCAAGTGTTTAAATTTAATCTCTTCATTTATGATGCATCCATTTTGCAAGCAGAGCAGCAATCATGGAAGCAAACCATACAATCATTCGATAGATTGACAGAAAGTTTTCCACCTAGATTATGCAGCTTAGCATCTTCTGTAGCAGAAAACTGCATAGAAGAAATTTCATCACTAACTAAGTTTTTTATGCGACCTTCGTTCCAACTCAGAAAACATTTGTCGCGTTAGAAATTCAATCTTTTTCCCTGGGTAAACTATACATCCTGGCAAGAACTCTAAGGTATTTTTTATCGACTTTTTGAGTCACGCGATGCTATATTTCATTTTCCGCCTAGCGTATGCCCGTCAAATTCACGACATGCTATATGGTTGTCAAAAATGAAATCGGTGAAAGAGATCAAGTTTTCCAACTTTTGTGAGCATCCAGGGTGCTCTATTCATTCCAACGGACAATAAGTAACGCGTGAAAAATCTTGTCCAATTCTCATGGACTGCCTCAATCTGAACCAAAAAAACATAGCTGAGCATAGAATCTTTTTGATCTGTCGTCGGTTTGCATTGGATGCATTGAGAACAGTAAGAGCTGTCAAAAGACAGGAAAAGTTTTCTTCCCAATCAGACGGGGTGGACATGTTTAAAGAGTTACGTTTATGTGGTTGTTCTTCTTTTACTTTCTGATAAATTCAGGCTAGGGCAATTGCAAACGGTCAAATCCTTTCACGGTCTTTTCAGTGAGAAAATCACAGTTCGAGATTTTTTCGCCATCAATCAACCAGATATGCTGAAAAGCAAAAGAAACAAGAAATTTGGTTGATCGTTTATAATGGTTGATTTTCATAGATTAGAATTTCATGGATTGTTTTAGTAATTGCCTGTCCTAACAGTGTTCATTTCCATTGTTGCTATACCTTAATTTTGCCGTGTTAGACTGGTGCAACTGGCGAAAATTTATCTAGTTCTTGAGATCAATTTCCTTACTATCTGTAACCTCACAATGTTGTGACAATAACAAAATTTAGTAATAATTACTTCCTTTAGATCATATGTTCACCTAGTGTTCACATTGTGCGCAAGTTGGTTTCATGCCATGTGACGAGTGTGCGGTGGTTTTTAAACCTAATCACTAATACGGAGACGGATTTGCGCATTGAAATACGAGTGTCGATCCACTGATTATCAATGACTGGGTGTAACTTCAATTTTCTTCAAATTCTTTTATTGTAAAATGGTTCAATTTTTCCGCTGTATTTCATATAGTTGCAGAACTGAGGGTTAGTACCGCAAATCTACCTGGAATAACATACGTTTCAAATCCCCCGAATAATAAGAAATCAAACAGGTGCTGAAAAATTGCCCGTTTCTGCTGGTGGGTAGAGAATCGCATGCATTGGTTTCTAACGTTTAGTTGTGGCGTTTTTTCGGTGCTTCTGCTGGAAACCTATCTTACCGCGAAGCAACGTAACTGGTAATCTTTAGGCTTAGAAGTGTTCTTGTTCTTGGGCATATTTTACCCAGAAACCACTTGACGGCGGTTAGCAAATCAAGACCCCAAGCCTGCTTCGGGCACATCAGTTAAATCGTATTAACGAAAAATATTAATTTCGGTCACCTGGACACTTACTAGGGTTTCGGATCAGGCGAGGCTTCCATTTTCGACGTTAGTTTCATTGTAAATTTTGCCACTAGCACAGTAACCTGTTTAATCGGATAAAATCTGGCTTTTTCAGACGGCCAGAGTTATAATAAATGTCAGTGTAAGTGTGATGAAGAAACATTGACTTGCGTTATAAGTTCCTCGCCACGGTTGCAATGTGCAATTCGATCCACTTCATTTTACTTCGTCCTAGTAAAACCAGTAACTGGATATAAATCCAGTAACCACATGAAGTAATTGTATTAACGTGTTCGCTCTCACTGCAGAACGGATCGAATTTACTAAACTTCCACAACCATTTTGAGGATCCACCTTTTTTCAAAATGATTTAGTCCATCAGACATTTATCTTTGTTCAAATAAGAACTTGGTAACTGACGAGGGTTCCATCTTCTTCCGGTATGTAATAAACCAGTTTATTCTTGTTTCCAGCATACTCACAGAGGCAAATTTTGGGATCCAGTTATTCGGTCCTTTTGACTCTACCAAATGCTATGCTCCACTGGAGATGGGATTCTGTTACTCCAAACGCCATGAAAATGACAGCATCAGATTTCGGAAGACAAGTCACACCTGTTTAAGAAAGCGATGTTTCCGACATTTTCTGATTCAGTGGTGTAGTTTCCGTCGAATTACGGATTACTTTCTACGAACCTGTAAACTAAGACTATTTAAAGTGTAAAGGATGGATTTGTAAACTCTATCTAGTTTGTCTTCTACATTTAACCGTCAAGTCAACGGATTGACACTCTTAAAGTCCGCAGATGATCCCGGCTGAACAGTCTATGATCTGTCCTTCAGGTATGTACATGCAAATTTAGCAGTCGTCATTACATAAAAAAGGAATCCAAGAAAATTGGATTTCAAGGCTATTTTCATTTGACGAAAATCGCACGCATGGATGAAATGTTGGAGCAATTGCCGCAAAGGACCGCTGTGCTTTGTAACCGGGTTAATATTCTGATCTCTCGTCCGGAGTGTGGTTGAGATCATTTTGGATCACTCAATTAAGTGTTTTGCAATTGGCCGATTTGTTTTGGTCGTCGTTCAGAGATTTATTAGCATAACCGCTGGGACTATATGATCGACTCAACATCCTACTGAACTTTTTAACCTAATTTTCTCTGCTTCTGAGGAACTGCACTAAATTTAACTTAGTTTGTTTCCATTTCACCGCCCTTTTTATATTGCTACAATAAACGAATTTTATTTGCAAACCTACTATTTTCTGGAGTGGCCGTTCTCTGGAATTAGTCTCTGCTCTCTTCCTCTCTGGAAAATCTTCAAGTATCCTAAATATTAATGGTTCTGCGTCTTAATACTTCATGGCACATCCAGTACTACATGAGACAAAATCCAAGTACTGGTTGTGAAGGCAAAAACATGCTGTCATATCACAGTGCAGTCCCTAGTCAGGAATCTCTGTGATTGACTCTCTACACTGGCATTCCGGATGACTCGAAAAATAAGACTTAGGAATTTATGGAAATAAAACTTCACTCCACTTTAAATATACACCAAGTTACTAAGTTGTTTTGGTTATTAGGTTTCTGAAAGCCTTTCAAAAGAAGTCGTAAGGCCACATCTAGCCCGCAAATAACTATAGTGAAAAAAATATTCCCGGTTTTTCGAAGCACAAAATTACCGGCAATTTTTCTAGTTTATTCAACGACTTGTTCTCTGATTTAGCGATTTTTCCTCGATTCTCTCGAGTAAGATGGCTCACAACAATGAACTGTTATAACTTGACTAATATTCAGGTGAAAACTTACCATATAAATCAATGAAAAAATAGAAAAACAATCAACCGCCGGAGAATCATCCGACTAAGGTACGCAACTAGCCACATTTTTTTTGTGAATTTTTCATCGTTGAGGAAACGAAGTCATTCACATGGGCAAACTGTCACCTCGAATAATCGTGTCTAGGGTATTTCCGAAAACCGGGGCTTACCGGTGTCCGTAACAGTATGTGTTTATCAGTCACCCGCTGCTCCGAGTTTACCAGTTTCCCAGGAAAAATATAACGTTTCACAACCAGCTACTGTCAAAGAGCCGTCCGCTTTTATCATTCAGGTCACCGATGCTGGTACCCTTTGACAGTTTCATCTGCTGGCAAACCAATTTTGAATAAAGGCGACCGTTGAAAAGTTTCTCATTAGGTGGTCAAAAAGATACCAAAAAGGATACTACATTTCATCGACTCGAGGTCTCGTGAAGAATCGTGTAGCAAAATTCTTATCATCCTAACGTAAAATGAATATGATACAAACGGGAACATTAAGGAATTGTAATTCAGTGCAGATTTTTTCCTTAAATCGTCTGTAAGCATTGAAGGCGGATTGTACATATGCCGATGTGGGAATGTGACTGTAGCTGACGACATCTTTTTATCTTGTTATGCTTCTTTTTCGTCTCCTTTATTACATCATCACTTTAGGGAACGGGGCCGTTGTCAAAACAGAGCTGTCAGGTAAAGAATATGACCGGTGGTGGGATGATTCGAACCAACAACCTTCACGTCTGAACATCAATACCTTACCCATTTGGCCATTGTCGTTCTTCTGGACATAATTCTCTGACTGCTGACAGTTCATTGCTATGGCCAATGTACTATCCAAAAGTGCGATTTATGTGATCACTAACTAAAAAGGAGTGCTGTGGTTTCAACAGTACTGTCCTATGCAGTACACTACGTGGGATGTACGTGTAAATCCTGTTCAGTAATCACTAGGGCATGCGAACCCGGGACGAACGATTCTGAGTCGAACGCCTTAGCCATTACGCTACCGGGCAGGCTCTGAACGGTTTGTTCAACTTCACCACATGACCATGTTGCACCTATCCGTCACTCATTTGCACGCTCACTGTCCGCCAGCTCACAGCGATCGACCCCTACTCCTACTGATAGATTACTTCTCTGCAGGCAGCCTATTACTAAAATGTACCAAGTAACCAAGCTCTGTAGGTCATGTCCAAAGCCTTCGACGTATTTAGGCTACCTGCACAGAAGTCATCTATCAGTAGGAGTAGGGGTCGATCGCTGTGAGCTAGCGGACAGTAACCGTGCAAATCAGTGACAGATAGGTGCAACATCATGTGGTGAAGTTCAGCAAGCCGTTCAGAGCCTGCCCGGTAGCGTAATGGTTGAGGCGTTCGACTCAGAATCGTTCGTCCTTGTTCTGGTTCGCGTCCCAGTTTGGGCTCGGTGGATATGCACTGCTGATGATTCTTAACAAGGATGAAACAGCTGTACAGTGCTTCCATGGTTTCTTTATGGTGAGATGAGCGATCATATTACATGGTGAGTTATTTCATGAAAACATTCAATCTTCTACAACTAAAATGAATCACTGGGGAAGTTGAATCATCGCCATCAAGCCATAAACTGCCCCAGCTTTAACCAAACAAAGCTGGAATTCTAAATATTGAACTTCTGAAATAGCCGTGTTTTATTGAGACGAATCTTCTGACTGATTATCGATAGAGTTAGTTCCAGCACCAGAAACACTTCCATTTGCGCATTCCGAGTGGTCAGTGGTTTTTCTCAAACGAGTTGAAAGCGAAGAAACTCCTTTCACAGTGTAATGGAGAAATGTCAGCTGGAAACCCCGGTGTTTTAGTCTTGTTACAGTACTGGAAATTGACTGGCAAAAAAACATCGCTTATTGGGTCAGAGATTGTACAGCTAGAATAAACAAAATTGTGTAAAGAAACGTGATTTATCATAGTGCTTGCTTGTTTTTCATTTAGTGAACCAACTTACTAAAACGAAATCATTAAAGTCAGTCGCCACGACATCTGTCTACGAGATACTGGTTTTCAGTTCTTCCATTTTTCGTTTGGAAAATTTGAGAGAACAATGTGTATGATACACTTAGGCCGCCAGAAATACAACGCTTTTCATTGGACAGAGAGAACTGAGTTTGGGAACGTCGAATAAATCGGAATCTCAGTTGGCCTAAACATGGAAAAAATGCTCTTGAAATTGTTGCCACAATTAGGTTTTTGGGCCGATTACACGAAATAATGTGCAAATAGAGATCCAACATTGAGAATGGCAGAGTACCGAATCTGAACGTGCCTTCAAAATAATATGACCCAGATAACCAGCACGTATCTAGAGAAAAATAATTTGGTTTACTTTTGTTCATGAAGCACCCTGTTGTTCTGGCATTTGAATCCATATACATCGGCAATGAAGGCCCACATGTAAAGTATCCATCGATGATAACTGGACGTTCAAAAACGGGTGACAATAACTCATCAGCTCCGAGAGAAGGAATTTCGGTTGGTTTAGAAAAGATTTCTGATGAAATGTTTGTATTGGTTACTGCACCATTTAACTGTCCTACTGGTAATAAGGCAATACGAATGGAGTAGTGCATCATGTAATTGTAACTGCCCTGACCCAACACTAGTCCCATTATATTTAAACGTATACGCAATTGGGGATAGCACTCGACAGTGGGACAGTTGAGATCACGGATATCCCCGTCCGAAAGTTATGGCACTGGTCACTCCATCATCGTCGATAAACCTCGGTCAGCTGCTGGGTCTTTGAGGAGGGAAGGGGACAAGTCGTCCGTCCCTCAAATCCAAGTTAGAATTCAATGCATTCATATCGTAATATCACTATTCGGAAGGTGAAACGCATCTGTTTATGCTTACTTAATGGACCAGTCTCTGAGACGCGTTTGCTCCACATCAGCACTGCATCATATAGGGTAGTTTCATTACCACTGCAATATAAATATATCATGATTTTGGAGTACTCCGTGGAACCCCTCGGCACAGTGAATGTTTCGAATGGCGGACAGCTTGGAGATTTATCAATGAACTATTCTAAAACTTCGACCTCTTTTAGCTTTTTAAGAAAGCTTTGAACGTCATAGCAATGGAATTGGAATTAGCTTTTCCATACTTATACGTTACTGGTGATACTTAGACTGATCATGAAATGTTTATAGCACAAGCATAAAGCTCGGCGATCAGGATGCCAGGAAAGTCATTAGCCTGATCTACGACCGAAGGAATTCCATTACCACTAGGATGAACTCATGGGCTCGGAAATATTCTGCTTTTTGTATCAATAGCTACATAAAATAGTTTCACTCAAGGATTTGTTAAGTAAAAGCTATTTACTACTGCTGATATCGCAAATCGAACCACACAAAACCACAGGTTTCACAATGGACGTCGGTAATGAGTAAGCGAAGGACTTGGCCAAAAGGGCAGCAATTCTTTCTTTCCTTAAAATAGTAGGGATTTATTAGTTGAATTTTGCTAGTATTAGAATCACTGGAACACTGTTTGACAACCCGAAACTCCTTAACGCAGGTGGTATAAGTATCCATTTATGGAACGAGAATACTGAACGAACAGCGCCATGAAAAACCATAAAAGAGAAGTACCGTTATACGCGCGCATCGTACACACTCACACGGGCATGAATGTATGGGTAATCAATCTAACCGGGACCGAGTTGAAATGAATAATTTAGGAAGAAATAACATCACTTCTCATTCCATCATCTGCCTTAACAACAGCTGTAAAGCTGTCCACTATTGTGTTTAGGTTGGACTTCGTTTGCATGTACATAACTGCGATTGCTGGTTGCGTGTCTACACTTGCCTTCATCCAGAAAGTAATGGTCTTGCAGCATCACAATGGGAAATGACAAGTGCGCAATATCTGCTCAAACACGTCCATTTTTCCACAATGGCTGTTCAACAAAATGCGTTGAGGCTGCAAATAGCGGATTAGGTGCCTGCGAAAACAATTTATAGGGAGCCACTTAATGAACTGATTGGGTGACGAGAAGGGAGAAAGATGCGGATACAAAAATTTAATCACACTCACTGCATAGGTTCCGTAGTATTTTGTAACATGAAAGGCGATAACGACAGATGACAGCCAAAGAAACCCGAAAGTAGGTAAACAGCCAGATAGGGAAATAATGGGTTCTGAAGACAGACGCACCAATAAACGGGAACCCGTGGAGGAAAATCAGGGGAGAAGTATATTCACAAATTGCCTCCTTTCGCCGTGGCGGCATTGACAAGTGAAGACATAATTGCCCAGAAAGATAGATGACATTACACTACACCAGATAGGCCTATTCACGTGACTAATACGTGAGGAATGAGAGTCGCCGCAGCATCATACCGTCCTGCTTCTAGTTAGTTTGCGAAATTAGGAACCATCTTTACTAGCTAGTAAAGTATCAACAGTCGGCAAAAATCTTATCACCGTCGGTAAAATTAACACATGAGGCCAAGCAAAAGAAAAATTTATTTACGATACATTTTGTCAATGGTCTTTGATCTCAGAGACGATGGGTTTATCGAATATGCAGTCGATAGTGCGATTTCTCGTTCTAACAAACTTTACGGGAACACTAATAAATTAACTTTAAACTCAATTTATCGCTCAGTAATCAGTCATTCAGCATTGCTATACTGTACAATTTAGCATAGTTTTTATTATATTCACCCTTACTGAACCACAGTTTTCAAAATAATAATAATATGAAACCTATCCTTATTGCAAAGACGAAATAAAATAATGAACATTGTGAATGGCATAATGTTCATTACAATTTTATTGGTGGATGTTGTGATTCGTCAGTGCTTCGACTATTAAGGATAATCTTCCTCATGGCAATTTATTACAAAGCTTACCCCGGTAAAACACCCACCGCAATCGAAACTTTGACGAACTGCAATATCCACCAAAAAGACTGTTATTAACATTATATCACTCACAAACAACTGCACATGGAGTGTCAATTTTTCGATATACTTCGGTCCGAACATTTACAAACTCAAAATGATAAACAATCCAAAACCGTTGGAAATCAGTACGTGGAGCATTTTCGTATTCCAGTAATCAAGCACCAAAAATGTCGTTGTGTGGGAAGTGATGCATGAGTGCGTGGGACCCTCATGAAGATATCGTTATGCACAATAATTTACCCTGAAACAGTGACTGAAGTCTACTGTTAAAAGTCAGTCATATTTTGGTCGTGCAGGCTGCCTCGTTATATAAGAATGGCTGACTTAAATACAACTCCCAAATGACCATTAAAGGAAACTTTTCCACAACTGGCTGGTTCAACATTACTGGTCCTGTTATTGTCATAGTCAACCACCTCTTGCTATTTTTATTTGAAGTCTGGTCTGATTTAATGTGTCTGTTGTCAAAACGGGTGATTTTTACAAAATTATGATGATCGTGCATTGGCCATTTAGCCATGTTTGATTATGCCAAGTGATTTTGAGACGTATTTGGGGGTCACAGTTGATTAGTGAAACCAGACCGAAAACGCAAGTGCTTATTTTCTATGAAAGGGCTCTAGTTATACAGTCCTGGAAGTTAGTAACACTCCCAACGCAACTGCCCGAGTGATTCCAATGAATTTCATTAACGATAACCATTCATTTTACACAAGAACAAAGAAAAAAATATAAATCAGCCTAAATCTTGTGTTCCCGTAACAGATTAATCAAAACTTTCCTTGTTCTGAAGTTTCTACTGTCAAATCAAGTACGTGCTCTTGCACTCTGAGAGGATAATAGCAATGGATCAAGTAATTACATATTACGGAAAAAGAAATCATGCGATTGCACAATGCAGCTTAGAAGGGATTTTTCCCGAGAGTTGTTGAGAAGTCCAGTAGGAAACTAAAGGCCAGAACAGTTAGGAGCGCGAATGGATGATAAGTCCATTTAAGAACCACATGGTGATTTGTCAGAGGATTTTCGTCGGTCAGGCAAAGCTTATCTTCAGAAAGGGGACACAAGGCCCGAAAGTATTGGCTTTTCTTCTCAACAGTGCGTTTCGCATACGGATGAATGAACAAAATTTCTCCGGAAGCACACGACCGGTTTGGCGGTTATTGCCGCTCTTGAGGTATGAAATTCCAGTGAGAAACTAAGAAAGGAGCGTACTAGTATCGGGCTGGTTGGATAGGGGAGCACCGGGTACGCAAACCTAAAGAGCGCCAATAACCGCGATACCGGTCGTGTGCTTCTGGGCAAATTTTGTTCATCCATCCATATGCGAAACGTACTACTGAAATGAATACCAGAACATTCGCAAGTTAGAGAGAGAACAAAGTTCACACTGCTTCCGGGCACAAGAAACAGACATGAATCAGACTGTCAGTGTGAAATGGAAATGTAGTGAAAGTTATTAACCTTTGGGTTAGTTTATCCCAAGTTTTGGAATATTCTCTTCCAGCACAGCGAACAAGATGTATTCGGGGAATAAAAAGATGTTTGTGGATTCCGAGGATGGTTTTCAATTCAGTCAGGAGAAGATCACGAACAAAAATGGATAATCCACGAAGGTAATGGGACAGAATATGAGCTAACAAGAAAGTCTAGTGAAGTGACGGACTTTCTTGGAGGTGCAGAATGAGCAGTACTTTAATCGGTTGACACCAAAATCTACTACCTTCGGAATTGCAACTAAATACTTTAGAGATGGAAAAGACGTCAAACCTTCATCAAACAGGCTAGATGCTTTCTAAAAATCAGCTATACCTTTAACACCTCACAGACTAGAGAAGAATATCGTTAAATTTAAGCACGCTATCAGTTACACCGCTGTTAGGTAGCAGCTCGGTAAAAATCAGAATGTTCTAAGGGACGAGAATCACAGAACTGTCGAGATATGGCGCAACAAGCAATAGACAATTTACTCGGTTGAAGTGCAAAGCCTTAATTAAAAGTGAGATGTTAGAAAACCACAAGAACTAGTAGAATGACGGCAAAATGTTTACTAGCAGAACACCGTGAGCTGAATGCACAGCCGAGTAAAAGTCCCCAGCAAAAGTGCATGGATTGTTAGGGCTTAAAAACAGTCAGTCAACAGAGCAATTGTCGATTGTTGAGTACCTCCTGGAGCAGAAGTGCAAAGCGACTGTTCTCCGTAGACAAGTAAATAAATTTCTATATTCCAGAAAGGAGATACAAAGAGAATTTATTTTTTATATCTAATGAGGATAGTACTTATTGAATAGGACTAGCTTGAACATGCAAATAAGCAAGCGCTGCGGCGATAGGGAAACTGAGTATGGTCAGTCGTTTTTAAATCTTGTGACAAATTTTTCATAAGCTTTTTAAATTTTTTAAGATTACTGTTGAAGAAGATAGCTAAGAAAACTTAGTCTTTCCTTCGCAGGTCTATTTTTGATGGAAACTACTGTGTAATCAGTAAATAAACTCAATAACCTCCACGGCTTTGGCAGACACACGTACACTACACATCGTCCGGAGAGCCTCCATTTACAGAATCTTCCATGTTGTCGAGGGGTCGACCTTCGAAGAGCAAAGCTGCCTTGAAGAAGCTTAGAGTGGTTAGACCCAAGAAAAATAAAGCGCATTCAATCCTGACATCAGACTTAGGCTTGGTCTTAATTTCACATTTGACATTGAATTAAAACGACTACATGATCATAGAATGTACGCTGAAATCACAAGGGGCAAATTCGAGAGTCGTTCAAAAGTCCTCTGTTTAGGTGTTTGTAAGTTTCTTAAACACGGCCTCCATTTCCTTCATCTTTGATACTCAAATAAACAAAACAAATCCGAGAGACAGGACGATCAGCCGAATACGAACTGATATGCTTCATCGTTTGAATAATAGTGCTGTGACTATAACTTAGTCTGACTGGAACTTTAAGGATTTGTATTACGGAGAACCATTTGTTTCTTACCAAGACGTAGTATTTGGTCGGAGTCTGATGGATGGTAGTCGAGTGACAAGCGTCGTCACATTTTCATTTGACTATCCTTGATCCTAAGAATAGCACAGTGAATCAATATCCCTAGTTGTTCATATGGTCAGTTATAATGTGACCAATCTTTGGTAAATAAAGTGGTAATAAAATGATACATTCTACTCTCTTGTTGTTACCATACCATCACTTTGCAATTACTTGACAGATGTTCCAGTATTTGTTTTCATTTGGTTACTATTTTCAACCAGTTATTCACGACGTTTCCATACTTGAATTGACAAGCGAACATAAAGGAATAAGACTTCATTCCTAATCTGATTCTGCTCCCAGTGTCTATCGGTCTATCTTTTCTGTATTGTCTACCTATTATTTATATTGGATTAATCTTACAGCCATGAAGCAGTTCACCGACTGGGCCGCAGAGAAATGAATTTAAGACGTCTTGAACTCTGAGGAAACTGCTGTTCGTTTTGAAGGAATTCTTTAATGCACGTTGGTGTTGAATGCTTCTCTTTTTAACCGCGCATGTGCCACCCACCATCCTGGGGAAGCGATATACAGTGTTACTCTGGTAGGTGTACTGATGTCAAAAAAGCAAGGTTGATGATAAAGGTAGCATATGAACGATCATTTTTTGAGGGCATGTAGAAGTAGCAGAAAATTTTTCCACCTACATGTCATAAGTATCAATAGGATACCAGCAAGTTCACTTGACCTGGTAGACGGGTAGTTGTTAAATAAAAATGGATAACTAATTCATGTTTCGTTTTCTGTTTGGAGAAGGTCATTCAATGCAGCGCTAGTTTTTTCATTGCCCGATGGAAGAACTTGATCAAGAGGCAAATGTTGATTGCGCAAGTCCAGTAGTGGAGATGAAGTGGCCTCGTTTATGCGTGATTTGTTATTTTACTTTCGTACCATTGTTTACTCAACTCCGGACAAAAAATGTTTCATACACATGTAGTTTTTAAACTTTTGCACCGTAGAACACCGTAGCTAAACGGATGGTTTTGTAGTTTCAGATATTAGCGAGTCACAACCGTTCATCGTTTTCCACAGAAACGTTGGGTTTTCCATTTCTTCTCTTTAGCTTCTCCTCTGATTCAGCATACTGTCCGTGATTGGTATTTTCTAAAATCATTGAATGCGCTTTTGATAAATTCATCTTACACCGAATTTACCACCAATTAAGAGTGAACTCTGTTTTGACATATTCATTGATGAATAATTTTACGGTACTAACGGTGTGTTTCAGGCAAGTTTATTTTATTTTATTGTATAGAATTGACACGGAACCTTCCAAGATCGCGAATTTGGAAGCAGTTGAGTTGGATTTTGCAGACAATCACTAATGAGCAATGGACAGCATACAATATCCCCATGGCACGATCAGCCCCTCCCACTTATAGCAGAAGATTGGAACGAACCGTAAGCAGCGATGTTAGATAAAACGGGTCACAGTGACTGAAGATACACCTGGTGGAGTTTTGGACGAGGTGCTTTGGCCCAACAAAATACTTAGTGTGGATCAGATACCCTTCAGTTATTTGTCAGCTGACATTGCGGAACTTACGAGGAAACCAGCAATGTGATCGGGATCGTGGGGTTTCGACTAGAATATCATAAAACTGAGCCTCTCCGTCGGTAGCCACTACCCCAATATGGCAGCCCCTCGACAGTCGTTGGACCCTTCCCGAAATTCTTGTACAGTCTGTTTATTCACCCACAAAATACTGTCTACGCTCTTCTGTGCTCCCATTGATGAGGATTTTACTAAACCAGGGATTTTCACTGTTGGAAAATAGTCACTTAGGATAAATTGTACAAAGAACGTTGCAAAATTTATGTTCTAGCTCACATAGTTAATGATAAATGAATGTGTGCACTGTTTGTTGGAGAAACTGCTCACATTTGTGATGCACATAATAGATTCGGTTAATCCATTAATGTCAAAGTGATCCACTATCTGTTCCAACAATAGAGGGTCTAATTGCTGAACGGATCAATCTGGAGTTGGTCTGCAATTACCATTATCGTTATCGTCATCAATCATGAAAAGCGATATATCAGGATAATCCAGGTAATTTGCATACAACTGCATGTGTTGCTCTCCCTGGTGTACTTTCTTGCGGGCACGTGAGAGAGCTTAACCGACTTGAAACAAATTCACTTCAAGTTGTCGAATATAAAGGGATTTCATCTGTACTTACCAGTCTGGTAGTATCGGCATTGATAGATACGGATACCTGATGGTCATTTTAGCTTGTACTTGACCGTCTATAGATAATAGGCTCTTAATTTGCTATACTCATTAACGGGCAGTTTTGATAAGGTCTTCTGGAGATAAACGATGTGGTTCGAGCAGTGAATGTACTGCTGCTCCGGAATACGTTTGCGCACCACTCAGAATAAAGTGCTATCCTGTTATTCAAGTTGAGTTTCTAACAGCGATTCAAGGCAACGACACTAGAACATCGTGTAGGAGTTCCAAACTGGAACTGCAGATTATGGAGTTAACTTTAAAAAGGCCTGCATTTTCTTATTTCTTGCATCCACCCATGAAGCGAAATGTTCTAACTATGGTAGAAAATCAGTTCAGGAATGAAGAACTTCCTATTTTAACGGTCATCACGATCAACAGAATTTTTCTAATTGGATCTCGTAGCGCATTTGCGAGGACTATGCTAGATCCGTAACACTCATTGATTTTGTTCTTTTTCCACATGGTTTCCAGTGACATTCGCTGCTATTTCTATCACTTTTGAACAACACGTCGAGATATAACTAACGAAATTAGCCCTGACAGGTACGTTGTCAATACAAGGTTTGAACCTCGGATGTTCATAATGATTTGGTAATGTAAGCTACAAACAAATCAAATTTCGATTCCAAACGATGAATTGCAGTCACAAATGGGGTTGCCGTTCGGCTTCGTTGAACTGTCCTGTAACACTGAGTATTTCTTTTCTAATGCTCACACGCACCTAGCCTCTTAAAAATTTTCGTTGTGTATAACTCAACCACATGTTTTGAACTGGTTCTTAAATCATTAACTTATCATGTGAATGGATAAAATTTTGATTAAAATTTGCATACTTTCATTCCTCGTTACCGAGTTTGCTGCCGTCGACTGGTCTAATTGGTCAATTCTATGATCTTACCGCGTCCTTCCAGTTTGCGAAGTCACTTTTGGTATTCCTTAGGAACAGGAATGCACTACTCATACTTGGCATGCCTTTTAAACTGCTCTATCAACTCCATGTGCAAAATAATTGGGAAAACAAAAGCAAATACATCGTCCGACAGATGGAACAAGGACGACATTTAGGTAGATAGGGAGAGTTTGTCACAATTAGTACAATAATTTTCAGGATCATCCGTCATTTAACAGTGCTGGCCCACCTTTGACAGGATTCTAGCTGTGATTGGCCGAAATATGACCGTCCTTTGGTGGTCGTGTGCGGGTTTTGGCAACGATGATCTAAGTTGAAATGAATGTACATTTCATGGCTGGAACAAACTCTTTTGAAGAAAATCACAATATGCTCTCCATTCCCCCAAGTGGTTTATGTGGTCCTTGTGGATTGTGTCCAGGTCTTTCGGCGCTAATTAAAGAAAACCACAGAGTAATAACAGTTGGACATTGGCAATTATTTAAAGAGGTATTGTACTATTACAACGCTTGCAGAGATCGCGGAGCAGTGGATGACCCGGGAAGGTGTGCGTGATGGAATGTGACGATGGAAAACAAGCACCAATTACTACACTATATCCAATGATTTCCCGAAATATATGGGATAAAATAATACGCGGTAAGATATAATAGAAAAATTATGTTTTGTGAGGTGCTTGCAACAAGTTAATTTTTCAGTTGCCATAAGCAACTTATTTCAAGGCAGAATTCACAATCTTTTAGTGCAGAAACTTCCATTTGTTGCAGTTCCTATTGGAAACGCTGTTTTCAGCTTCAAATAAGATACAAGCACTTCTTCCGAATTTTAACTGACGGGGGGTGGGATGATGAGGCTTATTTTGCAAAGTTATTTTTTCGCTGGTTTGTCATCTGCAACGTCGAGTGAAATCAGGATTGAAGGCTTTCCAGAATAGGTGAAAAATTCCTTGTTGAAATATATTAGCAACCGAAAAGTATGCTTGTTTCCCTGTCTTCGTTTTTCAGTGTTCCCGTGACCACCTTGGATGTCCCTCCAATTCTATTCGATTTATGCACAGCATTTACAGCGCTACTCACCTGGATTGTTCATTTTTCGAAGGATTGCTCATCAGTTGTTTTGTGACTACAACTCCAATTGCTGAGACAACGATTAGTTATAAGGTGCAACAAGTTGGTTAGCTTGTTCACTACGCACAGTTTTCTTGGCTGAACTATTTTATAGCAAGTTTTTAATGAATTCATCACAGAAACAGAATGCTGGTTAAGCCATGGGTCGAACTTAGTTGAGTAAGTAACGTTTTTCCGGACCAATTCAACATGTACTATATATATCCTACTCATTTGTGGAAACCATGAAATCACCGTAAAGCTGTCTGATCCTTACTGGAGACCATTAGAAAAGCGATGCACATCGACTGATGCCTCGAAAGTGAGACAAATCATGCAAGGAGCGCTTGAGGTTCCAACACCATGGATACTGGTTTTGTAACGTACACTAACGGTTGAATGATTCATTTTTGAATCAAGTAAAATGACCAAAGAATAGGTTTAGAATTACCGGACTGACCAAGTAATTTTTAGGTTCTTTTTGACACTGTTCACTCAGGAACACATCGAATGCATTCAAGCTTTGTTCTGCTAGAATAGTCAATGAGCTACGCACAGGTCTTTTAACAAACTATGATCAAAATAAAATTCTCATGAAACCCGTATTTTGATAAAATCCCTAAAAAGGAAAATCTGATCGCCCTTTAAGCACATATAGCACTTCAAACTTTTGATGGATGGCCAGAAAAATGGTTTCACTTGACACAGACTGAAAGGGAATAGTTTTACTTTCACCTGGTAGTTAATTAAATCCTTTGTCACGTTCATCTTTTGGACCTACTCACGAGCCCTACAATTAGGAAGCCTTTAACAACTGTCATAAACAGTATGAGATCTGCAATGAAAGTCCGTTGGTAGGATTCTTGGATTCCAGCTGTGAGTATGGAAATCTGTGAAAGCAGCTCCTTGCACGAACTGGTTCAAACAATTTGGAAAGTGACAAAGGGTTACAGGAGGTCAACTGAATATGATGGTTATTGTGAGACATCACAATCATCCGGTTATTTTTCCAGTGTATGAATGACGTCTTTTATATGGTATCTGTCACTGGACCACTGATGTCTGTCTACTGGATAAACAACAGCAGCAACACCGGCGAATGTCGTGTTGCTTGTACCAGCAACTCACCGTCGTTGGTGCTTCACCCGACCTTGAATTGTTACGATGGACTGAGACGAGAGTGTTTTTGGAATCATAAATCCAGTACAGCATAGTGCTAAAAGACTCCATCGTAAACGACTGATTTGTTGGTAATAAATTTGACTGGATGATTATTTCTTTCTTGATATCACCCCGGGGTATTCTGAAAATAAGGTATAACAGTTCATTTACTCGAGTGTAGAAGGTAAAACAAGACTTACAGAATGAGATTGCAACCGGTTTTTCTCAAAGTGGCACTTGAGACATTTACTACGGTTAGGAGACGGTTTAAGAGAGGTCAAACTAAAATTTACAGTAATGTACTAATAACCCAAAACAGAGTGGATTACCATAAGTTTTCCTTGGGATAAATGATTTAAAACCTAGAAATCAGTCTGGTCAGGCTGACCAAAGTCCTCGTCACATTCGCTGGTTCTCCCCCCCACCCTCAAAATAAAAATCAATTCACCATGATTTTATGTGCCACCGACTTCATCGGGATTAACAAGCGAACAAGTTAGCAGCTTTGGAATGTGGAGAACTGGTATGAATCTCGTTGACAATAAGAATGGAATGTGATTTGGCAGAGTCAAAAATGTCAAATAATCAGAAATATTTTAAATGATAGATGAAACGTGTTGATGGGGGTAGGTATGCCCAAACTTAAAACTACGCACTAGACGGTGTGCAAAACATAGTTGCTACCGCATTGAACCAGTCCAAGAATTGAACACGCTACAAACATACCTCTATTGGGTAGATAAATATAAACTGCACATTAGGTAATGGTCAGTGTTTTGTAATTTTAATTTGGATTCGCTTTAACCTCAGAATAACTGGTCTCCAACTAGAAAACACGGAAAACATTCATTAATTGAATACAACGATGCAGACGGAAAAGGGATCGGTCCAGTTGTTAAGATCGTCGAACAATTCTTCGAATATAGAGTACCTGTTGATCGTTAGCTGCTTCGATAGTATCTAAATTGAACGAAACCAAATGTCAAAAATATCTGAGGCAGTGAAATGTATTGATCGCTTTGTGCATGTGTGTGTATGAATGCATGGTTATCATTTCAGTTGTTTTCTATTCATTAATATGTATTCGCATTTGTGTGCACATATCTTGCCTGCCAAAGTAGGTAAGTGAGTGGATGCTTGATTACGCTTCTACTCTGATCTCTGTGAAAATCGGCCCGTTTGCTGTCATCCCGAGAATGATTTCAAAATTTGATTCTATTTCTATTTTACTTTCACGTAAAGAATGAAATTTTTCTCTTGAACGCCACCAGATGTGACCTAGGGAGTTCGAAATTGTCTAAATATCTTCAGCAAACAGGAAAGAGAAGCCTCCAGCCGAAGGCTGAATGCGTGAAATGTAATGTATTTATCATGGCATTGAAATAACAATGATATGGTAATACATCAGATAGTGACCCATAGAAGACTTGCCGAGCGGCAACCGAAAGTTGTTAAGTATACCGGAACGTGCCTAAACGTAGGGATGTCGTGTCCAATGGGATAAATGCAACCAACTAAATGTCACAATTATAATCATGTCTGAAAATAGATCACACAATAAGTGACAGACGAAAATATTTTATTTGCGCCGAAAGGTCGATATCATTAAGGTTTTTAAAGGTCACATTAGAAGTTATCCTTTCAAGAATCATTTTCGAACAATAATCGAGTAGAATTAATTCGTCCATCCAGTTGTTTCAGGACATTTGACGGTGAAATGGGATTTGACAAGATGCACCACATGCGGGTGGCAGCATTTTTACTAACGACTGGTCGATTCCTGATCAGTATACTATTTATGTTACTAAGATAAACAGGAACATAACATTGACTGTACTGTAGAACGGCAAAATAAGGGAAATATATCTTGTCTAGACAGTAGTGACAGAGTCTAAAGCCCCAGAATATGTGATGGCCATCTCGACAGCAAGGTGAGCTATATTTCTGCCCGTAACCGGCAAGTTCAGTGAACCATTGCCCATGCTTTTACCGTATCGCAAGTTAGATGCTCACACCTTACCCCTCTCGACCACTCTGAACGGTAGTGGCAGCACCCTGTCTCAGTTGGCCTGCGCGGGACTTGTCATGTGCAAGTCACCGTTTCCATTACATCCCCAAAGGTGCCTTGGATTGTGGTGAGTGTGATTTAACTCTATCACTGAGCGCATACGTTAAGGGTTTAATGGGAAGAACACTTTTTTTGAGGACCAAATACGTGATCATTCGGTTTAGTTTTGAGTCTTGTTGAACTAGGTTAGCTTTCAGCTGTGATCAGTTGTTTCAAATGGATCTGTACGATCTGCAATGCTTAAGAAATATGAACTCCTCGGGATCCGCCAACTGAAAATACCAGTCCCTGCAACATTGCCATCGTTACGTTCACCATATCACAGAATCTTATTATTGCTGTGTACCATTTGAAAGAAACAGTCAACGCGTGGTCAAACACCTTTTGACAGATATATTTCATTCCCTACACCTAATCAAGGATGAAAAGATGTGAGATAAAATAATGTTCTCAGTTAGGGTCGAATCTCCATTTACAGCCGTCTCACCTTTAGGTACTACAAATTACTTAGCTGATGGCATAAAGCAAGATGATGTAAACGACGGCTCAACATTAAGCGATTTTCGAGAACTTCCGCTTCTATACATGACCAATTTGTTACAGGCAATGACTCAACGTGGCTCTAAGATTATCTATCGGTTCAATACCTCATGAATCAGTTTTCGAAAAACCAAAATAAACCGAGCTAAGACATGCAATCGTTATTTTGGAGTATCGTTTTCGCTCGATGGAAACAGATTCTCTGTGACTGACTGGAAGTTCCCGGCTAATCCCGGACTTGGTTGAACGTAACACGGGTTTGATGTGCTGTAGTCCTTGGTATTGTATTGTATAGAATTTTGCGTACAAAAATAATGTCACATTTCAGTCAAAAAACGTAGGGTGAAAAATAAGAAAAGATTACCCTTACCACTTGGTAAAAATGTGAAAAACAAAGCTCATCGAGGAATGATCAGAGTACATTACGATAGATTGCTCAGAAATTTGGCTGAAACATGGTCACGGTTATTCAAAATACCTGTTAAATATGGGACAATGGATTTCCTATAGATATTGGTTCTAGAGAGCATGGAACGAAAAGCGGATCGTGTTAAAATATGAGATCGACACTTTGAAAGATCTTTGTGCAGAGGATGCGTGGGATCTGAAAGAATTTTGTGAGCAAATTCCTCACAAGCTGATATGTGCTGATCACATAGACTGAAGGACAACTCCGCCGTAATTTGTAAATTACAATCTTTGCCGTGACGACAGGACTTGGTCGGCACACGAATCCCGCGTGTCCGAATGAGCAATACAGTAAACGTCAACCATTAAAATTACGCAAGTACGAAGGTCAGCGGGGCTATCAGGCCGACTGATCGGATCCACAAAACTGATCCGGCACAGTGTTTATATTCCCAGCCAATTGGAGTTAACAGACCTACAATACATATCAGAAAGCATAACCGCAAGTTTTTCAGCTTAACTTAAAGAGAACAATTAGTCGGCCTTTTTGAAGTAACTAGGACGACCTATTGAACACTTCCGTTGGTATCAAAAAACGAAAGTTGGAAGATATCTGATTCTCAGAGTGAAGGAAAGCTGTTGTGCAAAGATTTATTTGATAGATTTGTGCTCATTAGAAGCTCCATTCAAGAACAGGGCAACCGTAACAACTTATTGAAAAAGCGGTAAAAGAGAACAGTGAATTTTTAAGGAAAAATAGAAACGAAAACCTGTTCATTGGGTTAGAACTTATGAGCGACAGTCAATTACGTTTTAAGTAAATGCATCTGAAGAGTATTATTCGGCAAATTGAACGCCCCCACTTTAAGCGGATTTTTTTCCAGTAGCTTCTCTGATCCTGTTTCAAAATAAGAACAAACTGTTGGAACTAGCGTCATTAAAATTTGTGTGCTAGTTTGACGGATTTCGCAGTAGCTTAATTTTGTCCACCGTCATCATAGGTCGAAAACATCTTTTGGGATGTTTTAGTCAAAAAACAGACCGCACAAATAAATAATCCTGTCTTGGCACAATTCGTCGAATCTGGGCATGTGATGAATCCAGACAACACATTCATGATTTTTAATGATTTCTACCCCGTCGATTGCTAGAACGGCGAGATTTAACCCATGCCGTCACTGAAACGATAGGCATTAGGAAATTAATCCCCAACATCTGTGGTCTAAAGCGCGTGGTTTAGACGCCCCGAAACTACAGGGCTCAGAGCTGACCACGGAAGATTGTCTATTTCCCAGTCGCCTACGAGCTGGTAGGTTAAGCAGTTAAACGACAGTGACGCAAATCCTCACCGTTGATCAACGATGTTTACGTCCACCTGACTCGCCGCTTCTGTAAGGTTATCTTTCAGATCGCATAATGTCCGATCATAAGTAGCTGAAAACAACTGCTTCATCAAACGATGAGCAGGGATCTTTTGGAACGATCTGGCACATGGATTTGCAAATCCGAACCAGATCATTCTCTTCGCAGAGATGTTTGCGGTGTTCTTCACAGTGAATGAAGCAGGTTCAAAGTAAGCACACGGTTCACATTCCTATAATTTCGCTGAAAAAACAATGTAATTGATGTTATGAAGACTGATATTCGTGAAATTGAGCTTAATAAGGATCCGCTGCAGCACTGTGCAATCAGATGGAAGAATACAGTGAATTTGGATGGGCAGAGAACATTTAATTCGATCAACTGAACCCTAAGTTGCGAACAGATAAATGCAATGGACGATTTTAATCTCGGGTAATTACCATTGCTTTTTCGGGGAAGGGAGGAGGCACAGAATGAACCAGAAGTTCTCCCCAAGGCAGGATGGCAAACCTGTCCTGAAAAAGTTTGCGCGTGGCAACCGAAACGTCAGCTTAGTGCAAACCATCCCCAACACGGCGCGTTTTCATAGTTCAACCTCCTGAAATAGTTAATCACGTGGTGCATCTTTTCTTTGATACAATCCGAAATACTTCGGGTTCAGGTATGTAGGCACATGTTTCTGCTGAGAACAAGACGACAACATTCACAATGAGCTATTAAGCTGGGTAAGCCTGTCACAATTCACGCGTAACAAGTCTTGCCCAAAAAATTTATTTATTCTACCCTAGCCTACAGCTGTTAGAGGCACTTAGATGTCCCTAGGCGATGACCATAGGTTGTTTGTCGAAGGATACCATTTAATCGAGCCTGTCCATAGGATTACTCACAAATTTAGACAGACCACACTGTTGTCAACACTCAGCAATCAGTGCCGATTACCTCAACAAAATCCGGGAAAATGATGTTGTACGGAGTATGGTTAATAGGCTTCTTGTTCGCGCTTGTTTTGAAGCCCCGGAAGCATTCGTCTACCGAGACCGGGTTCAATTAATTTGCAGCCAAGTATCTTTCGTCTGCTTAGGTCGTGTTGGTGCTTGATCACTTGCAAGAAATTACGTGACTTTGGTCATCGTTTAAAAAGCCGTATAGGTAATGTAATTTTGTAAGGGCTAGTAACGTACTGGCCAAAGTAGAAAAGCATGGGGCGGGAACCGGAATGTGACACGGGCATTGCTTTCGTAGTATTTGTATGCGCTACAAAACTGTGTGCAGTATTACGTTGGAAGACACACTGACACAGCAGTGAGTCCTAGCATAGTCCTCTATAAAGGTAATGGATAGGCAAAGTGTTCATGCTTTCCCATTGTTTGCGCAAGTCTGTACAATAACAGAGACTAAACAAAGGTATAACATGTAGTTGTGACGTTTATTGTCATTACCAAAGCAGATGGCGAAGTAAGTAGGAATTTATTGAATGCGAGACTTATCCACGTTTACTTTTGGCTTCGGATATAAATATCGTGAAGTGGACTGATGAGAGTACTCGTTCAGCATGACAAGTGTATAAATTAGGCATAGCAAGTAATTTGACGGGACGTACTGTTTGCCTACTTAGTGTCCTAACTTTCAGCTACAAGAGGAAGTAATAAAAAAGTGACCACATTGTTTTTGACGGCAGGAGAATGTGGACTAAAAATTCGACGACTGCAGTGACGGTTCATTCACCTGAATTTTTTTAGAATTTGTATTTCCCCCTCTTACTTTTTATTCTTTATTTGGTTCTTCAGAAAATCGCTGATCACTGCGGATTATTCGTTGTTCGTCTAGAGCTAATTGCAAGCGAGTGTAAGTTGGTAAGATTACAATAAAATTTCCGACCCTCCCCACAAGATAGTCTCAAATTCCTTCGGGGCTAGATGGATGAGAATCGCAACTGGCAAGTCCAAACAAGGCTAGGCTGTGTTGATTTTTGGTAGATTTATTCGTTAATATTTAATGACGGTTAGTTCTAAGAAATCAACTGGCTTTTCAAAGATTCCCATATCGATACGCTCAGTGAAGGCGCAAGAAGACACAAGCTCATTGCTTTCCCTTTGAATTTATAATCCACAGGGTCCCGAATGAGTCCGGTGGACGTGAATTATCTTCAAAACGAAAGCACAAGTGAATGAAAATCCCTTAAAGCAGTAATAATTGATGTAGGACACACAAGTTGATTATTTCAAAATAAAAACTGGTTTTGAAGGTTCGCTACAGAGCAGTCATTGTGAGAAAACTATATGATCGAAAGTTTGCAAGTTCACAAAAGTTGTCAACCAAAAGTCCGTATGAAGTTTATCCCTTGTTCCGTAAAACTACTTTCTGGGAATGGATAGTTTTGCCGAGGGATTTAACGTTCTTGCTACAATGGTCATCAATTTTGTGGTCTAGTCCCCTCATAAATGCTCACTTATTTCCATGAACTAACTAGATTTAACGAATCATTTAATTTACTCTCAAAAATGGTGCGCAAAATGTACTTCCACTCAATCCCAAACTATTCGAGCACACTTGTTTCTTACACTGTTTGTGCGGCATTTGACCCGCATCTGTTTATGTGATCAGACAGGCAGCATCTGCCACTCGCGGTCAGATATATATCGTAACATTATTAAGATATGGTACGCTAATTTTGAGAATAACAAAAATTATTCCACACACTTCGTCGATAAGTGAGAGGTGGCAGTAGTGCAAACAGTCGGATGACGTCATCACAATCTACCTGCAAATTCTAGACGGTGGATATACTCAGCGTAGAAAATATTCTGTTTAGATTATCGTCTCGATAAAAGAAAAAACATCATCCAAGATTGTTCGCATTTTTAATTCCCCATTTTTCTGTTGTTATAAATAGATAGGCAGCGTTCTCACAGATCTCGGCAAAATTTATTGAACTCACTGACTAACCAGGTTAATGTTTATCAAAGCGCCATTAACCTGCCATATATTTTCAATAATTTTCTTACTGACTTACCAACTGGACCACTTGGGCATGTTTTTTGTATACTACCAGTGTGCTGTGTGCTCTACCAGTTCTTTTCCAATCACACGAAACTTCCTGTCTATTTCGAAGCTTTGTGAACGCTGAGCTTGTTATTTTGATCACAAATGTTTCATCACCGGCGGAGGTAACATCATCAGTGCGTAGGTTATTGTCTACGAGGCCGAAGTGGAGCAGACGTCTTTTGCCGTTTTCCCGTTGAAAAACAAGACTCGCTATTTTACGCCGGTCCGTTTGGCTTTTCTGCGATACAGTTTCCGTTAGGTTGAATAGGCTGCTGATTCCTCCGACTCATACAGCAGTAAATCGTGGTTCACCTGTTCTTGTTCTGCTTACCTTTAATCTGGTTTACCCCACCTCCTGAGCAGCCGTTAGAATTGTGATCGCTGATACAATGCGTCTTAATATCTTAGCCGAGAGTTGGAAATAATGAAGATTAAACATATGAGAAGCATCCTACGAGACATGATAGCCTCTCTGGTAAACTGAATAGAACTGATAATCGTGATCAAATCGAGGATTACAAACAGGGTTTTCAGACAGACCATAAAGATAACCCTTCATCATTCACCAAACAGGGATTCAGAATGTCTAGTTTGGAAATCACAGAAGATTGAGACAAATTACTTAATGCCTGTATAAAAGAAAAGGTTTTATTTTCACGTTTTTTCCGAAGTGTTATTTATAAATTCATTTCAGAATGTAGTTCACTTACAACTGGCCCTAGTCAAGCAACGGTTCTACCATGGACGATATATTTATTATACCGCAGATTAAATATTTTGAGCTTCGTGTATGCTACGCCGAGCTATTAATGCGGTCTTACAGCCTAGAAGCACAAATTCAGACATGTGGATATCAGTCGTAGCGCTGTATATACGAGCTGGTTTCATACACAGTGTGCCATTCATTTCGACAGCGAGTCCTTTTTTGGAGTCGAAATGTCACAATGAATATTTTAAAACTCAGCGTACGCCTTCTGTTTTTTTCTCAGTATTTGACAGAAGCTACTGGTATCCTCAATTATGTTCAATGCATATGTGCATGTTTGTACGTCTCTCTCACGGTGATAGCTGAGTCTAATATAGGAATCAGTTAAGCCTTATGTGAAGAAATTATTCATCGTACAGCGTGTACATTCCACTTACCGTTAGAAACCGTGAGAGCACTGTACAGCTTTTTTTTATCCCTGCTAGGAATCATCAACTCAGCAAGCATACTGAGTTTGATCTGAAATGTGGACCCGCGACAAAATATTGTCAGTTGATAGTCATTGCCTTCAGGCTAACCGGACAGTTTCTCAATATTTTATTGAATTTCAACACTGCCCGATGTTGCATTCATTCGTCATTAGTTTCGTACAACTGCAGACCTTTGCTCACAGTACTCAGACTCCATGAGGATGACGCACAGTTGCTTATCATGAGATTGTGAGCCTAGAGAGGCTTACAATCCCAAATATGGGTCAGGGATATACAAACCCCAGCTTTTGCTCGTGAGCATTATGAATATTTCGGCTTACATCTTGTCGGTGATATTATCATTTTAACCGTAGATCATAAGGACTAAACATGGGTTCCACTTTGCGATGTCAAACTAAGCATATTTCCTGCAGTTTTTCTCTCATAGATCCCATAAGCACTTCACAGGCAATTTCCTTTTGTCACACATTGCCTAACCTTGATGTCACTCAGTTCACAAGACCCGTGATTGATTTTTATTGATTCAGGTCAGGAGGTAGATTGCTAACTCTCCTTTTTGTACAGAACATCGGCAATTTTAAGTTTTTTTCACTATAATATTTCTTTAATTTTCCCAATAAATGTACGCGGACTTTAGCTCTTTCCAAGCTTAGTACAGCCAGACTACCTAAGTAGCACGAAACGAGGGGTTTGGTTAGTCTTGTGTGGTGTTCAGACAGAACAGACTAGTAAACATCGATTACCAGTATGTGCGCTTGTTCTTTAGCAAATCCGAGTCGCTTCATCGACCATACTGAACCTATCATTTTGCGTTCCGATTAATGGAATCATGCGCTACGCCTACGGGTTCCTTAACGATGAAGTCGCTTTTTTGACTGTTTCGATGAGGCTGGCAAACTGAAATGGATTGCATGTTCCAGAATTTCGTATGGACGAACGAACATTTGGGGTGAAATTGTGAATCATGTTCATATTTACTGCCTTCTAAAGGTCACGCTTTTGTCGATAACCTTAGAGTAAAAGGTAACTAATGCTTTTTTAGACTGTTTTGTAATCTAGCAATAGGATCCATCAGTTTGGTTGTCTGGGTGTTGTCGAGTGAATATGATCTTTCGGCACGTAATAGAATAATGCTTCGTTTCCTAATATCGCTTGTTACGGCAATCCTTAATTGTCATGCTAGTAGTTCCGACTGTTTTTATGCTCTATAGTAAGACCGAATTCTTTAAATTTAGGAAAAATATTTCTTTTGGTCAGAAACGATGTTAGTAAGTGTCCAAGGTCAACAAACTGTAAAATTTTCGAGTTTGGTTCAACCATGTAAGACAAAGCGAATTTCGCTCTCAATTAAATACTGTAGAGTGATAACTAATAATGAGTGAGATACGAAATCTAAGTTTTAGGCGAGTGACTGAATGCGAACGATAAATGGACTTGGCAATCTCTATGCGATGACTGGGGTTTTCAGGAATTCATCTGAAAATTTTCACAAGGCTTCATGTGTTAATCATAGAGTTGATCAGAATAAGTAAAACTGTTGACAATGGGTAAGCTGTGGTAAGTTTTGAGACAATTCTTCTTAATTAGACTGGGAAAGTTGGGTGGATATCATTAAAGTAAATTGCGGAAAAGTTATTGACTAAAAAACAAGTGCTAACGCTTTGCTGAGCACCAAACTTCCTCCGTACACGGATTTGACAAGGCTGTCGAAGTAAATTTTCGAAACAATCTAAAATGCAGAAACACTGTCGTTAATTCAAGCCTTTCATTTCGCCTAAGAATTTGACACTGTGATCAGGGAACGGCTATAACAACAATAGCCGGCTCTACACTGGGATCAGAGGAGTGAACAAGGGTCCAAATGCATTCAAAGCATTAGCGTTTTGAGAGTAAGAGCCTCAGTGCGAAGCAAAGTTCACCATGTCACACCTTATCTCATGTCTCACTAACTGTAGTGAGAGAAACCAAGTCGAGCAGACACAGAGGTTCACCTATTGATCAAAATTGAATTGCTTATGTTGGTCTTCAATGACCACCACTAATTGACTGATTTTTCTGCTGGCTGATTTGATCAAAGTTTATTCATTAACTTCTTCATGTAATGTTTTCGCTCACATTATCGACTGACACAACCGGTGAGATGTCTCCACCGAAGTGATGATCGTTGACCAGGGTGATGGATAAGCTGAATCAAAATCTATGGCCCCTACACGTCTTCACTAAACTGTGTCTGGGCTAAGGACACAACTTAGTGTTGGGACGACGCTACGTGCCTTAATTCCGCCAGTATGCACAGATAATCTGAGGCTGATTTTTTCCTCTTTTAGGATTCAGTTGCCCTGTACTTAAACTCAGTAGATATTGGGATCTCAGGCGCGTTTGCAATTTTACTCGTAGTCCTGGGTCCAGGGATACCTGTTCGCCCGTCAAACAGGCACAAACAATGATAATTTTGTGAAACGCAAATTGCCTTATTCCCTGTTCCCTTGAAATGATAAGAAGCCACGTGTCTCTTAAGACTTCACTATTTAAAATAACGCTGACCTCAAAAGTTGACCACTCTATTTTGATACAGTCAAACTAATCTCTGAAGAGCCGAAATCCTTGATTTAATCCGCCGATCATAAACTATGACCGGGGAGAAACTGACAGTACCTCACGGTCCTTTTAGTTGGCTTCTTGAACAATTCGTTTGGCATCAATGCCATATAAGATAACGTCTATGCGACCATAAAGTTTAGCCATCTTAATCAGGGGCATGTGGAAAAACTGATTTCTAGCAACAAGAATTTTAGTAGAAGTCTTCCTTATCCTTCTAAACTTTAGAGTATGCGCTCCGATCAAAGTGATTTTCTAGTTGCAAAATGGTCTCAGATGTTCCCCATCAAATGGCAAAGTACAGCGATAAATTATACGTTTTATACGTTTCTAACTGATGGCTTTAATGGAACTTGTATAGTCAGCTACGATGCGCAATAACATTATCATCACTACCTGTTGTTATTTTACGTATTCTGTGTATCTGAATTTTGTGTCGGAGGACGGATTAGTGCGATATCGTGTGCCGCTGAGGTGAAACAGGTCGTTGTCTCCGCAGGGCTGGCTTGTAAGTGACTTGAAGCAATCCATGCGTATGCCTATCCACACACACACACACACACACACGCACACTTCAATGTGTTAATTAAATTAACTTTTCAATTACTCACCTTTGTTTACTTGCCATTTGTATTCACTACTCGGGTGCACTAGTTATTTTCACACCAGTGAGTTTTATCCGTGGATGATGTTGGTGAAATCACTGTTTGCTCGAACCTGACTCGCGACTGTCCCTCCACTGTTTTGACAAGAGAGTAGAACGATTTAAAGTGTTTCAACCCCCATCTAACACGTGGTGAGTTGGCCAATTTTCACGAACACCGAAAAAGTGCTCACTCGTCAAAGACCCAACAGGCGTGACAGAAAGCACATCTCTCGGTCCAAATAGACGCCACTATGTGTGAGTGAGTCACATGTAAACTTTACTGCTGATGTGTGCACAAACCCACATATTCATCCTGTGTGGTCGTCTGAATAAGGTTTAGATTACGTGACAACTAATGCGTTGGCCCGGCGGTAATGAGTCATTCAGATATAATTCGGCTGAGAGTGAAATAAATCAACTGTAGGTTGGTGGGGTACAGTGTCAAGGCATTCTGTTTTTGTTCAGCGCGCGGATGTACGCACTCACGCAGGCAAACAAACAAGCATTCTGGAATGGGGTGGCGAATGTCCGTGTAAATGGGACGGATCAAAACTTCGCGGTTGCTACGGGAATGTAGAAGTAAAAAAATAACCAATCGCCTGGTGTCTCTCCAACCGACCACAACACACCGTGCTTGATTCTCTTGAGATTCGCAGATTCTAATTTATTTCTGTTTGGATGATTGCCTGCAGGTGCGCCTGCGGTCTGAAAAGGAGTGCCTAATTTACGCTGGATAATTTGTTTCCTATACGAATACTGTCGTGGTATTTATCACCCAACGCGACGGATACGCGTTGAAAGACGCTAGTGGAAGAGCTGGGATATCGTTTCAGAGAAAACAAGTTGTTACTTAATGTCCGATGTGTGGCTTTTGGAAATCCATCAAATTTTGGTAATTATCATAACAAAGGAGGCGAGCGTTAGCTTAATTGGAAGTTCACTTTTGCTTGGGAAATGTCCAGGGCGTTGTCTGTCCAACTTAAACCCGAAAATGCACAACAAAACTGAATCCGTGTTCTCAATGAACTGACATATTGCCGTTCAAGCATTAGGGCACTAATTGTCACCGGTTGTTCTATTTTACAAGTCTGTTGCTGTATGTTTTCAGAATTTAAACACCCAAGTGTCTAGGTAATGATTGCCAACTAAGTAAACAATGACAGAAAATTATATTTGAGTTATCACCGCACTTCCTAAGAGCCCAGTAATCGTATCCGTTGTACTTTTGTCTCATAATAAGGTCACCAAACAGTAATTCTAAGCGATGAAATGAATGCTTTTTATGGCTTGCAAATTAAAGAACAGAATGGATCAGGTAATGTCTCGTCAAACTAAAAATATGAACACCCCAGAACAAACTACCACGAAGCCGAAATACCATGGGAACCCCGTTGTTTCGTAATCAGCTAAAGGAAAATGCATTGAATTTTAAGTGAATATCAGTAAATGAATCCCTACATTCAACTATACGTTAAGCTTGTTCTCTGCTTTGGCACCGAACCAGAACATTTTAGACCCTGCACCGAAATCGAGGGCCAATCATTACTATATGTGACTCACCCCTTCGAGTAATTTTGGGCTGATGTGCAGCACAGTATACACAATGGCGAATCGCCCACCCAAAGGGAGCTCATACATGGGGCTCATTTAATAGCGGCATTTTTAGCAGCCATCTGAGGCTCAACGTATAATTATTCACCACCTTTTCTAAAAAGAATTTATTTTACGAAATCCGTGCAAACAACAAAAAAAGGCTGCAGGAAGATGGCCAGTTAGATTAGCGTCGTCACAACAATCCTCTGTGATCATTTTACGTGGCTGATACCACCAAATTACCCGTAAACAAGTCGACAGTGACATATCCATATTTGGACTACTGTATCTAAATTGTCTGGTCTTTCCTCATTCTTGCCGATTATAATTCCTTTCTGGCCTTGGGATCTATCGGGAGGTGGCAAATGAGTCGAAACTTCGACGGAACCGACCAGTAATGTCATCCAATTTTGAGGGTCGTTAGTTAGCTGATCCTCACATCCGTCGCGCTCACCTGGTTTACTGGAGTATATTAAGACGATTGTCATACAAAATCCAACTCAGCNGGCTCACATCAACTGCAATTTTAAACATGGTGGTCAGTAGTAAATCGTGTCTCATGAGACTACAATGGAGCTTGGTTTTGTCAAAGGTTTACGCTGAAAATGATTGATCAAATAAGATTTCCAAATGCGTCTATTTTCCGGCTGAGGTTAAAACTTCCTCTTGGTTTTCTGTTATTCACCACTACTCCCATGTTCTCCCCGTAAATCTCTTACTCTATCATATCATTTAATGTTAACATTGAAATTTAATCTATCTTTTTGTCACGTATCAAATGTAAGCGCACACTCACCTTAGCTAGAAGATTCCAACCCGCCACGTTTAGATGAGAGAAGTCGCCTTCGATGCATGATAAACATGATACTAATGAACGTCAAATGCTAAAATCGACAAACGCCGCGTGTCCAGTAGTGCATGAGTTTCGTATCTGATGGATTTCACCAACCGAAAAAAATATTCCGTCAGGGAGATATGCCGAACTGGTTTGAATGATACAATGGGGGTCTTTAATTTCATTCTCCTCAGTTGCCGGAAGGTTCATCATTTTCGCGTTTAATGTGAAAAAAATGATACTGAATTATTTCACAAAGGGTCTGAAAATTCCGTTCTTCTTTCTGTGGCGAACTGCGTTTGACATCAGATTTAGCTGCTAACCATTGGTATTGTCCACCGCACAAAAAGGTTGAACATTTGTTCTTTTGTCTTGCTAAACTCGTCGTCTTGGGAAGCACAATTCGCTATCGGGGATGATACTTTTCCTGAAATTTGCAAGACGTCAAAATTCGATATATTTTGCATTATGGTTCTACTTGTGTACCTTAAAAATATACCTAACTGAACCGCTGATCTCTTTGCAAGTTTGGGCTAAAGCATTTATATATGTACATATTTGTGAAACAATTCATCAGCCGTAAATATCCACCGCACCTGAATTGGAACGCGAACCCGAGAAGAGCGATTTTAAGTTGAACACCTCAGTCATTAGGCTACCTGGCAGGCTTTCAACAGTTTGTCGCTTCCTGTGCTCCGACGGCCCGTGGCCGTCACGTGGCCGCGCAAATCACTGGCGGATAGGTGCAACATCATGTGGTGAACCGTCGAGTGCCTGACCGGTAGCTTTGTAGCTAAGGCATTCGGCAAACAATCATTCGTTCCGGGTTCGGGTCCCGCTTCAGATGCCGTGGATATGCACTAATGATTCCTAACGAGGACAAAACAGCTAGACAGTGCTTCTATGGTTTCTTAACAGCCATCAAACGCTATTTCGTGCAAATACAACTTGCTAATGCTACTTCTTTATATATATATATATGTGCATATTTTCAATTGTCTGAAAATCGGGATCAACACCAGCATGAATGTCTATTCGGTGTACAATGGATGGTCAGATTAAACCATTGACGCCTAAGCGACATTCACGTGAATATCTGCGAGAAGCATCGGGCAGTTCCTTGAAAGGTGGACGAACAGTTAACCAAATTTCGAAGAAAAACAAGTTGACGACATTAGATGTCCTGCCATCGGGTGGCAATACTTTTAAATCGATACGGCGGTTTGAACTGTGGCCTTTTACGGCAAACACATGCAAGTGAACCTGAACGGTTCCTACTCATGCGATACATTGCCACCACGTAAGTGCAAGGTTTTCGATAACCTTCCCTTTTGGTTACACAACGTAATTTCACTTCATCTTCGTCATTTTCCCCCGCTGCCTAATAGGCAATGAACTTCATTCACCCTTTTGACTAGGATAATAGTGCAAGTTCACGTTGACGATTACATGAAATGGAACTCCAACCGCGGAGTTACACGCTGAACCGAATTAGAAAATGTAATTTGATTTCGTATATTATAAATCTACAATAGTGTTCAAGGATTACACGTCCTATTACTTGGGAAAAAAAGCATTGGTCCATCCTAACCTACTTTGCTGTTACTTCTCGGAACAAAAGATTAACAAAAACAGCCATATTGCTAAAAAGCACAAAGGCATGGTAAGGTGGTCATCAGTTTCACTGTTTAATACCTATCGTATTTCCCCGAATGTATTTGGTATTTCGCAACATTTGTAGAGTTTCCAGACGATTTGGATGTACAGAACTGTATTGTCTGATTAGTTTTCCGTTCGTCCGAAATCACACGTTTAAAAAATTCCCAGCCGGATTTTTGTTCACAAAAACCTGTCCAAACCTTTTAGACGTTGCTATTGGAAGTAGGATATTGTTTATTTCTCTTCATTTAATTTATGTGGGAATCTACTCTACTGTACCACATCGATTGGATGTGGTGCGCGAAAACAGCAGAAAAGGGGACCAAAGCTACTGCCATTTCGAAATTCGCTTTTAAACTTTAGAATATGAATGCCTTTGATGGAAGATTTTAAGGCATAAAGAGGAGCTCCAGAGACATTTTGCGATGATTCATCCGGTATACATATAGTCAACGATACTAGCCGACTCTAACTGAAAAAGTAACCTCAAGGGTTGTACTTAATCCGAAGTTGAATGAATAGGCTGCAGGCCGGGCATGCATTTAATAACTTAATCCGTAACTTATCAGAGTATGGGACTATGTTTAAGACCGCAAATAACTGCCTAACAATCTTGCATGTTCATGTCTTACAGGTCTGTTTTTAATGCGGATGGCATGAAAAGTTTGCGGGAAAACCAAGAGGAAGATTTGAATAGTCCCGTTGAAGAAGAATGGCTCAGGGAATTCGCTGGACGATCTTCTGCCCTAATGACAAGATAGCTGAGGAATGACGGTTACCTGCATGCACACTTAGTTAGTTTTGTGAAACCAAACAGGAAACTGAATCTTCTTACAGAGGACCATACCAACTGCACAACGGACCATATTTCAGACAATGGACAGCGATGAGCTGACCGTTTCTGCGAAATGAGACGTTTGCAAATAAGTATTTCGCTAGTTTTTAGAAAAGCGAATGCACACACGATTCCTGTCAAAATTCACCCTGCAAGTGATTCTAAACGAATGAAAGAACGAACCTGGCCACACACGTACAAACTGAAGCACTGGGACACATGCACACACAAACAAACACACATGCAAATGCATGCACTATTGTCACATATAATGTCTGTTTCCTCGGTTGGCGTCTGGGGCCTTGTCAACCGGACGACAGCACCAACAAACTGGTAACAACGGTAGCATTGAAAGTGACAATACCGAAGACAGCACCAGCAGTTCTGACCGGGACAGTGAAAGTCGTTGGGATGATAAAGAACCGACCGTGAATAATGAATAGTCGGCCAGCGTTGACTTACAGTTTTGGTACAACTCGCCAAATACAACTTAGTCCAGTGCCCCTAACCAGAAAAATCCCAGTCCACATATGGACCAAAATCGTTCTGTTGGCCAATCATTTCTATCAAAGTTTGCGATAGAGAAGGCGAAAAATTGGACGTGCAGCAAAGAGAAGCGGTAAAGAAGAAGAGGAATTACAATTCACGAATACTTCATATAAACATTTGGTCGTAAAGTGCCCTAAATAACTACTCATACTAAGCAAAATATAACTGGATTGCTGTATTCACCGACAATGACGTGCTTTCTTCAATGAACACTTCTATACAAAAACGTGTTGGTTTTCTTATTCCGGCGACAGAAAATATTTTTGCATATTTACGGAGTCTTAGTATAAAGGACATAGAATTGCTGGATATTTTTCATTGTTTTGCCAACTGTGTTGCAGCAAAAAGAATCTTTTGCTAATGGAATCAAATGGAAACAACTAAAACTGCTCCCAGATCAGTTAATTACTTAAGAAAATATGCAGACACATTGACCTGACAATATTAAACTGCTAGAAAATAATCAATGTATCGAGTACCTGGTAAAATTACCAAATTTTTGCTAAGATGAACAACGAACACAAATTTGACACGAGAGAAAAATTTTTAAGGAGGCCAAGCCTTTTACTTGGCGATCCAGAGAAAGGTGGGGCTAATATGACTCTTTGTGAACGCCGTGGATAATTTTGGTAATGATAGCTAATGGAAGCCCACATGCGTTCATCTGCTGAATGTGGCCGAAATTTAGCGATACGGGTGTTTGTACTAAAAAGGTTTACCACCTGGGATGACAAAATAATAGCGAACCGTTCAAGGCTAAGAAAAACAGTCTGACCATCTCACTTGGTCTAAAGATTTCACGACAGGATTAGCTAGGACGGAAAGAAGACAGACCCAGTGGGACCTCTGCTTTTAAAGTAGTTTTGTCTTCATAATGTGCTTGTAAACAACACGTTTGGAGATGCGTTTGGTGTCTAATGCAAATGGATACACAGTGTTTGCCAGTCATGATTGGAAAAATGTAAAATAAGTGGAAATAATTTGCCAAGGGCTTACAGGGCGAGATTACCGATGAGCAGAAGCTGTTAACTTATTCTGGGCATACCAGCGAAGACTGATTTCAGTCGTCACTTGTATCATAATAGGGCAAATGAACCAACGAAACGCAGTATAGTATCTGCCAAGGGTCTATCAATTCTATTATCGGTGTACACAAAACAATACCAGAAGAACAGACGAAAGGCTGCATAGTGAGAGCACCAACCACCCTTTGAGCTCAACACTTGATGGACAAAATCCCGCTGAGGAACAGTTGTTCGCGCACGAGAGCAACCATTTTATAGCGGCTACACCATTCCCTATCAAACTGCAGACCTGAGGGAGGCGAAGTCAATCCGAATGTCGTGCAGCAGCTTCGTGGCACCTGTTGATCGATTGATGGCATGTATTTGCTCCAACATCACCGGACCAGGTTTGTCTCATCTCGATGATTCACCTATTACAATGAAATAAAACTGTCTATCAGTATATATATATAATACATATGTACATATACATGTTTTTCATATAAATTTGTGCATTCGCATGTTCAGTGAATTGTACAAAATATTTGCGAAGCAATGTGTGTAGGAATGTGGATTTCTCAAGCCTCAATAGAACTATCAAGTTACCTCGTTGCCCAGGAAAAACGATTTTGCTTCATATTTCGTATTAGCCATTTTTGAAGGGACAAATATGAGAAGTATTAATTTTGTTTGACCCGCATTAATAAAACAGCAAAAATAAATCAAAGAATTGATTCTCCCGGTCTGGAGATGACGTAAATATTGTGGACCACAAGATACACTATGTAATTATAATTATAATTATAATTCTAAGCTTGATTAATTTGACACATGGTAGGTGAAAGTTTGGGAAATTCTTGCTCAAGTTAGGCCTGAAACGGGGCCTCATATAAGGTGATCAAAATAAATTAGATTTATTTAAGGCCGCTAGTTGCCTTATTCGTTGTTTGTTTTTCAGTACCTTTTTCAGGAATGCCGCTATTTTAAGCAGAAAATAACGTGGGAAAAGCTTACGAAGACAGCGAGTAGCAATCCAACCTTTGACAAGTGAATAAAGTTTTGGCTAAATGACACGGCAAGGATCAAGTATAACTGGAGAAGTACGAGATTCTCCGTTTAAAAAATGATGGTGGTCAGAAACCTGACTGACATCTGTGAGCGTAGGAAATGGCATCAATTCAAACGGAACGAAACATTCAAGAATAATTTATCCATATCGTGTTCTGTCATGTTTATCGCAACATTTAGGGATAAATCTCGACTAAACGACTGTGATAAATCACCGTGGGGGAGATGAATTAACTTTGGTGAGAACTCGAGCGGACTGTGTCAGCCTTGATGTGAAAAATTACAGGGTTTTAACAAAGCGTCTCATAGTGACTGAGCAGCGTGCAACAGCATGCCCGTAAACGTTCGCTTCAGAACTCCAACCGATGTGTGGCTGACGTCTGCCGATTCAGATTTGTCAACAACAAGGCCTGAGACATACCGCTAGTTTGTTTTAATTGCCACACACATTTTCAGATAATAAACGCACATTTTGCTGATTGCGCCCTATAACTTATGAACAAAAGAAAACGATTATCATTTGTTTCGTTTCTTTTGGTCGGTTGTTTTGAAATCCTATCTAAAATCTGTCAGTTTAAAAATTACAGTCCACCGTATCAACGTTGTAGAGAAATGGTTGCGAAATTTTTGTTATTCAGAGGAAATTCTCCGTGGATTCGATTCAGTCAATTTAACCTGAAGTATTGAGTAGCAGAAGGTCGATATGTCGCCGTAATTTGGAGAGCATATGTAACGGCGGAACGAAATTCTGCTGTCTTACTACCCCATTAAAAACCGATGACTCTGGTAACACCAGTGTAAGGTGAAACTATTAGTTAACTATGGAATTGTAGAGAAGGGAAGACGAAGTTTGCGAAAACGCAGAACGAAGAACAGACGGAGAAGCGAAATAACTGACATACCAGGGAATCTGTACGCGAACGATGAAATGTATGTTCCAAAGACAAATTAATCTCTTAGTTCCGAAATTCTAAATGAACAGTTTTCCCAGGTAACAATGCCGAGCACTTGGATGAGAACCGTGCTACCACTCTGAATTTATCGACGCCAGTCGTTTTTCATTTCTTATTTTCCTTATTATTGAAACGAAAGTGTACATTATTTTTCTGGCAGGGGACCGCAGCCAACAGAGGGCTTCCAATTGGGGAGGATTCGAACCCGAAACCTTCAAGTCCAAACACTACGATCTTATCCCCCTGGCAACCGCCGGCCCGTTATGCAGCTTATGAACAAGTTTGTAGACATCTTATGAAAATAATCTGCCTTTATCGTTCATTGAGTGAACATTGTTAAAATAATGACAATCTTTTGCCTCTGGATCAATTACGATGATTCAAATGCACCGATCTAAAATGAAAAAGAACTTAGGGTCTGGAGCCATAGTCCACTTTAAGCCATGACGACCGTGTAACCACATGGACTGTTTTATAACTTCCGTGTCACAAGATCCGTTTTTGGTTTTATTACAGTTCAGATAGAAAGCACCAGTGTAATAAAAACGCTTGCATCGCCTTTGGCTAGGCGTCGGAGTCCGGTATGAGTATGATCTGTAGATTCCACTTGAAGAAAAACTGCTCTACTAAATATTAAACTTGTCACAATTAAACCGAATCATAATTCCTTGCTTCTTTGGGGTCAGTCTGACAGATGCTACCTCAATAGATGGTTTAAAACCGAAGAACAAACGTGTAAATTTCATTCACTTTTCAATGGTTTAGAAATAGGCTGATTTACAGGACTGTGCAACTCAAATGTTCCTAGCCAATCAGCATTAGCGCATTTTCAAAAGAAGTCTAATATTCGCAGCATTAATATTTTTGTATTGGATGAAGTTCAAAGATCGAAACAGTGGCGCTCGATGGACTATGAATGATAAGTTCTCTTCAGTTATTTTCATAGATGTTAAAAATTTACCACTAAATGTCGACAAATAAAAATGGTAACAGTTATGATAGTCTTCACAATAGTTTTTCTGATTTGGTTCTCCCTATGAACGCGTTAAACGGAGAAAGTTTTGGAAAGAGTTCATTGGCCTAAATGGAACTCGGATACAAATAATTTTACTGAACTTAATCTGCACTTAAGTGAGGAGTCTAATAACTCCAACGGAATGGTAGACTGAATACCCATTTTACCCACTTCTAAATGTTCTTGAATAATGTTCTCTTAGGGAAACAAAACAAACAGATAACCGCTTTCAATTCACACCACCGGTCACTCTGAGTTGAAGATCAACTCAATTGGAAAGGTAGTCATTCTAAGCCATGTTACATTACTGCATTGAGCTCACAGCAATTAGTAGAACGAGTACGTTCGTTTTGTACACGTTAACCGGAATGTTGTCTGCCCACAAAGCAAGTTCGCCACATCAGCTAGACTAAGGTGAAAGCGACAGACAAAGGACGACAAAAGTAGGAGAGGGATTCGTTTCATCGGACTGTTACATAGATCCTCCCAGTAGTGAGCAGCTATTGATCATGTGATCTGATTTGATATTAACCAGAATGAGGTAACTTGAACATTGTGTGTGTGCAAGTTGGTATGTGCATGTGCTACAAGACGCAATTAGTTGATCCAGCCATTCATTTTTTCTTCTCTATCCATAGTCTTCCTTTATCGTGTTCCTTTGTAAGTATTTGTGACAGCACGTGGGCATGGGATTATATTACCAATCTGGTTTTGTTCATCACTGGACGGTTTGCTCCACCCTAGAAATTGACGACAAGTCTTATTGTTTATCGGCAAATAAAACCATTCGAAAATTATGGAATTATTTTCTGTCTCGGGGTGAATTTATTAGAACTAATGATGTATTAGAAACTGAAGGACCTACTAAGAGGGAGCTACAGTCAGAAAGATAAATACAGGTTGACAGAACGTATTTTCTACAAGTTTTCCAAGTTGGCGCGACAAATCGGATGCCGTCTAGTTCCAGAATTCTGTCCATACTTTTCTAACGCACAACTTAATAGAGAGGGCCTCATTTGAACCCGAAATCGTATGCTCACCGAGCAAATGCCTTTACCATGGTTGTTTCATGACTGCGACAGGAGGATCTTTCCGGTAAACGGAAAATCCGCAGAGTTAATCAGATCAGAGGCCTTGATTTCCGGTTGTGAATTAAATATAAGTGAAAAATTTCAATCTAATATTAATCATGATTCAAACTTAAGACGGCTGATTCCCTCCGGATTTCTTTACTTTCTTTAGCATGGAATGTTTGGTTCATGTTTTCACGGCATTACCCGGAAAGGTGAAAAGAAGACAAACATCAAAGTCTTGCCGTAAAATTACTGTTTGGTGTGAATACAGAAACTTAACTGGTTCCACGAAGTATGGAAAACATTCTGCATGAATTGATGGATACATATTCTATCTAAGAAGCGCAAAAGTTGGATGACTTGAATGATTCCAGTTGGGGATGACGCTGAAGTCATTCGTCATAGATTTAAAGTAAACTTCCAAAATCCGTAGTTTTTACCTCCCAAGAAATGTCTACCTTGAAAGCCAATCACAATCACCATTGGATTTCAGCGTCAAATGTAGATTTTGCAAAGTACGACAAGACATTTTGTACCGTTACCATAAATCTGGTTTTCAGCGGTCTTATTTCATCTGGTTCAGCTGATCCTTTCGTATCTTATGCTTCACCTCATCGTGTGTGGAAGACGGGACGAAATAATCTGTGAAGTGAACGGTACTGAAAGTACACTGGGTTAAGCAGTAAACGAAGTTCACATCATATGAGTGACTGGGAATGAAAGGAAGTAAAAGTTGAAACTCGTTGGAATTGCTATTATATACATCTCCGAACCTGCCAGAAGGCGGTACGAAGAACAGTAATGAGCATTTACATCGAAAATCCAGTCCTGGTGAGTCAAACTTCACATGACATTGTAACTGAACTCGACGCAACGAAGGCAAACAATGAGAAACAACTTTGTTTGGGATCTCTGCTGCCTTGATTTGGTTTTATGGGGCCTCAACAGAAAAGACAGCAGAAAATCCACCTACCAACACCGAATACCACAACCTTATCTATAAATAATTACATTATTACTATCATTATTTATGAACCACGGTTGTGACATACTCATTACCACCATACGTGGAATCACTGTGACCAAACTTTGATGTTTGACTCCGTGACGTTTCTCAACTAAGCTGTTATGTCAGTCTGACAACGAGATCAGAAAGGAGTTGAGACAACGTTCCACGAAACCGATTGTGGGTTGTTTTGTACCATTCACTGTGATGCAAAGAGCATTAATTTGTCCACTTTTATCTTGTCTGTCTGTTGCTACCCAGGCTACTGATACAGTTCATGTTGAGTCAATAAAAACATCACACAAAAATCACTTGTCCCAATTGCCATAAAACGTAGGTATCATTTTGTACCCCGGAAGTTGTTTTCAAGATAAGCGCTGTCTTCGAGTAACCCCAACTAGTAGCTATCCCAGCTAAAGCCATTTTTTTCCAGCAAACCTAAAACAGATGTTGACGATGGATGGAAGTTAAGCCATGGTTACATTCTTGTCACCTGATCCCAGAAAGGCCTACTTAGGGTAAAAACATCGGATCCTGCAAGTTATTTGATCTATCCTGCATCTGGTTTTGGAGATAGTGTGCAACCGGGTCTAACTCTAAGCGTCCTGATTTCCTGTGGAAGTTCAGCAAACCAAAGGAATTTATGCTTCTACTGATAACTCAGCGCAGGCATATTCAGCCATACCGACAGACAAAATTCATTGAAGCTTGAGACTGTATAATCCATAACATTATTTTAAAGAACATTCACAAAGTTGGAAAAAAGCGACGATAAATCTAATTCTTCTCAACCATTCCTTGAATCTAATTCATTATTTTTATTCCGGTAGATTAATCATTAACCTTTCATCATCCATATCCGACGTCAACAGCAACAGTGGCATTTTACTCTTGCTCACGGTGTGATTATTCAGCCAGATGGCAAACGGTGAAACTCTATCAAAAACAACATTACAAGATTTCGAGAATGCCAAAGACCACAGACATCTGTTTTCATCCATTGTATCGACAATAAATAGCGGAATCCCTGGTGGCCTGTCCATATCGATAGCAAAAGGCGGATCCTAATCCATAGTACCGAAACACTTGAAAATATATGGCAGATACGCATAGAAAGTAACAAGACAGGATAGTCAGTGATTTGACAGGTGCGTCTATGTAGCCATGAACGCCACGTCCGTGCGAAACTCGAAATTCTGGACACTCGAAATGATTCTGTCACTTACTCGACATTCATACTAAAGGAAACTGACAGCTAGGAGATTTCGATCCAGGTAACAGTGTACAAAATCAAACGGTTCAAATAAGACTCGTAGACCGATGTAGTTGGATAGGGCGGGTAACTGATTTTTAAATGGACGATTTACGAATTTGGAATCATAATTTTTTCATTATGGATGGGCTAAACCATCTGAATCAAATGAGTAAAGACAACGGAAGTTCACTTTGCCGAAAACAATTCGGATTGGGAATTTTAGGGGAAATAAGCATTAGACGTCGCATGTCCGCGCGCTTTCAGTTGAATAATTTTTAAAAGCGACAATTTGATGACGAACCTAGAGAATACCGTTGTTAATGAGCACTAAATAAATTGAACAATCCACTTCATCAAACTTTCTAAAAACTAATCTTTGGACCAATAATTGTAAAAGTAATAATGTTAATACTAATGCGTAATATTTTTTATTTAGTTGGCAGCAAGCAGATGGAGCTTTCTGAGAATAAGCGGCGTCTACGAAACACTGCCCAGTACAAGATTAGTTGGTGGTAAGATTTGCGATCGATAAATTCAATTACAAACACCAAAATGTTGACCGATTAACCAGTGCCTTGGTTGACAGTGATAGCATCCGCTGAGTGACGTTTCAAATCATACGGATTTTCAGTTTGAATAAAAATGAAAAACTTCTACTTCAGAAGAAATGGTTCTCTCTAAATTCGAACGAGAAGGATTTTGGGTTTTCAAGTGGTCATTGTCAAACAGGAGCAAAGAAGGTCGGTAAATTTATCGATGACGGATAACCAGTTTTTCGAAAAGCACAGCTGAAGACGTGGGATTAGAGGAAATTTAAACGTTAACTCACTAAGAGCATGTACAATGATTTCCGGATTACGATGAGAATTTATATGATGGTGATTTTATTTACACCATCAAAACAAATTTCGTGATTGGAAAAATGTACTCACTTCAAACAATAGCCATGAAATTTATAAAGATGTTCAGATTTGCCAGGTTAGAACCAGGGTTTTCGGTAGGAATGGTCGGCATTACGGGAAGCTATTGTGGTGGCGTCAGAACGCAAAACAGAGTAAGAAGTGAGAAAGACGCCCTGCCGGTGCCTGAGGCAATTCACCTGAATAGTAGATAGAGGGAACTGTTTTGCGTATTCAGCTGGTTATCATAAAATGGATTGGCATATAAGGTGTAAGTACGGGCATGTGAGCACTCGGCAAACCCTTAATATGACAGGGAAATCAGCAACCGCGTTGGTCGATTAAATGATCTTCGTGTGACTTGTCTGCGTTGGCTCATTCGAAATTCCAATATTATTTGAGATTTGATAGATGTTCACGATGATTCCTAGCTGGTGAGATGAGACAGTAAGATAAATATATTAACTTGCTATGAACCAAAGTCTAAAACATTGGTCCAATCAGTTGTGAACAGAAAAATATCCTTCTACACATAGTCACAGGAACGTCATTACAAAGTTCACCTCCAGTCTCTTAGGCAATATTCCCGATCTCTTGGGCGAAAGTGCTCCAGAGATAAAGCATAGGTGCCTTTGGAAAGTTCAAACTGCTTCAAATGATTAGTGTTGTCAGTAGATCACGTGGTTCGTGAAATTCACCATTATGTGATGCCGATTCGAAAGTCGTCATTGAAAAATCGCAGAAGCAGCGTCAAGGACGATCGATTCCTAACCGTTCGTCCCGTGTTCGAGTCCCGTTTCGGGTGAGTTGGACGTGCACTGCCGATGATTCGTGACGAGGATGAAACAGTTGTACATGGTTTCCTAATGACGAGCTGAACGCTGATGTCACATGATGAACAATTTCACATTAGAATTAAGTTGCATGATATAGGTGAA
>LUCM01001076.1:171623-219404 GCA_008360955.1 Fasciolopsis buskii | reverse complement strand
GAGTAGTGTTGAGCCAAGAGATGTGAACTATCATTTTTTAGGACCATTGCATTTGAACACTATGATGTCTTCGCTGTTCGGCATGAGCACTCAAATCACTCTGCATCATAATGCAACATCAAATAATTATCATCAACTAAAATGTTGCTTAAAACAATTTAAAGCTATTTGTGCCTAATAGTCCATAATAGGTCAACATAGAGATTTTTGTTTTAAAGTTTGTCGCCTTTACTTGTCAGTAGAATGTGCCGCATGCGGATGGAAGAACAAAATTTCCCCGAAAGCACGCGACCGATTTTACAGTCCTTGCCGCTCTTCCGGTATGCGTACCCGGTACTCTCCTGGTTTTAGTCCCGCAGGAGTTAGGCCTAAAACTGTGTCCTGTCAATCCTTCGCCGTAGTTAATTCTCTCATAACTGCATATTAATTTGCAGTTAAGTTTGGCTGTCTTCCTTCAGCGCAAGCCACGTTTTCATCCAGTTTATGAATTGTGCAGCAAATATTCGTAATCGGGCGGAAACATATCTCGTCCCCACGAAAGTTACCTAGGAAACTGTAGAGTAATGCACAGACGAGTATAACAACTTATGATACCTACACGCCAATGTGCCGATGTCAATAAATCGGGTTTATAACTTAACTTTCCGGGGTTCAAACGATCAGCCAGATGACCGATTGGACAGGATTTGACAGACGCCAAATACTAGAGGAGATGGTGTTTGTCGGTCAACCGAGCAGAGTCTGTCTTATTTCCGAAGCAACCCATTAATTGAGCTTTGGGTCTAACTAATTTTTGTAATATCATATCAGAAGTGATCCTGCGTCAATCCCCTTTCGTGTTGTCTCCAAAAATCCTCTTCCCAGAGAGATATATTCCATCTCGTGCTAATCGAACTAGATGTACGATCACCGTACAAACGAAATCAACGGTCCCTTGAAATTTAATGCGGTTTCTGCTATGCCAGTTTCTTCTTGGGTTACTCAAAACGAGCGTCTCAGGGATTTTTTCATGTTGGATGCTATTATGAAATTGGTCTGTGCTGTTCAAAAGTATTATCTAACCAGGAAGAAGTTTCTGTTCCGTCCCGTACCATCAAAATCCCGACGGTTCTAAGTAATCCGCTGATTAGACAAAATGTCAACACAGCACATGCGTAGGCCGGTTCGACTGCACACTCGTCATTCTGCTTACAGCAAGCAAAATTATCAATAATGACTCTATACTAACAAACTGTACTATTCGGACCTTAGTACTGTCATTGTCAAACATACGTCTGCTTGTGTCTCGGGTATGTGAATTTTTCAGCCTGACATCAGTCCTTGTGAGGAAAACAAGCCGATAATCAGTAGGGTCTGCATGGAACTGTTGAACGAACAAAACAGACCCCCTAATATTTACTGGACTAGCAGCCTGAAGAATCATAAACTCAGTGTACTGATAACACTAACGTCAGACATTGCTCTGATTAGATCAAACAAAAGAGCAGATGTCAGCTAGTTTTACAAGATGACAGCCAACAAAGGTCTATGAAAATAGTTGTAATCCTTTTCTCGGTGACAGCGAAAGGGCCGAGGCCTAATCCCGATTCACGCAAACTGAACATCTGGTTTTCCATCTCATCTACAAATGATCAAATGTGGCATGTAGGTCGTGGACGTTACTTTTAGTTTCTGTTCACGTGTCTCAACGAAGTAATCTTTATCATTTCATTACGGAGCTGAATTAAACCGAAACACGATACTTTGATTGAATCAACCTGCAAATTTCTGTGTGATTCCGGAATCCCAATTTCCTGTTGCTAATTTCGCTACTCAGAAATAATCTGATCATTTAGTGAACTTCAGATGTTGATGTTCCCTCCGCCACTTTAACAGCCGGGTTTCGACTACCCTGAAAAATCACCATGTCGTAATTCGTCGACCATATTTTGACAGTGCATTCCGTTCAGTACCTTGCTGATTGTCTTTCGCTCCTTGGGGCATCAATAGCAGTGGCTATGCAGATAACTCCCCAGAAAAGAACACAACATTCTTCAAAACTTGGCTGAAGTCTATATAGCCATTTTATCGCATATTTATTTCCAATTACAAAAATTGATCTACGTGCTAGATTCTTAGTCGTCAACCCAGTAAACTGACCTTTTCAAGAACGCAAACCGTGAAATCACGCAAGACGACGAGGCATAAAATCCAGATTAGGAAAAATACAGAGTCTGCCTATTGCAAGGTAAAATATTTTCCACCGGAAACCCATCCGGTAGGCCCCATACTATACTGCTGAAATTGTCTAGGGTGAGTTGAGACCATAAATTCAACTGCGTCTTTGGTTGAATTGGTCAAAATTTTGTTTAGTTGCTATAGTTACCATTTTTTTCTAAAAGTTGGTTAATTACTGTTCTGGTAATAATTTTGAAGTGACAGCCATCGTGAATTCCCCAATGGGATTATAAATTTTAGCGCACTTTGTTTGGGACATCATTTTAATTACTTATTTATTTAGACTTTAAATATGGCTCCAGACGCAGTAGTTGCGGGCTTTACTTATAATGTAGAAACCACATTGGTGATTAGACGTTGTCAGGAAGAAGCAAAAGCTAGAAATTTTCCGGATGAAATCCGTCAAATTAATGTAACCGACTTTGCACGATTGGGCCACCGGTTTGATGCCCGACAGTAAAAAATTCCTAGTTGGCAGTGTCAGGAGATCGTCATGTGATATGCAGCTTTAAGAGATAAAAGTCAGTGATTGTGACAACAGAAAACCTAGAATGAACGAGTTGGAAATTTGATAACCGATTATTTCAAAAGACTGAATTTGTTGATGGCCACTGAAAGTGTGACCACCTCTTCATTATACGGATTACTCTGACACTATGTCCGCCTTAAATGTTATGGGACAAGTGTGAATGTTTTGCTCTACTTGTCAGAGCTCTTGAAGAAACATGGGAAGTCGTTAACTCCACCCTAAACGACTATCCTATTTGAGTATCAACTTGTGAATAAGATTAGAGCAAAAAGTCAGCAACAAAGGACTGTAGGCGTGAAAAAGCAGAGTACACCAAATGCTAATAAGCCCCTAGGGTTTTCCCACTAATTTCCTGGAACCATATCGCCTTACCTGAACAAAATTGACTTGCTAATTATTGCATTCACTGTTTATTCAATTATATCTCAGGGTGAGAAGCAAAATCAGAACTGATTGATTTATGTTGAATTGTACACATGAAATGACGAATGTGAGAAACGGCCGGCGTAATACGCAACCCAAACAGTTCTGAGTTGAGGAGTAGAGCAAGACAGGCAAACATGGAGCCATTGACGTCCGAAAGAGTCTCGATTTGGAATGTTAGCCAGCCCACCGAGAATGGCAGGTATCAGTGTTATAGATAATCATAGATTATCTGACTTGTTGAAAGGTGCTTTATTTTACTGATTCCGACCAAGAAAACAGGCCAGTTTTCATTAATTACTAGAGAATTCATGCTTCAATTAGCTCAGGATTGAACTGCACAAGACTGGTCCTGCGCTAACTGCAATGATAAGGTTGGTAACCTGGCTGTTAGCTACCGGTAAAGCCCTGGGTCACCGGAGTCTTTATATCAATAAGGAAGGGAAACTACTGTCTGCAAAATGATCCCACGTCTTTTCCGTCATGTTCAGGTTTGGTTTCCTCGAGGATTAGCTCAGTTTGTGGGGTTCTGTCAAAATACCCACTCGCGATGCCTAGGGCTGCATGTGAAATATCCACTGCTCAATTTTTCAAAATTACTGTCGGCGGCAACGTCGTATTCCTTTTGTTTTAGCAATTCAAAATTCACTTCGCCCTACTCAGTCTTACTGTATTTCACCAAATCTGATAATCTTAGGACATGAAAAACAGTAGGAATGGAATTTAATAGTATCTTTGCAAGCAACTTTTTATAATTATTGCTATCCCAGTATTGATTAGCCGAAGATTATTTATTTTCAATTTATCAAGTCATGTTTGTCAGATGAATCAATCACATGAGTCCTTCCTTTACTTTAAAATCATTAGTTTAAGGGTTGCTATACGCGGAACTTGGGAAGGCCGAAATACCACGCTACCGTTTTTTCCGAAATACCGCTTCATTCCAAGGCTTCTTAATTTGTTTGTCGTCCTTGGCTAAATAACAGCATCGGCTTTTATTTCATTCTGTTGGTTTGTGTACTGAACATCGTGAGGCATTCAGCTTTTATCTGCTTTAATCGTCTTTAACAAACTAAGTACTAGTATCAGATGGTATACTGCTTTATAAAATCCGAAAGCCGTAACTGAAAGATTAATTTGAATAGTCTAAATGAAAACATTCAACACCGAGTTCATCTAACTCTTTCGAAAGTTCGTGAAAGTTTAAGCAGGCGCAAACGTCTTCTAAATTTGCACCATCGGAACTTCATTTTTTCAGACTCTAATGACACTTATTTCAAGGCTTGAAACACTCAACTAGACGATTGTAAGTTCCATCAGTAGAAGTTTTGATACAGTAACGCTTGAGTGAGCGCCTATTCTAGTCACCTGAAATTAGCCATTGTTGTTCGAACAATAAGATTCGCCTGGTCTAGTTTGAGTAACTTTGCTAATCAAACAATCGTAGCATCAGGTGATGGCTTGTGTTCGTCCGCGTCGTCCATCTTGGAGAACCGTTTCAGGGACCTGTGTTTAATGTAAGTTTGTCTGAGAATTCATCCATTTCCTTCTCCGAAACGTCGTGCGGATCTTCCCGGCCTTCAATATCCATTCGTTGATTCATTTGTGTCTCCGAGATGCCAGCAAGTAGACCAAAAATTTTATACTCATTGCTCTTCTAGTTTGCAATCTATTGTCTCTTATCACCTGCGCTTTCTTTGGCCTTGCTCTTGACACGGTGCCAGTTCAGATACCTCAAATCGGTCAGTTAGTTGTTCACCATGAATTTCCGTCTTTTTCTTATATATGCGAGTTGACAAATATTAATGTTGTTGTTCGGAAGCAAAATATACTTGATTTCGAATGCACAAATAAGGGGTACCGGTTCAGATAATAAGACGACGAACAAGCTGGTGCAGCTTACGAATTGATCAGGGGATTAAATTAAATCTGCAAACCAACCTCGCTATTTGTCATAAAAACATGGCTAGTACTGGAGTAAAGAGGGTGTATGCATCCATGCGTAGCAAATGGTTACGGAGCATGAGGATTTCAATCCAATTCCATTTGACTGTTTACCGCCAAAGTACTAAATTCATTCAAACAACCAGAGTTATATGAACTTGAAAGTCGTCATACACCATGATAAAAAGAAAACCAGAAAAAGCCATCCACTTGTGCGCATTGCAATGTTTGGGTGTGAATCAGGAATATGTTAGAACATGTCAATCGCGTGACGCGTTTGCTGATAACTAATATCACTGAAAGTTTTCAGTTTTACCAAAGGTAACTTTCTATGTTAGCAAACAAGCTGCGGATGAGACGAATATTTCCCACAATAAATTTTGTCTTCAACTTAGATTTTTGTGACGATAGATGTGGACTTACCTGAAGATGTCACGAAGGAAAGTAAAATACAGACAGCTAGCATATGACTCTTGTGCTTTTAGCTTGTTCCTAAGAAAGAGATCTTCGTGAAATCATTAGAGTACAGGGGAGATTTATGCGATCCAAGTAGAAATCAGTCAAAATCCCAATTTTGTAACTCTGTTTCGTCTCACGCTCCGCCCATCCCGTAGTATTCAGTCACTATCAAAGAAGGACAACTCATCCACTCTTGCTCATTCTTTCTTTACAAAAACAGTACTCGTATTGTTTTTCAACAAGTAAATCGCTCTCAGACAACAACAACAACAACAACAACAACAACAACAACAGAAACGACAACAACTACGCTGTTGTTTGTTGCAACCAAGTCGTGTGTACATCAGCGGGGAAGGTTATCCGAAACTAGTCCTGGTGGTTTAGCGAGAGTGAGGTGATGTTCGAGCGAGACGTAAATGCACAAGATCCATTGAGACATAAACCTGTTCCACTCATTAGCATGAATAAGATATCTGTCTGTTTATGCCCGTGTTTGTCTTGTTCAGCTGCGTCGTCTCCATTGTTCATTCAATCGAAGGCTCGCTGGATGAAAAAAATGCAGGTATGGTGAAAGTAGAGCAATGAGGAAATCACGTAATGCAAGACGTAAATTCTCCCAGTGATCAAAGCCTACTAATTGTGTCTTGGCCATTCTAGATCACTCAGACGAAGTTAATGTTTTGCTAATGAATACTGACTCTTGCTCTCTGTCTCTCTCAACTGGCGTATTAGTAGGGGAATGTCAACTCGGTTTCATCAGTACTTGGCCAGTTACTGTTTCTTACCCTAAAGCATGCAGCACCAAGCAGCAAGATGCGACAAACGCAGGATATGGCAGAACGATTTTGGCCATAAGTAGTGCAGTTTGGAAACTCCATGACTTAAATATCAACCCAGTAAAAAAGTACGTATTTTGCTTTACAGCCATTCAATTCGCCCAAAGACAACATCTGTTGTCTTTAGGATAAAGCTGTAACCAATATTTTAGCTTTCAAACCAAGGAAAAGCTTGGGATGTCTATCGTAAATTGTGTCCAGTATTTTGAAATAAATCCTTAGCCTTTAATGATATTTCGCACGACATTCAAATTCGCTTTCCATCTCCATGACGCGGACTGAGTAAACTACATGCTTAAACTGCATAGGCTTTTCGGGGAAAGAGATATATTTCCGTTTCGTGCAACAGCTACATCAGACAGCTGCAGTTAACTGACCTCATACTAAAAATGCTTGGAATTGAGAACCAAAACTTTCAATGCCTCTTTAGGACCTGTGAATGAACGAGTCGAAAATTCTTAGCAGCTAGGCCCGAGAGGTGTTGAAATAAAAATGGATTAACTACAAAAATTTAGGGAAACCAAGTGAAAGGTACTTTTATGAATATACTAGGTCTGAATCGATGAGCTCTCAGGCCTAAAAAACTGAAAAAATGCCAGTTGCTTATATCTGGGAAGTAAATTCGTGAAGTAATATTGCTTTTGCGGCTACTACTACTATCCCTACCGTTACCCGCCACCGCTACCACCTGCCACTATTACTAGCACTACTACCACTACCACTACTACTACTGCTACTATTACTACTACTGCATGACATAAAACTCACGCGTTTATTAATATCTTCAGCAGAATGCCAATCCTGGATAAAGAAGAGGAAGCATCGCGAAGCCAATGCAAATATAAGGTTCGAAGAAACAAAAGAACGGATAGTATAAAAACAACACAACAGCGGGTGAAATCATGCAGGTCACATCATTTATTATGACCAGATGATTTGATTGTTGTCCGAGGTCGGCTTTGGTATCTTATGGCTTGATTTTATTTAGCACAAATATCTGCATTAGGACATCGCTATTATTGTTCTTACCGCTATTGCTGCTCATCTGCTTCGGCTTTTTTGACAGTACTAGTAATACTGTAAATTTTAACAATGATAATGATAGTACTAGTGATAACAACGGTCTTCATGTTCATTTTAATCAAAATCTGAGCCCTTGATGCTGCCTGTGATGATTTTCTCCGATAATTTTCTTGTGCAACTACATTCTAGTCGTACTTCATTTTGAATGTTGCAAATTCAAATATTCTAAGTTAGAATACTATTTTATTAAATTAACAAAGTAAATACTGATCACATTTCTACCCTTCTCCTGCCACATATTGATTGAAAAAAATGAACGATGATATGGTTCAGCGAACGTTAATCGTGTATACTGAAGTTGATCTTTTATTGTCATAGCAGTCGGGAATGTAAGCTCCTATCGCAGGTCTTTTCCGTCAGTTTCTGAGTTCTGTTCAAATTAGTGTGACAGTCTATTTTCGAAAGCACTTATGATTTCTGCTCATAAATGAGTTACTGTTTGGGTCCAAATTCCGCCCTAAAAGTGTACACGTCGTGCACATGAAAAAAGACTTTCCGTTCCTCAATAAGCGTTTCATGCCAGCAAAGCCTTCAGTTTTATTACGTTCGGTGTTGAGACTATGCTTGAGTGCACGCTGAATGGAACCCGATTCCGGTTTCTAAACTGACTTCAATTTTCCCTCAAATATTGCAAAAATATCCGACTCCCTAAAAGAGACGAGTAGGAAAAATACTGCAGTTAACATCCAAAGTATTCGAACGTCAACCCGCCTTACCAACCCGTTTAGGGTAGCAACATTACCGTTGATTCACAATTCCCTTTCGAGCGTTTGTGGAAACTGCTTCTTTAGTGTTTCTTCGACGTTCTGTTCTAGAATAAGGGTAGGCTTTAATTACAATAAAAAAACACATTTAGACCATTCCCGACAATCTCTTTCATGTAGATTATCCAATCGAAGCTCATGTATAGGAGTCAACATTTGTCTTCATTGATGAGTCCAACATTCTAGTCAGCAAAACATTGGAGCAATTTATTTGGTAATGGGACCAAAGAGTTGGCTATTTTTCATCGTCCGCCCACTTTAATTACTGGCTGTTTGCCGCTTCGCCGAACTGTACAGTTGCCGCCATCACCGCCGGCGTCCTGTCCCTCGCCCACTTCATTCCGGTCTGCTTTGGGGAGAGGGTTTAGAGAAGGGGTAACTGGAATTGCAACAAAACAACGCAGACAGGCAACCGGACAACAATAGCAAACAAACGAACAAACAAACGCAAAGTAATTCAGCAAAACTGCATTTCAAAAACAGGAGGCAGGATACCAAGCGGACAAAATCGGAGATAAAGATGGGCAGATGGGTAGGTGGCTAAATTTTGGCGCTTAGAGCTGTCCGCGTTCATGTAAATAGATTTCTGATATGATTTTGAAATCAGCACTCTTGCCAGTATCCCTGGAGAACGGGAAAAAGTGATATTATACAAGAGAATAGGTTGGTACTAGTGCACAACCTTAGCAACGCGACAGTAAGTTTTAAGCTTCAGTTTTGTTCAAAATGGTTAGAGATAGGATGGTGGAGCCGATACCATTCGTGTATAAAGCCGCGCCAACCGGTATCAGCCATGGATTCTAGCCAGACAAATGCCCTGTGTGACACTGAGATGCATTTCTGAATCATACTACAAATGAGCAAGTTAGAAATCAACACTACGACCAAAAACCTCTCTTACTTATACCCATTTTTATGCCTGGATGAATAAACGTATGAATGCCTGTGGGAAACATGGAATCGACAAAACATTTTCGATTAGCAAATTTCGTGAAGTACATTGATGATAAAGTGTATCGGTTCGGTACCCATTAAGGGGATTTTTTAGCAGTTTTATGGGAGCAACGACCATCACTGGTTACAGTTTATAATCAAATAGAGTCGAAGTTATCCCAATTAAACCGTGGTTAAATTCATCTTAGTCTTCAGGTGACACAAACTGATGTAATTATAACTTTGACTAGTACTTTCAGTGTTACTAATACCACTGCCGCTTTCATTAATGTTCCTGCCACTATTATTTCTAACATGGACATTTGCAAAGACAAGTCTTGTTACCTGTGACAAGAAAAATAATATTTTCGTGGTTTATCATCATTTACAAGGCAAATCCGTTTAAAATAAGAATTCCAAGCAGACTGGTGAATTTCTACAGCATGTCTAGTCCTCATCCATAGTCCGTGTGACACATTTCGGTTCCAGGTCAGAGGGATGTGGAATCTGGTCAGTCTTAGCTGGTTACTAAAAACATTGATTGCATATCAATTTGCACGATTCCAAAGAAGAAAAAATTATGCAACATGATAAATTTCGTAATCTGCACAAAGGTAACAGACATTAATTCGGGGGAGAGAGAACATTATTATTATGAAAAGCATTTCAAAATAGAGCATCCCGAAGGTTTCGGACAGAAAGGTATGATTGTTGGAAAGTGACAGTTTGGCTTTACCGGTTTTAAACTGCTGGAATATTGATTAGGCAAAGCGATGCATATTATAGAAAAACTTGAGTGCTAAAGTCATTGTCGCGGGTTTTCAGTGATCAGATCAACTGGATGGCGAACGGATTCTCGCTTGTTTATTTCTGGCTCACGGAAGCAACTTGTGAATTTGAAGAATCAAACTAGGTTTTCTACTAACCATGAGGTGCTTGGGTTTTGTAAACAGCACAATGCGCCTGACAGATCTTTGATCTGAAAGCGTTGAAGAACAATCAATAAAATGGCCTAAAACATTAATTGCTTTTTGTTTTGATGAAACAATTCGAGATAATCTTAGGTCGGTGGTTAGTGTGAGATGTGAATATAGTACATTTATTGCAACCTGAAGCAGATCCAGAATTTGGAAACGTTGTTGCGAGATTGCATTTTCGCCATGTCAGAAGCACTTCCACGATTTTCCTCTACATCAGTCGTACAACAGCCATTTGTATTTTTTCCGAGTGACACCATGAAATGAAAATCAGTCGGGAATTTCCTAAGAATGGGTATTGTGTTCCGATTCAAAGCATCAGCCTAGTAAATGAAACTTCTTTGGGATAAAAAACAACACAACATTATGTACTGAATCGTCATCAAACCGGAATCCAGGAACGTCAGCAGATTAACTAGACAAAGTAGAAAAATTTCCGGATTTTCAAAGAAACCAATTACAATTTAGTAATATTTTTCTAAATTTTCAATTAGAATGGCAAAAAAATTCATTGTGATATTAACTCCACTGCAGCATGCACTACGGAAGGTACATTCAGAGGTGAAGTATGGCCTACCTGAAATATGCTAGGGCAGAAACACCGGTGTTATCTAGGGTGCAACAAATAACAATTGGTGATCAAATTGCTGAACGCCACCGCTGAACATCTTTCATTTGCCAATTATGTACGGAAAGCTTAAAACTTATCCGTGTTTATGCAAGTAAAAGGGCTTTAAGATTGCCATAACAGAGAAGCTTTCGATTGATTTACTAAATGGCTGATTTAGAAACAAAATTATTCCCTCCGAAACACCAAAAATTGCCATCAGCTTTTGTCTGCTCCTTGATAAACCTCTCCGCTCTAGCCTATTTCTAGCTGCGCAATTCGTTTGGGATTACTACATATTTCTTTCGAGCGCAATTTCTTGACGCAGATCTTATCAAACCGTGCACTATTCTGGCGAATGTAAGTACACATTGATTAGGGCATTGTATGGCCTCCGCAATGTCGTGCCAGTAACTCTTCATTTCAAACTTTGCCAAGGAAAGATGCTAAAGAGTATTTCAGAGGGCTTTCAGATTTTTGCATCAATTAAAGATGAAAATGAGGCGCCAAGTGCAGTAAATGACATTTTCGGATACTGAAAAATAAACTAGAGTGAGAAAAGCATATATATATATATATCCAGAATAACAGTGAATGAACTTATTCATATTACCGGAAAACTTGAACTTGCCTAGAGATTCAGACATCTTCACCATCATGCTCCGGGTATAGGAATAACTTAGTTCATTTTCTGTCTTCGTGAGCGCCGGGGGTTGACATGGTGCATGGACAAACGCACCTATACTTCAGTGATACCGGGGTGTAGATCTGCATCTCACTCCTGTTTCCATTACTGTTTCCAAGTGACTGGGACTAAATATCTTGGACGTATTACCCAATACAAATTTGCATTGCAGGGGCTAGACAACTGTCCTTTTGAGGGCATTTAAGTCTGCGAATTACCGTCAATATGAAACCAAAACGATTGTACCAGATAGTGTTCAAATTACTATTTACACCGAGCTTAGCCATCCTCATTCCTGTTCACCTGCTCTCCAATATCAGTCGTCAGCTTCGAAACACGATCTAACTGTTTGGTCTTTTGTTACCTCCTCTCTTGATCTGCTTTCTGGACTGAAAGACTAATAAACAACGGCTTAATAAGGTAAAATTAAAAATGCAGTAAGTATACAAAGATCAGTTATACGAAAAATGGTGCTGAATCCAATCACACATCTAATCACAGAAAAGTAACTGCGACGTGCCTTAATTTTTGTAACCATTTACGAGGCATATCGTAACTCCGTTGCTCACCCACTCCTGGGGAACTTTATATATTTTTGCCTCACCACTGATTGATCAAGTTGATCAATCATTTGGTCGCATTTGTTTACCAAATTTCGCGATAGTGTTTCCCAAGGGTTCTGGGTATCGATTCCTAGCATTGTGTTCGTCAATAACAGCTGTTTGAGCTATCCATTCACAATCCGGAAAAATGCAAGTATATCGACATTCAAATACATTTGCAATAACTGCTTCATCTACCTGTTTCGGTACACCAATGGGCTTTGACGAATGAATGTCATAGACAACACAAAGTGACAAAAACAATTTCGTGTGATTTCTAACCAACAAGGGATCAACAAGTGCACAAATGAAAGAAGACAGATCAACTGTAATTAGTGTTTCCCACATCTGACAGTTCCGTCTCAGGACCATCCTGCCCAGGGTCAGATGTCTTTTGACTTAACCAAGGTCACTGCCGATGTTTACATTTAATAATGATTTTACTTCAGGCGATTCCAAGAAGGCAGCAGGCAAGTGAACTTCGTTTAATCACTTTTGGTTTCATTTACTTGTTTCATGTCTTTTGACTGAAGCTTCTGTCGTGTCAATCGGTATTCGTCGAAACTAATCGAGAAGTTGTAGTTTCAGCTGAAATTTAAAAAGTCGGAATGACTCGAATGTTAGTTGGATGTGAAATGTTCTATTCAAAGATCAGTTGCGCATAATCATTTAGTGTCCAAACAAATTATCATCCACGGTGCTTATTTCGATGACAATTCTGATATTACAAAAGGTAATGTTAACGTGAGTTTGGTGTGGACGATGACGTAGACGGAAATGATATTGTTGACCACTATAGTGAAATCGAAATTCACTATTACGGCAAACTTTTACCAGTACGGCATTAACTCTGAAAAATTAGCATTTATGTTAGGTGTGGGATGAAAAATTGAAGAGTAAACAGTCAGCTGATTTTCGAGTTATAACTTAACCAGTCGTGCGTCAGGTGGGCAAAATTGTGAACCCATGGTGTTGTGTGGTTGCATGTACTACTTCACTTATCTCTAGCCGCACATGCATTAGTTCATTACCTATTATTTGTTTAGTGATCATTCTAGAAGTACTCCAATCAACTTCGGTAACCGATAAGCATAGTTAAAATTCAGTTTTACATTTATTTTCACCTCTCACACTATTTCTTCGTGTTACTGAAGCTGCGAGTTCTGAGGTTCGCCTCACTTGCGTCGTCACCCAGTTGACAACCCATGGTATTTGTGTGCACTGACGGTAGCACATACTCTTACGAGTTTCCGTAAGTTTACGAACGCTGCGCTTTGCGTCCAAGATGAATGTTAGTGATCGGCTTCGCGACCGGTCATTCCAACTGTCAACTCCGCTCGCCTAACAGGTAGGATGCATCGAGAAAAAATATGTGCGTCCAAACCGATGCAACAAGAAATGTTTTTTCAAAAGTAGTTTTTTTCAAACTTTGGTAACGACCACCATTGGTTGGTAGAACCAAAGACTATGAATCAAAATACTAACGCAATATAAGGGCCAATAGGATGCGATCTTCAGGAACTTTGTTTTGAACTCGTGGAAAAAGAACATTTGTGCAAAAACCAAGAAAATTTGAAGTAGCTGAAAATACTTAGCCCAGAAAATTACACCACCTTGCCTACTAAACTATCCTATAGTTCATCACGAAGAAGTGTGTTTATTCTCGATGCCATCCTTTTTTCGTGTATGGAAACCAGATAATAAGATGATCATATTCTAGCTTCTTTATACGAACAGATGAAATGATCCGGATGAACCGGAAACCATGGAACACCGAATCGGTTAGGAGATAGTATTAGCCACTTCGGGTTGACGTTGTGATAGGCCGACTGGAGTCGATGAAAGATGGGGTTATAAAGACCTTTCGAAATATCTGCTTTCCATCAAAAAGGAAAAAAAAGAACATTTTCTTTACATCCAGTTCTTACAGACTAGCGTCGAGAGACCTTGCGGAAAACCTTTTGCCCACTGTGAACAAAACCCAGAACCTGCATATTCCAACCATTTGAGGCTCCTGTAAATTGTATCATTCAGGCCAATTCTCTCCGGACGTTTTCCGCTAACCCGTTCGTCTCAGCACGAAGTGAACTGCGAGACTATTGTAAAACATCATCGAAATATAGGTTTTTCATTACTAATATAGAAAGGTACGAATAAATTACTGCGGATTATTAACCCCCCAGACATAAAGCATTGAGGGAAATAACTCTAGGCTGCAGGAATAGTCATGAGGAACGCATTTAAATAAAGCTGCCTGGTTATTCAAAGATTTTCTGATCAGGTGAATAAGCCAGCGGGCATTTCTCTGGTGCACCTTTTAGGCCTAAAAGACCAATTAAAGACTTGTAGAAGACGGGTGTAATTTTAACATTGTGAGAAGTGCCTTAAAGGGTACAGCTTAGCCTGGTGGAAGGAAATAATGCTAGATGAAACGCCTTCGTGACAGCCGCTGATTTGAAGCTCCTTTTAACGGGACCGGCGACAACAGGTCATTATTTACTTCTCCCGAACGAGAGGTAGTCACTCTTATCCTGGCTCGGATGGTTAAACTTCAAAAGTGAGCAATGTATACAAAAATGCACCAGCTCATCAACCCCACCACTAATCCATACGTCTGTTGCCACGGCAATCTTCACCAAGTAATTCGAATAAGCCATCAAAGTATTAAAAACTCAGAGAAATCAGCATTCCAATTTTGACTTTTATTAACAATCACTTGCTTATTCAGTACATGACAATGCGAACGATATTAAGCGGATGCCAATCGTGAACTATGCAAGAAAAAATGGTAAGAGATACATGATCCCACCGTGCACTTAGTTAGTTTGCATTTCAGAAGCATCTGGTTTACAATATTGCGGTTTCTTGAGTCATGGAAAAATGTTTTGCAGCAGATTAAGCACCTACCAGAAATGATTTAGCTGCGCTAGTTGTTTCGGTGGAAGGTGATCTGATTGGTTAGTCTGGGGATTAACATCACGTGAATTGCTGTACCAATGAATAAAAGGTTGTGCAACACCAGAGTCTCGTATTCGACGTTCGATTATTTAGACTACCTGGTAATGACATGTTTGCCAGCCTGCGGCGTTCACTTACGAACGTGAATAAAATATCCGTGAATTTCGGTTTCACATTATTAGACGATATTCGCGTTGTCTCCCAGAGAAATTGATGTCTATGGCACGGCGCAAAGACTCAATCTGAGGTGTACTGGAGGTAAACGTTTATTTTAATTAGGCAAATGAGATTCAAAATCTTAAACCCTAACACAGCTTTACGTGTTTGTGCAGAGGCAGGTCTGACCCTGTCGTTTTGTTCACAAGGCCAGTTAAACTGAGAGCTTTCAAAAAATAACAAACCCTCAGTTATTTCCTTTTAGCCTGTGCACATTTGCTTTTATCTCACTTCCTTGAAATTCGAAGTAAACCGGTGTATATCGATGAAAACAACACAGCAGGTATTGCCTTGCAAAAGGAATAATCACATTATGTGCGGAGGAAATTGAGTAGATGCCTGAAAACCGCAATTGTCAAAGAATAGATGCATAATTCATTAAGCATATATTATGTGGAGGAAGCACAGCGATTCATTCGTTTTTCTACCAATTTGGCCTGAAGCGTTCTTGGTCGATAGTCCGTGGGCACCGTTGTTCTACTCTCTAACTCGCACATTCAACTGGCAATAAGGACAGTCTAAAACTAACTGTTCATATTCCTCCTTCTTTATCCTTTGCAACAAATTGTTAATGATAGGCACATAGTAGTTTAGAGTTGTAATTTTTTAGAATCTTTGAATTAGGCTGTGAGATGAGGTTAAATGTTAGCAATTTTAGAGTAAAACTCTGTCCCAATAAGCTTGAATGCTGAACAAATTTTCCATGGTCAGAGTCATTTGGTAAACCTAACCAGTCTATAAGGTGGCGTTTCCAAGGACCATTCATAAGGGATATAGACAACGGTGACCACAACAGCTATCACTACTTCTGTCATTAGTAAATATCTAGAATTTCTCTATCGGATTCACCATTTAAAGTTATTTTTAATTAACTCATCAGTTCTTCATTGTAGACTACCTTTTAAACCAATGAGAAAACCTGCGGATAAACTAATTTGTGCAGAAGCAAAAACCCAATAGTTACTTAAAAATCGATGCCCCAAACCAAAACCTGGATAGCCTCTGATGCCAACTCAAAAAACTGAAGATTAGTCAATGCGTTCATTGGATTCTATCCAACTTTGTCATTTGCTTCCACTGAGGACTGACCGACAGTGTTAATTTAGTAACCAGAACCCAGTTATTCGCTATCTTTTGAAAAGCCGTTCAAGTAACATTTAAATAATTCACGTTCTCGAGCCGTGATCCCCGGTGATCTTTGTTCGATCACCAGTTCGACTCTGGTTCCTGGCGTCGACTTCTGATGCATAGCACGAAAAAAAAATCCGTTCTGTTCCCTAAAATCATCTATACTGAATTGGGGTGAACAGATACACAGTAAATAATTTAACATTGAGATTGCAACGAAAAAAATCATCAATATTTTTTCAAGACCAAACACTTACTAGGTTTTCTGGGAAGGGTCCAATATTTTGTTTCAGGTATCTCGTTGTCGCCTCTTGACTACTGTATTTGCCTGCTTCTTCAAGTGTTGCAACGAAGCTAATTATTACATATCACAAAATGTGCAGGACCTTCTAAATAGAAAGCAATAACTCAACCATGAATGTACTCCTCCGAGGCACATACTGAACAACTTCGACAGGTGGGTTTTTGATAATTGGCTGGTTTTTTTCTAGATTTGCTAACTGCGATTATTTTGGAATGGATTGTACATCTAAAAATGTTTTGACTGTAAACTTTAGATGATTCTAACTAAAAAGACTATGACTGAATGCCACACTGATTGAATGACATCGAGTCTAAAGTCAGGCTATCCGCGCAAGGACAAGGGTAAGAAAATGCTGCGCCGTAATCGAACCTGATGGGAACCGATAATCTCTGGATATCAGTTGCACATTCAAGCTTAACACTGATGAGGAGTAGATGACATTGGAAACTCGTTTGAATTCTAACAATCCAGATGTTGTACATATTGTCACTGACGGGGAACAACTTCCACTAATGAAGAAACACGCCACCGATGGTCTTTTCGGACTACTGTTGTAGCATATGATAAATTTGTTAGGAGGTTACTGTTACGAACCCTTCTACTTTTAGCAGGCAGTTGATAGACCAGTCTCCTTTCGAACCCGAACTATTTGCAATTCTTCAGCCTTGTTGTGTAAATAACACTTTAAAAATCACGGCTGTTCACTTGCTTTAGGCGCAATCCGTTCAGCCGAAGAAATGCTAGCTACTGAATGAAGAAGCTTCATGTAATGTTAATAAGCTGCTGCACAAGACTCTTTCATTTCAATCTGATTCCAAATCTACGTAGACTAACACAAATTGTTAGGTCGCAAGTGTAAATATTGCGTACAATTCAGTTTAGTATTAGTGATTTCTTGGCCAGTCCTATTTCATTTTGTTCAGACAAAAATGCACTGCCAATATTTCTGTGACCAGAATTTTATTTATTTAAATGGTAAATTAAATTTGAACTGTATTCCAGAACTGCGTTTCGCTTGTTTAACATGGAAAGCTGTCTGTTTTGAGGAACGAGCAAATGAGAATTCGGGTGAATAAACATGATTTGAACAACTTAGCAGCGGTTGGTTAAATTTCTTTTCATGCTATTTTGTAATCAGCAAATTATGTGCTATCATATGAGATTTGATTGTTCAAATGTTCATTCTCATGGCTTCGGCTCACTTTGATTTTCTTTTTTGTTGTCTATTTCTGATTTTAACGAGGGTAAAGTGCACCAAAAAGCACTGCCTTGCGTACGTACAACGAGAGCAACAATCACTTCGGGATCGCTGGATGTGCATCGCGGATATTTATTTAATGAGTCATAAAACAGATATAGAGCGGTTCACCATGATACTATACGATGAGTAATCCCTTGCATCGTAGACTTTCATAACCCTAGTGCTGAAGTAGAATCCAATCATCCCCTATTTACAGTTAATATAACTGATCACTAATTTAACACCTCAATACAATTTAGTCAATTTTGTTTTCCTTAGAGTCACTAACATGCAAGGTGTCCATTTCCCGATTTCTCGATCGCTTATTATTTATGCCAGTATAAAGTCCAAATAATTGTCTTGTGAATGTATTGTAAGGTGCATCTATGGACATAGGTTTTCAGATAAAACTCACAACTCAGTTGAGAACGGCCAGCAGTTGAACGACCCACACGGTAAGCAAAAGCAGCTAAAAGCGGAAGGTTTCGTCACTAGCTGCACGAGTAATCGAAGAAAATGAGCAAACTACTCCTATTATCAACTACGTTCAACAAACCCAGGCACCTTCACAGAACAGCAACTGCAATAAAATCAGGTTCACTCACTAAAGCCAGTTACCATCAAATAGTGTGGATAGACCTTACATGAATTTAATTAGGTCATATTATCTGACCGGGGGTGGTTACGTGGCAAAGTTCTTTGCGTCTCGCCAGTTCGAGTCCTTCCGGACAATTTTCACCCTTGGAAGCCCTGTGTGAGGCCAAACTTCATTAATGAAACCGATGCGCAGTGTGGTTTTACTAATAAAGATGAAAGATATAAAGGATTCTGTTGGACCAGGTTAAGGAAAGCACATCTCTGAAAGAACATTATTTTCATCTTTGCGATGCGCTTAATGATTGTTTTAACGTACTGCTACTCTAACTTTCGTCGTTAACACCAGATTAAATTAGAGTTCAACAGTAGAACACGGTTCGTACGGGAAACTCCATGATATGCAGTTAATTGAGCATCCGGGAACACCAAACCTACGATTGACGAGTATTTTTCAACGATTCAGCATCCAATGAGGTTCTGACTATGATCCCCAGCAAAACCTTGGAAAATGGAATGTCTGAAAATCAATTGGATTACCACATTTCAAGCCCATTTATGACCCATTAGTCTAACTCTCACGAAAATTAGATTGTAAGGGATGATGGTGCTAAATTGTCTATTTGAAGCCTTGAAAAATAACGCGGACATTCCCGTTTGAACAGACCCCGTGAGAACTGGGTCAATCACTTCAGACAGTCTGCATATAAATTGTTCTAGGATGACCAGGGTGTGTGCACCAGAACCAGGAAGCGATTGAGGAGGACGAAACAATTGAGTTTCAAAAAGGCGATTCCAATGATTTTCCTTTCCCTATGCTTCTAGTGTCAGTGGGTTTGGCTACTTTCAAATTCCTTGGAATTGCTAAGTGGTACGAAGTGCTTAGGCATCGTGAGACCCCAGGTCGGTGGTTCGCCTTTTGGCAAATAGTAACGAAAGGGGGAAAGCCAACAGGAAAATGCAAGCGATTCTCGAAAAGCTCTGAATTTTTCACTGGAAACCCCATGTTTGAGGACGAATCCCTGGGGAATCAACTTAACGGTCTATCGGAAAATCCAAGTATGTTTTCCGGTGTTCCTACCGTTAGAGATGAGGAAGGCTCCAAAATGTAACGAAAAGAGAACAGTGAGGTGGTGGTTGTGAAACTGTTAGGAAATGTCATTTTCTCAGGACTCATTTTTTCTGGACCATTAGAAAAGATTGTGGTGCACATGCAGCTTGTGATGATGAAACCAGTGGACACAGGTTTACCAAAGCTTGATAAATACAGAACAAATAAGCGGAAATAATTATTGTCTGAGGTGGAAATTGTTAGAAAAATAGTTTTGTTGTCCGTTAGTTGCTGGTAGTACGTTCCTTCAACTTATAACATCACATATTTTTAAACTAACCGCGATGCTGACGCTATGAACGAAATAAAGTTTAAGGCTTTTTTATTTCCAAGCAGAGGAGTTTACCAGAGTCGGAAACCAAAATTTCGCTTTTCACTTTCTAAGCATCAATTTACCTAATGTGATTGGGAATGCGAATGAAATCTTTTTTCGAATGATTATGTTTCTGTATTTATAATTACTTTCGCACTGAAAATAGAAAGCCGGGTTGGTCTGAAGGCCCCCGATTATTTGAAAGCCACTAGATGCATGCGAAAATCCAGTAATGTTCCAACTAACAGGAAAACGACTTGCGTGTACACTTCGAAAAAGAGCGACTATGCTGATCATTAGCCGATTAGCCTCGCTGTGAAGTTTCGATTTACAAAATTATTGTGAGATACTAGCAGTCGTGAATACCCTCAGTTTTTGTCCCGACTGGTCAGATGCTTCGGTTTATCATTTCTTGTTTCACTGTTAGCAGTTGTGTTCTGTGTGAAAAGCAAAGTAAGTGACTGCGGATAGTGATTTTGCTTAAGGTGTTCCGCTTTTGTAGAACAAAGGTTTTGGAAGCAAAGATGGTTATTCTTTTGTTTGTAAGAAAAATACAGTGTACAGTCAGTTATAAGGAAAATTTTCCATACACGGAAATATCATTCACCACACAGTTCAGGTATGGTCGGACACTGAATAGGTGGACGGACGAAAATCGCAGGAATTGAAAGCCAATTGTACAGCTTGCAAGTCTAAAGAGTGACTGGGCAGACAAAATGCACCCCTCGGGCTAATAAGTTCCGAGCGCGAAACCGACAATAGATTATGGAGAATGATGGGAAACTTAAAGATCACGCACAAAAATTACAAAAAGGCCTTTCAGTTTGACTCGCATCCCCAAGGTAGCAGTGGAAACAGATCTTTGAGAGTGGAATAATGCGGCTGCACATCACGATGCGTACCATTTGCAACATAGTGTTGGAGGAAATGTTTATAAATTAATTGAGTACATCTTCTTGTGGTGAGAAAGCTGACCACGGAATGAAATTTTCCCAATAATTTTAACTATAACTAAAGGCGACGAAATGGAGCAAATAAAAATGTGGACTTAGTCAACGGAGAGGCAGATGTTTATCACAGTTTAGTTGATGACAGTCACTCGTTGGGAGAAATTGAAATTGTACCAAATTCGTATTGCTTTTTTTAGGTAGGGTTACCTCGGCGGAATGCACGTCTGCACATGACAAATAAAGTTAGCTATGAATTTTCTGCTTTTAGTTAAGTTAAATTAAGTTTATTTGAAAATGTCATAATTTAGTCGATCAGCCAGAAACTTTCGTTATGCCTGCTTCTCCAGGTAGATTTATGCGGTATATTTATTACCCGCATGATTGAATGCGAAACTGGAGTCAACCAATTTTGTCAAACCGTTTTCGCGCGACACCATTCGGCCGAAAAATTCAGCATCATATTACTCGCTAATCAAGGAGATAGCATCCCTGAACAAAAATGTTCTCTTTTGACATTCTATAGGGATTTACTGCGCTGACCCCATTCATGCGGTCCAATCTTCGCAACGCAGATTCGCATCACGTGACTGTTGACAGGAATCAAAAACGTGTGGCAGCACGCAATGGCATTAATACTCATTTCGCTTTGACATGAAGCCATTGGGTGTCGGTTTCATCAAACGAAGAACATGACCCAGGGTTGAGACAGTAAACAAATAAGCAACTAATGGTGGTCACATGACGCCATTTGCAGTCAAATTGTGTCATAACATGCGGATCGGCCTCTTCTTTGATCTTTGAACAAAAATGGGACTTTTCCCGATTTCGCCTAAAACCACTCATCGGTCGCTTATCCATCACCATTTTTCACAATCATTAACAACACTTTCGGGCACTTTTTCTACTTTGCAATTTATCGATATTGTTCACTTATGAAGAACTCCTAATACTGGTGGTGTCTACAGAGTTTGGCGTCATGATACGAACATTTCAGAGGCGCCAATTTCCGTTTTCACTTCAACTCCTACTACAAATACTCCTTCCACTGTTGCAAGTTCTGACGCAAAATCGACTATTGTTAACGACACATGAGATTATGGACACAGCAGCTTGATTTGCACAGTTGGGATTGAACGAAGTAGTTAGCTTTCGAATGGATCACCCTCACGGATAAAACAGACAACGGAAGCATATAAATAATACATGAATCATTTGAAATGCCAGAAGCAAAAGAAGTTCTACTCGTCGTTCTATACAGAAAAATGTGACTAAAATATGAATAAGGCTTTACTAATGAAAAACAGCGGATAAACCGGATATGACATTTCGTGCACCAGCCTAGCGCAGCAAACCACGAGGACGATGCACCGAGTGCCAGAAGGGTCGTAGAATAAAAATGAAGAAGACGGAGATGATTTTTTCTCTATTGTTTCACCGCCTGCTTGTGCAAAGATTAATGTTTATTAGTGTATCTGAATAGAAAATTGGTAATGGATATAAATATCAAAGCTAAAATAAGACTTAAGGTTCTCCTATAAAGATTTTAGGAAACGGTAGATCAATATATTATTACTTATGTACTAAACATTAAGTAATAACGTAGTAACTGGAATTCGATAAGTTTCATTAGGTTTTCATACGGCCTTTGATACAATGCTGCAACCTCCAAGACTGCTGCCAGTGCTATCACTAGTGGGTCTTCTACTGAATCTTCTGCTAATGCTAAAATTATTATCGGTACTATCATTAATATTAATAATGACATTTATAATTAAATGTCATTCTATTAGTGAGATCGATAAGTATGTATTTCGTTGGGAAAATGCTTACAGGCTTACGGTATTTACGAGGGAGTAAGATCATGGATTACTTTGTTATTCAACTGGACGAACGTGGCATACCAGAAAGATGCGGGTACTGCCGGAACGTTCGTGAAAAGGCCGGAAATCTATTTGACTTTGTCAATGCATTCCACAGAATGGTCATTTTAAATATCTGTCTTCCTCAAAATAGTAACAGTTCACATTGAACAACTAAACGTTAGCTGAACATAAACATTTAATTTCTCGTTCACGTGCCTCCCTAAGAATGTGACACTAAGGAATGGTAATTTTTCCGGTAATTCAGTGATCTGGGGCCGGATCGAACCCACACAGGGGTATGGCGTGAGCGGAATAGACAAAATACATAATCACTGATCAGGGTTACATCGATTATCAACGTGTTTCTGATGTCCTTTTTGTTTTTAGTGGAGGTCAGTTAGGTTTCATTTAGCGGAGATGCAAAATCTCAGCTTATCCGAAGAAACCTCGAATCTGGTAGGTGGAATTTACAATTTCCTTAACTGTTATCGCTTAAGTTCCACTGGTCTCTTTCCGCTTTTCTGATAGAATGATTGCTGTGACTTGGCTACTTTGATTGGTCATCCAGTGGTAAACGAAAAACAGTCCTGACTGAACACCTTAAAAAATTGTACTAAAAAATTATAGTGAAAAATTAGTTCGAAATTTTGGTGCAACTACCTAAAATTTCTTTGAAAAGGACAATATCAATCGACACGAATCTAAGCTTCAGTATCAATAAGTCGTCTACCGTAATATCTTGCCGGGTGCTCCATGAAGCGATAAATTCGCAAGATGCACTTGATCGAATAAAGATTAACAGGGTTATTTAAATCTAACAAATATAACTCATTTTGGGTAAAAAAGCAAACAATATACATTTTGTCAAATTATATCCATCGAATGCGAAAAACCTGAGCAAATATTCTGAAAAGATATGAAGGATTTTCTTTGGGTGCTTCGACGTTTCTGGTCACATTTATGTGTTTTTGTTTTTGTTCATTCATTCTTTCTATTGTTTTTTTGGTCGAAAACGTATTTGCGTGAGAAACACACCATTTACGCAGTCTGATAGTCACTGGGAGATAAATCTCCGTTTCTCAACTAGGGAGCATCGCTTCTATTAGCAGTATTCATACTCAAACGAAAATCGCTAAGCACTAAGTGATTCCAATTGCTGATTCCAACTGTGTTTGTGCACACGTATCCCAACCCTGATGTTATCAGAGTGAGGAAATTTTCATGGTAAACTCCATGTTCTCTTTTAATCTTCCATTCTGAAAGTTGGGTTTAATCAAGATAAACAACACAATGAATGCTAAACAGTCGCGCGTCTCTTCAAGAATAGCACTGGAGAAATTTATGCTTTAACCTCAAAACTAGGTGTCTTCTTATGACTTTACAACGCGAGGAAACATTTTGGCAATTTCACCGACTTTGCATGATTACCAACCTGTCTCCGATATCACGACGGTGTTCGATAATCAAACAAAGTGCTCCCATATCATAGAGGAACGAAACAGTAATGACAGTGTTTTCATGGTCCCATTCAATTAAGTGCAGGGTGACTTTTGCCCCGATCAGCCTACTAATAACAATTTATGTGACGAACATTCTTGAACCCAAACCAAAGGCTTTTGTCCATTATCCTTTTTATAGACATGCGATAGAACTACTTTTTGTTTGGATAAAAAACGATGACGGAATTTAACATGTCTCAGTGACTGTGGTTTCACAATTTTAAATTTATATTGCATTAACTATCCAGACAAGAATCATAGAATTTGTTCCATCTCATTAGTGGTGTCGTTCATCAGTTGTATTTGAACTGTATGGGAACAGAAAGTGAGAACTATCTCCATGATTTGGGTACAAAATAAGAAATGAAACACAGATTCCAATCCGAAAGGAGAAACAAAAACTAGCCGTTTCTGTTACCATGTTGGTGAACACCGCAAACTTTGTAAAGTGAACCAAGTTATACCTAGGTGGACACGATGCTAACAATTAGTGACAAAAATTTTCTATCACGAGTGCCTTGGAAAAACAATTGTCATTTTGTGAAGAATTCGAGCGTGGAAGTCAGTGCGTCGCGTCATTCTTCTTTATCTTTAAACATTGCAGATTTAAGTGGAAGCAATACATTATGCCAGACTGAGTGAACTAATTGTTTGGACGGAAATGTAAATGGCCAAGCAAAATATTGCCAGACTAACATGTAGGCGAATATTTATCTGAGGAACTGTCATCAGGATAGTGAGAAAGGTTTCGCAAGCTATCATATTTTGGAAAGCCGGACGTTTGGATCTCAGGATAGAAACAAACATGCTTATCTCAGCAGTTGTGCTTTCGTTATTTGGAAGGTCTCACATATGGTGATGCAGTTTTGCATTTCATTTGTCAGTGGGTTATGAATAATCTGATTGCCCTCTAGTTTATCGTGATCTAATTGTGGTAAATTTGCTGCTCGCAGATTTCGGAAGTCAAATCGGAATGAAACGATCACCTTCACTGTGTATGAGCTTTATAAAGATTCAAAAATGCCATTCCAGTTACATCGTTTGACATGCGTCTTACCTGTGCATTCAGATTTGAGATAGATAAAATTGCTTTCTAGTTCTGAGCTGAGTTGTTCAAACAGAAAATGATCATAACGAGATATCGGAAAACCAAATAACTTGACCGATATTTTAGTTCTTATGACACTTGATTTAGGTTTGTCGCAACTTCTTTCTTCCAAATGCCATCCCAGTTTATTTTAGTTGTATCGCCTATTCAGAAGATGATACTAATAAGGCTTTTTATTTGTCTGTCACAACATTGGGGCATTTCAAGTTTATTGGGGAAAATAGATTCAGTCCGCTCGTTTACTTCAAAAAAGTGGAAATTGATCTGATCTTAGAAGAGGAAAGATTCCGTAAATTTATAAATCAATTCTGTGTAGTAGTCGAAATACTGTAACCCAATGTGGTTTTGTAGATATACAACACTGTCCATTTTGCTTTAGAGTGGGTGTTAGCGAATACAAATACGGTTCATACCATGGATTATTTGGGGTGATCACACAGTCAAAATCGCCGAATTTCATTCTGGATCGAATCCTCCGGCCCGCGGTCATCTTCCCCACTTGACAGCCATATGCTAGCTGCAAGCGTTTTTTTGAAAATGATGTACGCTTTTGCTTTAATAATTAAAGAAATAAACGATGAGAGGCAAACGAAAACAAAAGACAAATATGAGCCTAGTGAAAGGAGCAAACATGGCCTGCATGTGACCTCATTATTGGGCTATGTGTAATCACTAAATGGCAATTTTGATGTAAAAGTCATAAAGGTAGTAGCTAGGGCTACATTCTGCGTCACAAACAATGGACCAGAAATAACTAAAATGATGATCACAGATTTCCTTTTTAAAATCTCATTGAGAAGGCAATTCAGCCGTGTGATATTCTTTTCTCCGAATAATTTACATGTATTAGCTTCACTTATTTCGAATGCGAATGGAATTTGCACATTCCCCACTGTAGGGATAAAATCTGCTTTAGTAGAAATTTAGGAAGAATGCAATACAAAATTCTTTCTGTGCGATCTCTATGAAAGCAACGCCCTGGGAGTCTGACGAATTTTGGAATTGCAGTTATGTTTGGCAGCATGCGTTTGATGGTCCAGTTTTCACGGGATCAACAATACATCCAAATGGATTCGGATTTTGATAGTTTCCCTTGCAAAACTTTTCACTGTCCATCAACACTGGGTGTTCCATTGCTTATAAGTACTTGCAAAAATTTTTACTTGGAATGTTTCTGCATACAAGCAAACTTTAATGCAAACTACTCTAGTCACATTATTGGACTCAGTTCTCAATCATTTAACTGTTCTTTCAGTTGTTCAAGGTCATTCCTCATTGAATCTCCAGACTGATCGTAGTTGTTTATTTGGCAGCAGAAAAAAATGAGTCTAAATTCATGATGTACTACGTTATGTCACGGAACTAATCTCCAAACAAAGCCTGGCCAATTTCTAAGCCATCGTTGCATATCGGGACATATCTGACAACCCGCAATCTTGCAAAATTTCGTTGGTAAATTCCCCGGGAACAGAACACTTCCGTGGAGATTCTCTAACGATACGAGTTGATAAAAAGCAAACGAGTAAGTGGGAACCAGGTTTTATATACTAAGGGAAACGACAAAACCAGATGGCAAGTAACCGAAAAGTCATTTGTCATTATCTTTTTGGTTTTTTGGCAAGTTGCGGGTATAAAAAACCTTTGGTTTGCGATGACAGAATTTCCCAGGACGTTATAACTAAACTGGATGTCTTATTTAATTTAGAACAATTTTAGAGCAGAATTCTGGAAATGCTGCCGAGACATGGTTCACTTACTGAAAAGTGGTCTGGATTAGAACTGAAGCTATTCTACTGGGATGGTTGAACAAATGTTCAATGGTAATTCAAGAGCAACTTACGTGTACGAGGCATCATTCTGATATTCTCGTTCTTCGAGAGTGGTTAAAATTTCTTGCTTCCGCTACGATAATCTAAACTGCCCCCAGTAGTTATATTCGATACCATGGGTATGCACGAAACATTCCGCTTTTAGATCTCGATCTACAATCATTGCTGGGATTGAATCATATTTATGACCGTCTATTGCTTACGTAGTTTTTAAAGTTTTATCTCTATCTTCGCCACTGAATAACTTCATGAAAAGTGAGTCGATGAATTACTAGGTCTTCTAATCTTTTCATGATTACACACTTGCATCACGAAATAATTTCCACCAAGCCAGCAGTCCGTGACTTCTCACATGCTGAGTTAAAATACCAATAACCAAATTTATTACCTATGAATTTGGGAAATAAAACGAAATGTAGAGTTTTGGTAGTACAACGATAAAAACCTCAAACATTCATCACACAGTGAGTGCACTAAGGTCCGGCATGAGGGTCACCAGTATCATACGGTTGCTGCAAGCGGAAGTGATTGGCGTCGGGGAGCTCTGAACCAGTAGGGAAGAAAATTTTCCTAGGGCAAAGAGGGAAGTATGGCTGAGACTGAACTTACACACGATCTGGTGTGATCTGAGGATGAGAGAGATCATGAAATAGCTTCAAAAGACTGAGCAGTTTGAAACGTGTCTTGTACTGATCTCTACACAGGCTTCAGCGGTTAGGAATGTATTCTTTACTACTTTTTGTTGGGAATGATACTGAAGAATTCTGGGAATGCACTTTTGTTCATTTGCTGATAAAATGCCCAAAGCTGTCGGATAGCAACCATTTTGTACATGGGTTCATGTTGTCTTGATGTATGAATTAAAAATCCTTTTAATTCAGTGAAAGTTGTGCCACTTTCTTCACGTCCATTTTCAATGCGCAATTGTCCAGTTAAACGGGTATTAATGAAAAGCGAGACCGAAGAAGAAAAGTGAGTGCATTCCGTAAAGTGGCTCCTTGCTTAAAAAACTGCGCTTCTCTAATAAAGGCATAGAAAACGCTTCTCTTAAAAATACTTGCTCAGAGCTGGCCTAGGAATTTTCAGGTACTATCAAAAAGACAAAATCGAGTGTACACATCTTTGTGGTATGAAGCGAAAGAAAACACTTTGTACTTTGTGTCTTCCACTGATTTGTTTTTAATCATCCACGTAAATCATATTAATCAAACCGTTTTTAAATTTTACCGAGACTAGAGGTGTTTTCTGTCTTTTTGTCGCTCCTGTTCTTGGTACTGCGGTTCTAATTTAGGGCAACCGTGCCCTGGATTGAGACGTACTAGCATTTCTTCCGCGAACACAACTATTGCCAGGCATTCACACCGAGTAACGTTACTCGATCACACAATTCGTAGTGTATGGGCTCTAAATAAAAATGTGAATTAATGCTGTGTCCTACACTGAGGCTGCGCATAACAGCCACGCATAACGGCCACGCATACCTAACAAAACTCTGGTTAGCGTCCGGCAAATGATGACAGTACCTTTAGACATCAAATAACAATGGTCCACTTTGTTTCCCGATTCGAAGCACTATACGAATCTCCACAATATGTCCAATATTTAATAGGTCATGTGGTTCAGCAATAAAAATCAATCGCAGTTTTCACTTGTAAAATAGCTATAGTAAGCTACCTGCAAGACGTTTTCAAGGTCACTGAACTACCTTACTGATGCGGATAGGGAGTGATTCGAAATTGCCTACTGTTCAAACCATTTAAAGATCACAGATTAACAACGGTGGCAATCGCTTAAGATCCGTTTTCCCGCGGGCGGTTCCCATTATTTTTTATGGATTGGTGGTTTCGGTGAGCTCATTTCAAAAGCCAAGTCGCAGATGACGAATAATGTGATTTATATAGATAATCAATATTTATGAAGTTCTCGAGTAATGAGCTGATCTCTTTGTCTAATTTATCTAACCTAAAATTTCACACTTCCTAACTTGACAACGTAATTCTGTGAAATAATCACAATATTTCGCCTATCTATAAAGGTCATGAAAACCGACATTTTTGTTTAATCCACATTAAAAAAGAATGGTTGCGAAGGTCGGCTGCGTCCAATCACCGGCTGTCGAACGAAGTGACAAATGATGAGAGAACTGCATTGTATAGCTATCAGGTTGGAAATACTCGAATTCCGACTGTAGAACTCACCAGTTTCCATTTAGGGTTTTCCATTAACATGTCAGATTTTATCACTTTATTTATTTAAACACATTTCTCTGCCTAACTTTGGCTTAAAAGTGTTGGTCTTTGGAGAAAACTGGACATTAGAATGAATACGAGCAGTAAAGAATATTGGTAAATTGGGTCTTTATTCTTATTGTAGTTAATTCGTTAACCTAGTCGGTAAAATTAACTGTCCGTCGAAAGCGTTCTTCCGTGAAAATTTAAATCAAAAGTTTGGTTTCTTTCATTCTAGGTCGAATATCACATCAGTTTCTGACGAATCCCAGTATACCCCTTAAAGGTTCACTCTTCCAGATAGTGCTGTGCTGAGAAACCACTTGAACGTTTGTTTCTCGAGAGAAAATTTGAAGGTTTCTCCCTGCCATCAGTGTTGTTCTGTCACAAATATTAAGATGATCTTGAAAATTTCACCAACTATGAGCGGATACTTTCAGCAACTTTGCTAACTCACGGCAAGTAAGCACAAAATCGAACGGTTTGGTGGCCTGCTTAAAACACACTGTGACATCCTTTGTTATGTGGTAGATACTGACAGATTCCAATTTGTGCAATCGTGACTGGAGGTCGCTGTTAGCTTATTTTCGTCGAACGACTAGATGACCGTACCGAACTTTCCGAAGAGATGGTTCATTCAAATTCCTCTCTCCCTAGTCCATCGAAATTAAAAACTAAGAAGTTTGATTTCTCTAATATTATATGTATGCACCATTATCAATTAGGTTGGGTATTTTGCCTGGGTATTGTTACTAAGGGATTGAATCGTGATGAAATAGTAACTGAGTTCGTTTATAATATCAAGAAGGATTCTTACTGGATAAAGAATTTCCTTGCTGCAAATTTCGACTGTACTAAAACGCATAAAAACTCATCTGGCCATAGACAATTAGGTATAGGTACCTAAAATTGTCTAACACCAAAAATCGCATTATATTAAAAAGCTCTAATCTAGTAGGATCTTTCGCTATGATCGTCCTTTTAGTGACAACTTCCTTCTTTGTTGAATAATAACTTTTCGAGATTGGTAGAAGGGGGCCACGGTCTTAAAGTACATTCGGGTGTCAACTACGTAGTAAATTGCGGGAGATTAATCTGCAACAAACAGAAACAGTAAGTTAAATTGCCTCCACAAATTCACGAAAGTTAATTTTAATTGTGTGTAGAGGTATTCAGTGGCAGGTGACCACTGCCATCTTTCGAAATGAAAGTCTCAGACACAGACTCAGATACCAACGGCCACGGTTTTGTTTTATTCATCCTCAAAATGTTAAATCCTCCCTTCAAATTCATTACTTTTACTTATTTTTCACGGAATTAATAACAAAATTACAAATGCCGCTAAAATCACCACTGTTTGAAGTAACCGTTGTGCAATTATCCGCTTCAGATGCTTCAGTGTGAACCGCTAAATTCACGAGCGAAATGGACCTAAATGAGAGTGGCCTAACAGAAATTTTGTATTTTTTAACATTATCCCGGAGGCTATCTATATTCGCGGTTTTCTTATTGAATATTCATTATCCTAATCTGTTATTCGTCAGCAGGTGGCGCACAAAATGGGAGTTATATTTTACCAAACACATTTAGGTTCTGACCTTAAGGGAAATAATTGAGGGGAGATCTAAACTGCCTCATGGTCACCAACCAGCTGTGGAATAAACTTGACCCAGTAAACTCCAAATGATTAATCTGACATGCGAAGGATGCAAAGTCACACCTGGCCAGTATTCATTTCCACCAGGTTTTCTGTGTGCGGTACGCATGTTTAACAGTTTTCTTGTTGTCTATGTGAAACGTGCAGTGTTTTGATTTCTAAAACAGTTGATGTTCTCGGTTATGGCAACATTTTGCCACCAATAAGGCCCAGTGATGCACAATCTGATAGCACGCCACTGATGGGTTAATCGCATTGGTAACTCAAACAGGATGCACGGACACGTGTGTCGTAGGAAAGGAGACTATAGAGCATTGGAAACTGCAAGGTACAGCCACAGGAGTTAGGGCCACAGTTCATCGAAAAAACAATCAGATGACTCCTATTGATGCCAAACAGCTTTGATGCCTGACCTCGTCCTGGACCTAATCATTTAGAGGGCTTGCATAGAACTGACCTGCAGGGAATTTCTTTTCCCAAAAAATTCGAGAAAATGGATTTCCTAAAAGTTTAAACATTTTGGTTGATCAGCCGGAGTTAGTCAAAAGTGCCTCACCTGAGGAGCTAAGCTACAAAGATGAACTTGTCTTAAAAAGCGAAATATGGTGAAATGAACACAGCCATTCTTCTTTTAGCACCAGTTTGTGTGATGATGCGTGGTCACTATAACAGCTGAGAGAACGTTGTCATGTCGTGTTTGACTATGCAGCGAAATCATCTCAGCCAATTCGAAATAAAAGAGTTGCAAATATTTGTGTAAAAACAACAGTAATAATAATACCGAATTCGCCCACACTTCTTTTTCAGCTAAATCCAGAACAAACATCTATCGGACTAGTAGCAGGAACCCCCTATCAGTCACATCATATCGATAGGAAAACTCTTTATGCGAGAAATCAAATACCGGCTCAATGATATCCGGACGGTTTTGATCAAACGAACACTGACAACACGGGGATTTAAGTGAAAGCGAGAAGAACGTTAAACATAAACTAGAAGTCGAAATGTTACTTCACAGGCCGAAAGCGCTGAAGCAGCACACTGCCGTTCAACAAACGTTCATAGGGTGGGCCGTCGCCAGTATCGTGGAATTAGAAAAAAAGTTCTCAACCTTAATTCGCAACTAATTATTGTCGGTTAATTGACAACTACTCGGTTAACAAGCAAGAAGTTGCCTGTGACTATTATACTTGTCCAAGTTCAGCAGGTGTACTGTCTTTTATTCCACAGTAAAACGTCTAGCTGATCAGATCGCAAACGCAGTCACATAGTCCTAACTACTTTTTGCTTAGTAGTTAGAGGATAACTTCGTTGTGCTTCACTGTAGAAGGATCGTCAGCAAGTGAATGAACCCAACAGCTGTTAGCAATCAGTGGAAATTTCGAAGACCCTCATTCTACAGATTGGCGGCGCTTAAACCGCCAACATCCTGGCGGAAGGATGAAGTCCGACCTCAACCGATAAACTTTCCCACTTACCAGACCTCAGTTTTTCATCACTCTCCTACCGAACATTACAAAACTCTTGTTCCAGTCATGAGTCAGTTAAAAATCGTAAACAAACAATAAGATAAATTACGTAATCTAAGCCTAACATTAGAAACCATGAGGGAACCATACAACTGATCCACTCTAACCGTTAGGAATCGTCAGTAGTTTACAAACTAAATTAGTTAGATCTGACGATGGCTACCAGAGAATTAGCATCGCTCTTCAGTAAGTCATTTGATATCGACAACATATTTTATGAAATTTCAGTTGACCATCTGCTTTCATATTATCTGAATTATTGCTAATAAAGCAGTCGAAATCCATATGATAAACGACAAAGTTCAACAACGGACACCTTGGTGTGGGTCAATTTATTGTTGGAACAATTATAAGGGAAAACCAACTCAAACAAACCTCGAGGTGAATAAAAAATGTAACTGCAAACATCAATAAAAAGATCTGATCCATGGGCACCGTTGTTAACTATTCATACAAAATATCGCGAACTGTTTTTGCCAAGAAAGTTCATGAAAACCGCATTCATAGACTTTGGGGGAATGGCGTCCCACAACGTTTGGGGACCACAAAATATAGAAAAGGAAATTAGCAACCAGCATCGTAAGTTTGATTGTGCAACATAAACAACTTCCATTCAGTTTGTAATTCGAATAAAATAAAGTCGTATATAACCACAACCTTTGGCTGTCATTTCAGTGAATGTGACAACACTCGCAGCCTTTAGTGATCAGTAATTTTCTACTGTACTGTCTGTTGACGAACTTTTGGGAAATCTTGTCAGAAGAGCTACTGATCTGAATCAGATCAAGTCAGCGCTTAGTAAACCTTGAGAAAGCGATTTTTAGCGAATAATGATTAGCCTAACTTAGAGTAAAAGTTAATCACAATGCAAAATAAACTTTCCCTAATAAGCTATGTTTATTTTAGCTGGTAGCTTAACCGGTGGCTACTTCGAATGAAACAGATTTCCGAATGAAGAACAACTGTGATCGAATAAGATAGTTTTATGTCTTCGCATTAATCAAATATTTGTGCTGGGGATGTGCACTACTACACTGGATCAGTTGATCTGGTTTTCATCAAAAGACTGCAAAGGTCGATTGGAGAAGGAATTTGTCGGCAGGGCAAAAACGGCAGTTTTGCCATCTAGCTGAAGAATAATGTCAAATATGAATATGCCTATTCATTAATCATTCATATTTTTGTCCAGTCACTGAATGCTAGTGATGGTTAGTCCCTTAAGTGATGCATGTCCCGGGAGGGAATAACGTACGCCCCAAATTTGCTGACTATTTTCATCTTGGGATATAACTGACGAAGCGGGATGGGTTGAAGGTGAGGTTGCGGGTGTGAATAAGGGAGACGCGCTGATGAGTTATGACAGGCTCGGGGTGAGAATTGGTTTAGTACATCCATAATGACAAGCATCAGATAGTCGCATTGAGGCAAACAGTTGAACAGTCCACCGATCTGGACCTTATATGATGTACTGGTCCGATTCTCTCCGAGTCCACGTAGCCTTGGTGATGACGAATTCTGAAACAGACAAGTCACCAAGGCGCATCGTATAAATAAAGGTGGCTTCTATCGCTTAAGTCCTCCCGCCCAGTTTCTTTTTTTCGTTCATTGTTCCAAATAGTCAGCTTTCTTTCTCAATATCTCAAGCAAATGGTTGGACGGGACAACTAGTGAATGCCGATCGGTAGTCGGGACGCAGCACATTAATCATTGCATCTTCGCTAATCGTTGATCCAGGGTGGTACACTGTACCCTAGGCTTTGGTGCATCCTGTGGGATACACTGATTAAGGGACTGGGAAAACAATAGCGGAAGAATTTAGTGATACTGTGAATATCTAGCACAATTCAAAGGTGACATCAGGTTTACACATCATTTTTCTTGTCCATTTCAGACACTGATAAATGACTTCAATTTGATTAATCACAGACAAAAGATGGTGCAGAATGAGGTGGTTAGCCGAACTCTGTTTGCTCTGTCAGTTGTAATATTCATCATTTACATGCACTTCTTTCGTAACAAACATACTGTTAGTCTTTTTGCAAGGCGACATGAATGCCTAAGTGGTTGAACTACCAAATCTCTCAAAATTGTAAAAATACAAGCAAAACATTATATTTTCTTTAACTTAACTGCATAAGATAACATTAAAACATTTGTAGTCTTATTGATATTGATGTCTAAGTGAACCCTGAATCCATAAATATAATGTGTAAGTGTACTGTATGGATAGGTTTTGAACCAATAAGTGAAGTGGAAAAGTTTGATTAGTGTTACTTAAGGACGCATTTTGTGTCGTCATTATTCTGATGGATTCCACGGAAGGTCTGCCAAAGTCTGCATAAATACTGGTTTAGCTGAAACATTTTCTTGCCATTTATCTTTGAGGGCTGTTTAGACAAATACCTTACAAAAGCGAAGTTTTCGTTGGGCCGACGTTACGGTAATCATCCATTCACGCGCCTAATTATTCAGATGATATTCTAGTGGGAAACTAAGACCGGAGCGTACTAGTATAGGGGTGGTTGGACAGGGGAGTACCGGGTACGAAGACCTGAAGAGCGGCAGTGACCGCAAAACCGGTAGTGTGTCCGAGGAAATTTTGTTCATCCATCCGGTTTCCGTCGGATCATTCTGAATTCCAATATTATTTGAGATTTGATGGATGTTCAATGTACATGATGATTCCTTGCTGGTGAGATGAGACAGTAAGATAAATATATTAACTTGTTATGACCCAAAGTCTAAAACATTGGTCCAATCAGTTGTGAACAGAAAAATATCCCTCCACACAGTCATAGGAACGTCATTACAAAGTTCATCTCTAGTCTCTTAGGCAATATTCCCGATCTGTTGGGCGAAAGTGCTCCAGAGATAAAGCATAGGTGCCTTTGGAAAGTTCAAACTGCTTCAAATGATTAGTGTTGTCAGTAGATCACGTGGTTCGTGAAATTCATCATTATGCGATGCTGATTCTGAAGTCGTCATTGAAAAATCGCAGAAGCAGCGTCAAGGACGATCGATTCATAACCGTTCGTCCCCTGTTCGAGTCCCGTTTCGGGTGAGTTGGACGTGCAATGCCGATGATTCGTGACGAGGATGAAACAGTTGTACATGGTTTCCTAATGACGAGCTGAACGCTGATGTCACATGATGAACAATTTCACATTAGAATTAAGTTGCATGATATAGGTGAAGTGGGTATGTGCTGTATACATCAGGTTATTTCCAGCATGCGCAACATGATATGGGATGCCTCGGTCATTCTACGTAGTGAAGTAAGCGTCGCACTGGATGAAGTTGAATGTCTTCGGAAACAGTAAAAATGCAGATGTGGACTAGGATAATGGGATAGTTTAACAAGTGATAGTTTTTCACAAACAAGAATGGCGGCTTTCTCATCTCAGTAGTATGTTGTGCCTATGGATGTATGAACAGAATTTCCCCGTATACGAAACGTATAACTGAGAAGAAAAGCCAGTACTTTGAGGTCTTGTGTCCCCTTTCAGAAGATTGGTCTTACCTGACCGACGAAAATCCTCTGACGAATCACCATGTGATTCGCAAATGGACATATCATCCATTCAAGTTCCTCACAATTCATGAGATTCTAGTGAAAAAGAAGTACACTTTGTGTCATTAGTTTTCCAGTTGATCAACATATACGCAGCTTGTAACTATAATTTGTCACAAAACTGCAATGATTTCTTTTCTGTTTTCTCTTTCCCGACTGGCTTTTGTGCACCCTGTGCGGTGTTCTCTGTTGAGCTATAAGCTGTTACAGGTTAGAGGAAAAGATAAAAGTTTTCTTGATTTTTTGGCTTACTCTTTGTCAGCTACAAGAAACGTTGATGATGAAAAGTGACTTGTGATAACGCTGATTAGATTGGTTTTGTTGATTGCGCAACTGTACTCGAAGTTGTCGACTAGTAATTGACTCCACATCTGTTTTTAGTATGGATAGAAACCAGACTGTATTGATATGGTCTGCCTAGATAAACAAACGAAATGAGAGCACAGATAGCTTAAATAGCATTGGTTGTTTTTAATAGGGTGATTTCTTTCAAAATCTCTATCGCCGGATCAGTCTATTCTTTTCTTATAAAAAAATTTGCAAAGGAAAACAACAAATCAAATAGCCTGCAAACGAAATCGTTAAAATCAAATGGTCCATAATCGCACAATTTACTGACGTTTTCCATTCTACAAGGATATGGAGTAGAAAACGGAGACGATGTGTTTGCTTGCATGCCTCCTTCTTCGTTAACGGAATGACCTCATCAATTTGTATCCGGAACAAAAGACCTGATGAAACTCTTCATTGTGTCTTCAATATGCAGGAACAGCTTACGTGAGCGGATGCAACAATATACACCCAGACACAAACGCACAAAGGCACACGCCAATTGGCTGTACACTGGGACATCGGGAGCCAAACAAGTAGGCTGACTAGGGAGGCCGTTCTTGTGAATGCCCGGAACAGAAAACGGCTTCCTGTGGTTTACTTGTGGAGGGGGAGTCGCTTTCATGTATTCACCATTCTGGCCACGTATGAGGTGTTTGTAAACCATCCATTCACTTAATTGCTCGTCAAAAAGTCAATCATCGATTTTTGGACCAGGTATTGCTTGTCGTAATAACTTGGGTAAGGTTAAAAGGTGAAGCATTCTAATGCAATGAAAACATGGTAAACTTAGTGCTTTGAATTGAACAATATCGTAGAGGCGGGCAAAAAAAGACAAAAAAGTGAATCCCTGTCTTGCGTTTGCTTGAAATGCTACGGACCTCTTACTTTGCCAGGGTTTCCATACATCTGTGTATATATTTTGGTAGTAGGAGATTGAATGTTTACATGAAATAATTCACCATGTGATATCGTCGCTCAACTCCCCATAAAGAAACCATGGAAACACTGTGCAGTTGTTTCATTCTTGTTAGGAATCATCAGCAGTGCATTTCCACCGAGCCCAAACTGGGACGAGAACCCGGGACGAACGATTCTGAGTCGAACGCCTTAGCCATTACGCTACCGGGCAGGCTCTGAACGGCTTGCTGAACTTCACCACATGATGTTGCACCTACCCGTCACTGATTTGCACGGTTACCCTCCGTTAGCTCTTTATGGGGAGTTGAGCGACGATATCACATGGTGAATTATTTCATGTAAACATCTGTGCATGTTTTGACACAAACAATGAGAAAGCACAATCTCGGTTGTCGCATTTTTTACAAATGCAGTTGGATCCACATCAAACCAGTGTCAAGTTCATTTCCGGAAATTTCCGGTTTGCTTTCTTCCCCTCAAGAATCGTATCAGAATTCAATAAAAATTATCCTTGTTTGTACTTAAAGATACTAGCAGCATTAGGCCAGTTAGGAAAACTTGTTTCAACAGATGATATAACTCACTCAGACAGTGTCATTAAAATGGTTCTTCAGTAAGTTATTTCACGAACCTGCTCGTGAACATACGATGAATTCCCTCAGGCTTGAACAACTTGACGTGAATATTAGAAACAGTTTAAGATTTTCTGAAGTTTCTTTTCCTACCAACCTCGGTTAATCTAACATTTTACTATGGTTGAAAGGTCGTAATTCCTTTACCGCAGTGCGCTAAGGTTTGTTGCATGTTTACAAGATATAGAGTTTGTGTGCTGAAGATGCTCGTAGCTAGCAGGTTCTTGCTCATCGATATTTGTGTGGCGTGATTAGAAATAGATGGAGTGGCCACGTCCACTATGTGCAGATTAGGAGTCGAGTGTTGAGTACTGGTACAGAAAATCCTCTTCCAAGTTTGTGCAGGCTTGGCAGATTTTAGTGACCAGCTCAAGATTTGCTTACCGTGTTCCGTTTTCCGCTCCTCCTTGTGCGTAGAAGAAGCAACGTATAAGTCAACAGACAGAGTAACAACGTGAAATTAAAAAAAAACAACCGTAAAGCGAAATTAGTCAACACAGGTGGCTCACGCCTTCGTGGATGGGATCCAAAGGACCTACCGACCAACTTTTCAGTTACACTAAAGAATGTGTCAACAAACCTGAACAAAAACAATCTTGTTCATACTATTTTTCGAATCAGAATGATTACAACCAGCTTGTCTGTACACCCAGATTGTGTATTCCGTCTTTATTGCCTACTGCGGCATTTTCTTTTACTTCTATAGGCTTATTTCCTGGCCCCCTTGCGTATTCACTCTTTCTCTTGCAGTGTCTAACAGGACGAGGGGGCCGGTTATCAGTGGGATGTGCCTTGCTGTTTAACACTAAAACACGATTATGATGATGATGATTATGTTGGTGTATAACTGATGGCTCTTCGTGAACCATGAACGTTCTGTTATGCAGAATATTCTGGCATAATGCAATTGACTTTTGTACCCGAAAGTCAGCTGCTCACATCACCTGAAAATATCATACTCATTATGGCTGATGCGTGATTTCAGTGGTAAGCTGTAATGATCGTGACCAACGCCAAGCTTTATTAATGCTTTTCCACGGCTGTTACTTTACAAAGATTGTGTCTATAAAAAACCCATATCGGAAACGATTCCAGTTTAATATTCAGTAATTTTATGCTTGTTTCACGCCTCGGCCTTCTGGTTTTGGATCTTTTGCCTTATGTGTGTTCTAGGAGTATCAAATAATTACTGGAATTAAAGGGCAGTTGAGCCGCTGTTACCCGCTCAAAAATAGTACCACAGTTTTAATAATTAATTTAACGAAAAGCTACCAAACTAGCCCTGAACGGTAGACACCAAAGGCTGAACAGCACTGAATGCGCAGAGCAGTAGATCAGATGACATATCACAGTCAGAAAATGCAGGGGATCGAAGCAAATAACATCACAAATCCGCAACTCGATCTTTTAGGAATTGGAATATGGAATATTCTTTCCGGTGGTTGAGAATGTCCGTTTCTAGCGCTCTGGATTTTTTTTGATTCAGCAGAAATTTTACACATGGGCTCTGTGAGGCACTAGCTCCCATTTCATTCGGCCAACTGCGAATAGAGATTTTGGTTACCAAAGAAAAACACGAAACACAAAATACTCAGCATCACACTGCATTACGGTGTATTTTACACCCACCTGAACAGTTCACCATAACTTTTCTATTGCACAAAAATTGCATTTACACTCTTCGCTTTCGAAAGATACAAAATTTCACACCTTAGGTCATACTTCAATGTATTTCTTCCAACTCGGCACTAGTAATTCGCAGAGCAGAACAATGAATTGTATATCATGGACCGAAAAGCAAAAATTATGAGGACTGGTACGTTTTCCCGTCTGCTTTTTCCGTTGCTTTCGTTCAAGGTTTTCATCCGACCTTCAGAGTATGTATTGAAACTCTGCGTATCTGATGCAAGCCAAAGGAGGTTTTGTCATATTCAATATGATTGTTATTTTGGTTTTAAAGAGGAAAAACGCTTCAATGAGACATCGTGAGAAAAAGTCAAATGGTTTCTATCACTTACATTATTTTGTACGTTGTTTTATGCAATTTCCCCAGCCATCGACTGACAAACCTGGGCCCGGTACTGTTTACATGGCAACACCACTGCTTTGATGATACAGTTTCGCAGCGAACAAAAGACCAATACCAATAGCAACCTACAAACTGTTTATCTATTTTACGTGAATCTTAATCCGTGAAAAAACTGTCTCTTCCAAAAAGACGGATGCTGCCTATAAAGCAAATCATGAAACAATCGACAAGCAGACGCACTTCAGCTACCGACCGGTTGTATTTTGGAATGTGACACAAATTTCGTTCTGTTTGTTTTCTACATATCCACAAACCAAGTTAAAATGGTTAAACGCATTCTTCTTTTTATCTCATTCATTCGTAACTGCGACTTAGCTATTGATAGTGATCATGGCCACTGGAAATCATAGCAAAACTGTTTGTGCATTACTGTGGTAGATTAGGAGTATCAGCTCATCTGCTATGAAAGTTGCATCGATTGTCACGTCGTTAATCCATAACGTGTCAACAAAAACATGCACATCGGGTTGTGTAACCCCTAGTGGATGGTGGACTTTTGTTGGTGCTATCCGCAGTTTCATGTGACTGACGTAGACTGATAGTGCACGAGAAATCAAATTACACACACTGAATCGTACATAAGTGGACCAGGGAACAATGTCTGGGGTCGTAACAACAGACAAAGTAGCACAGAATCGCATAAACTAGGGAGTTCAAAAATTTTACTCCACTTCAATACAGTGAACAATTAGTTGGTGCGCTTTTCTCTTTTACAACCTGACTTATGAGTTCTTTTGGGGAATCGCTGATCACAACATTAAGAAAAAACCAGAAACTGCGTATCCCCATTCGAGATTAAGAAACCCCTCCAATTTTCTAATGTAATAGTCGTAGTGTTAATCGAGTCGATGAAAAGAGGCTAGGATGTTCAAACCTTTTGGTAATCACAACAGGATCAACTTGTTCAACTGGGCTTGCTTAGAATCGTCGGCGATCAGGATAGGTCCACTTCTATCCTGAGGTTCTAAATGCCATACATCCAGGTCAGCAGCACACACATGAAATAATGTACAAAAGGTGCCTAGTACAGACGTTCCTCTAGTTTCTTCGAGTTAAACAAAGGCAGACAAAATAAGTACATTCAAAAGGAGGCTGAAGAATTGCTTGTGGTACTTGACTAACCACCTGTGCAATTTTTGGAATTAAAACACTAAAATTAGTAAAGCAAAATCCGTTTGTGATCCGATACTATTTTACCATCAGTGAACGGCTTTTTGGCTTGATTAGCTTGCAAACTTTTGTTGACCATAGTATCAATCATATTTTATGCAGCACGAAAAAGAGGATTACAACTGACATTAGCTGGTGAAAATAGTTGGTCACTAGTCGGATGCACTTCGATTAGTAATCTCAGATGGATGCCTCTGTGCAATGTCTTGTCAGCCGTTGTCGTAAAACCAATCAGTGACTAGGGAATAGTGCAAGATCTACTAAGAGAATGTCATAATCTACTATACATTTCATTAGTAACACTGAGTTCTAAACTTTATCGATCTGTACGCTCAAGTTTATATCGTGTCATTCAGTAAAAGGCACCCGGGATTGATAAGAAAGATACCATTGATCACATTCTGTTTTCCTTTAGCTTATCTGGAAATGACTCGGTTCATTTAATGGAATTCGGCATATTGGTCAGTTTACATATTATCCTGTGGAATACAGACGCGAATTAAATGTATAACTGAACTGTATCAATCAATCGTGCGGAGTTTCCCCCTAGCTGAATAACGATTCGAGAAAGAAGAGGACGGAAAGTCTAAAATCTGAAACGTACAATATGAATCTATACAGACGTTGACGCTGGGCGCTTGTGGCACAAATTTGACGACGTAACCTATAGCTCATTTGTCGCTACATTACCATGTGCACGCCCATGAAGGCCCAGCCGACTCTGGAAAACTGGGTAAGTTTAGTCACGCCACTAACTGTACCCGGACAACAACCAAAGCCGTATTGTGTTCACCAGAACTAGGCATAAGACCATGAATAGTTCTTTGTATTACCACTTTGCAAATTTCACAACCTTCTCGCTTGCCTACCCTCCTTTTATCTTGGAACGCTGGGAATAATGTGTCCGTATGATGTAAAGTTTATTTCCACTTTGGAAGAATAACAAAATAATTATGTCTAATAAGAAATGAGACGAATTTTGTCTCCAATGGCTGCCTCGTCATGTCCCAATAAGCGAATCATGTCACACATGTGGCCGTGAAACAAAGCTTAAACATATCAGAAAAACTAATGTATTTCCAAGAAATAAAATGATACCAGATGGAAGGCTGCAATAAATAGAGTGAGCAAAATACTGGACAGCAAAAATTCCGTGAAAACTATCAGATCAACGCGTTAATCGAAACTCTTAAGACGACCAAAACTAATTTATCAAGAGAAAAGGAAATCAAATTCCAAAAAATCCGACCAAGCAGACGAAGAGACTGCGTGTACATGATGCTTTCAGTCAGTCTACCAGTGCTCCAAACCCGAAAAAGTAATCGCGGCCGAATCTCAGGATGAATCTTGTCAGATTACAACTGTCTTATATGAGAGGAAAAGTTATTGTACCGGATAAATGTATGCAGACCAGTTTTAAGTTTTCGTATGGAATAACTTCCTTGTTTCACTGATCTGGAAAGACCAATATCCAGAATCATTCTCGCAGGGTGAAAACAAATGTTCACACAGGTAATCTTACTAGAATGTGGCTTCTGCATCGGAATCTCAAGGTATTGTAATAACCCTTGCACAGTACGGAATCGAATCTGACTGGAACATCTGAACTCGTTTAGTCAGGTGCATATGTGAACACTGTGAAGTGAAGTCTCTCTTCCTCTTTGCTGTGTAATACTTGTGGATGATGATATTAGTCATATCTGGGTTAGACGGGAAACAGATTTTTCACTCATAATAGGCTGAGTAATATAGTTTTCTTGTCAGGCTCTAGTTATGGCCAACACTACAAGAATTAAATGCACTACCTGAGATTATCAGCTTTCGTCTAGTCATGATTTGAACCATTGTTGGTTGACCAATCAGGATATTAAAGTTCATGATCGTGAGTTACCTGATTGCCAGGATACTGAATAATGTCTTGTAAAATACTAATGACACTTCGTACATCACATTCCACACTTCAATGACAGCAGTCCTACTAAAATGCACGCTTGTACGGAGAATACATACCTGGAAGAAAGTATACAGCAACAGATTATAAACTACCTGGAAATGAACTCCACCTATCTCTAATTCTTTGCGGAGAAAAAAATGTACAAACACCCTTCGCTTTCAATCTCAACTGATGAGATGTCGAAAAAATGGCATACCGAAAAAAAACAATCAAAAAATAATGCAAAATTTTCCATCTCTTAAGAGTTAAGCTCCATAGTAAACCAGTGACACTTGGGTCTTAAACTGTGGTCTAAGATTCTGGAATTGTAACATTTGGCCAGTTAGCTATGGAAAACGCAGCAGTCACTTAATCACAACGAATTACACTGGCAAACCATCCCAAATGTGAATGATTGTTGTTTTGGACACAATTAAGGTGCCTCGCGGTCGTGTCAAATCGGAATTCGAAACCTCGAGACCCAACGGGGCCACCTACCTAACGAGTGGAACATCAACATAGCAGCAGCGAAACGGCCAAATAATCAGAAAATGACAATGACGACGGCCACCACCATTCAGTGTCTCTCGGCTCAGTTCAGGTCAGTGTCTGAATTGCCACTGAGATAAGGCGCGTATAAACGCGGGCACATAAACATACATACTGACATGCAAGAACAGTCACGCACTTGCGGATTCGTTCGAGGCACACAATACTGTTCAGATGCGTAAACACAATGCACGTGCACGAAACATAAGTAGGAACCCCCTAAACAAGCGAGAGAATAAATAAGACTTCACGTCCTCATTTGCTGTTGCGCGAGTACATGTTTACTATGCAAGCCTGAATGGTGTTCACAACCCTGACGTTATTGCGACGATTGACTGACTGACTGGGAACATTCCTTACGCATTCTTCCTATCTGTATCTTTCAGCCTCTACCGGTAGATCAGAATGAAGACAACTACCGTATTGGTGCCGAGGTTCGGAGTGGCGGCTCCTTAATTGGAGGATTGTGGAAGTCGTTTAATGAGGATTTCGGGACCAACTGCCCAGTAAACACCACTTTTGTTGCTTGCTGATGTTTACTGTGGGTTATGTATTTATGTAAAAAAAGCACACCATCTCAGCCTGGTCGGTAGCAGGGGTTATTAAATGCGTTGTTAATTCTTCACCAAAGGTGAGAGTGACCCGCTTCAAAAGTGCAAAACTGTTAAGTGTGAAAACTTCACATCTAACAGGTGCTTCTAAAGTCTGAAGCTTCTTTTGACTGTGTATCACCACTAAAGTAATTATTCGGTAGTTAGAGACCAATAAAATCCTGTTTACAATTTTGGTTACGAACTTCGTTCTAGCAACCTCGAACCGTACTACTTAATTTGTGAATGAAGGGAATAGTCCGATAGAGGACTATTCAGGAATAAGTGAGTCCATTCTATTCTGACCGCAAATGGAATCCAAACAGCGCCACGGATGATATTCCGCCCTATCGGTGCATTACTGTATGGACTAAACGACAAGCATCCGATTCAAATTGAAACATTGGAATTCTAAAAAACGTAAAACCAGGGCATTTTAATCATCCAGCGATTTTTATAAGATCACGCCTTTTTGGTTTGATATTTCCAGGAAACCTCGCATTTATTCAGCTAAATGATCATCACGTTAATTTGTAATTGCTTTACTTTTCATCTTTTATCTTTTTATCTTTTACTTCCTTTATTAATGAAATGTCAATGCACAGCATTCTTCAGGAAGGGAGCCGCAGCAAACAGAGGGCTGCCAAGTGGGTAAGTTGGCCGGCAGTGGGAAGACTCGATTCCGCGACCTTCGCGTCCGAAGGTCTCGACCTTATCCACCGCCGGCCAAATTTGGGCATATATGCTTTCCATTTTAGGTACTGCTCGACATCAGGAGGTACCCAGTTGATTACCGTGAAAGCGGCTTTACCTAGTTTTCGAGCAACGTATTACAAAAGTCTTCTTTTCGTCACGTTACTGTGCGAGTCAATGATGCGTAGGAAAACATGATTTACGGGAAGAAATTGAGGTTCCTATCTCACTCCTCATAACAGAAGATACCGAAATTACCAAGGTTGATACCGGTTAAGAGGTTAAACGAATGTCACACAGATCTCAAAGCTATTAATTTTTATGCCCAATTTTTCGACTTCCTTATTACTAATGTTCCTTGATACCTTTGTCTGGAAAGCTTCATAATTTCTGATTACATGATTCGGAATTCCATATATGTTCTGTAGAAAGCTTTAGGTTGGTGACGATACGGGACGAAAACAAGAGGCAATGGACGCGGTATTATGTACGAAATATTTCTGACGATAGAGACAGAAAAATTAGACTTGTATCAACAGAGAAAAAGTAAGGACATCAAGACCAAGGAAATTCTGATAACAGTGGCTTTAAATTTGTTGTTGCTGTCGTTGCTTTGAAACTAGAAAAAAATGCCTTGTGTAAAATTATAGGTAGATTACTCAAGCCATTGATGGACTTGTAAAAAACCATGAATCTCCAAGATGGTTCTAGACGGAATGGGAAATTTAGTCATCATCTGACGAGCTTTAGTCTGAACGAGCTTATAGACAATAGGTATTATCAGAATAGATAATTAAAATTTATCTGATCGACTGTAGGGATTAAGATGAATTTATGAATGGTGTGTTGGTTATATCCGCCTGACTTGCGCGTGCAGTCGGATCATCATGCCGGGTTAGCAAACATGCCGTGCTTATGGTAGCCGATAGAATACAACTGGCAACCTGAGATTAGACTAAATATCCATTCATGATAGACTAACAACTGAATTTGAAGTGTTGCTTTGATATTTACACAATACAGGAAGTAGGTATCTTGAAACCAAATGTGACATGCTCGTCCCCGGGGACCACAGTGATCGAAATAGATCGGTTTATCTTGCTCCAAACGTGTACGCCAGTGTATGTGCATGTGTGTGCACGCGTTTGCGTGTATGACATTTCCATTTTGTAATTGTGCAATGCTATGCGGGTGGGAGTGAACATAGTTAAAGAAACTAGTCGATTCTGGCTAACTGATGGTCTGTGGTACAAAACCCAATCAAATGGACGGATAAATTTATATGTGCATAACTTACGGTTGATAATGTCCTACCAGGCAGGAATACCACTGGATCATAGGGTCTTTCGTTCTCGTTAACTTTTGAATCATTGGACGGTGGGTGACACCAGTTAGAGAACGAAAACAAAATAAACTGGAATCCTTCAGATATGCATCCAAGACGAGCACCGTTATTTTTGTATTCTTTAAATTCTCGAAATAACGTCCAAAAAGCCATCCAAGTCGGGGTGGTCGGGTAATTTTCATCTGTATTCTATGCGTTACTGATTATGCAACTGCACCAAAATCCCGGACGCTTTTAGCAAAAACCATTTTTCAGTGTACTAAGCACAGAAACCGGCAGAAACAGCCACAGGTATAAGAAGGTAGGCTCTTGAAATCGATGGCTCCGTAAATATTGATCCCACCGGAATCTGAGAAAAACTCGTTTCTTTCGTACGTGGTTTTTAGATCCTAATCTTAAATCCTAAACCCCATTCCGCAGTTAGAAATGCTTTTATAAACTTTTCTGATTCGTAACTTAGACCTCATTGGTTTTGCATCCGCTATGGATATCAACAAGGCCGTAAAACAATGAGAAACTTATTGCTCGTTTGCTGGTGAGCTAAGCACTTCCAGAGGTATGGAGGCTATCTGATCACATATAATCAATGAGTCACTATAGAAGGAGAATCCAAAGCGCATATGTCCTTCACACAGGAGTTCTGTCTACGCAGTTGCTTCCGCTGCATTCTAGCAACTTTTCCGAGTTTAGCTATGTAAAATTTAGGCTCATTTTTTCGGGTTGTTCATTAACAACTGTTTTTTATTTGAGCCAACTTACAAAATAGCAAATTTTGTAAACTACCTATGAGGAGAAGCAAAAATTTTATGATATTTTTGTGGAACTCACCAACAATCAGAATATTAATCTTTCTTCCAATCTATCCACTTGTTACAATTGAAACCCACTGCCAGTCATTTTAGCACTTATCGTAATTGCATACTACTGTATTTAGCAAGAAGGTCTTGCTATTAAGGTTGAAGTCATGAAATGACACATTTTTAGTCTCAATGAAGGAGTACGCTTCTTTTGCTTTCCACTTTCTGACCTTCTTTACACTTTGCAGTTGTAATCTTTTACATTTTGCCAATTTTCAGTAAGCCGTCATTTAACTTTCACGTAATACAATAAAATGAAATACAGTATAAAACATTAAGGTATAAACCAATTCAACACAATATACTGCAGTGTTCTGCGGCACAACATGACGCAATACGATACCAAAATGAGGCACACAAAGGCACTACCCAAATGACTTATTCTGAATGTCACAGCATTTAAATTGAAATGAAAACGGATAATTCACAACTGCATTTAAATTGAAATGAAAACGGATAATTCACAACTGCATTTAAATTGAAATGAAAACGGATAATTCACAACTGCATTTAAAT
>LUCM01001076.1:14951-171517 GCA_008360955.1 Fasciolopsis buskii | reverse complement strand
AGCTAACACTCTTAATTTTGTCCTCTTAATCTCGGCTGTTATCCATCTGATAGGTGGTAACCATAAGCATAAACAGTAACTCTGAAAATGCGATGATTGCTTCTCAGTTATTTAATCCGGCTGAGTACATAAGTCATTAGAATGTTCTTGTCTAATGCTCTTAAACCTCGTATAATTTAAAAAACTCTGTATAAGTGCAATAACAAAATTCCTTAGGTTATTTTACTGGTGATTAAAACTTCATAATAATAAGTGCAGACACAGTGCACTTGTTACGAAAAGTTAAGATAAATATCTTCCTTACCATAAAATCTATGGCATATCACGTGACACAAAACTGCCAATGAAGTATTTCGGCCACCAAACAACAAAATCCTGTGATTTTAGAACAGCAAATAAGAGCTTTGTTGGTTAACTATGCAAGAATAATTCAACTTTGTTCCGCATTTGTGTAATGTACCAAACAGCTTCCTTATATAAAAATGGCCTGTAGACCCAGATGTCACGTTCCGATGGAATTAGACCAGGGGCATTCGTTGAATTCATTACACTTTTGTCCATCTTCCTAAAACAAGTCTCTGGCTTACTAAACCACACATACATCAGTAACAGTCGAAGTTTTGCACAACTTCTCACCTACAATGTGATTTTTCCAGCACAGGGGATAAGTCTAAAGTCCACTATGTTCTGTGCTGGCTTTAACAAGATAATATTTGCTTTTCAACACCATCTTTTCTTGGACAAAAATACCATTTGAAGAACCACTTTCATGGGTTTGTTATATGATGCTGGAAAATTTGGTGTAACTAAACATATCCTCAGTTCAACCAAGTAGTTCATTTTATTGAACCGAATCAAGGATAATCTAATCAATGTACCGATTCTGCGCTGGAACCTGTACGGGTAGGCTCAGAATAGGAGGGTTCAAACTATCCCGCCAAATATTCTGTGCCTCCTTCCTCTCTCTCTCTCGCTCTCCCTCGGTCTCCTAAAATCACGCATAGCTCATTTTTTGTAGATGATTAGTGGGACAGCAATAAAAAGCAATATTCTCGAGGTGGTTTACGATTTACCATCAAAGTTGGTTCTCGTCGCCTAATTATCTAGTTTACTTTAAAATACCTTTAACATTGTCTTGCATCCCATAGGCTGGAACGGTTGAATTTCTGTCTCCTTCCCTCGAGTGACTCCCGCCAAGGGTGTCGTTCTGTCGATCTCGTTTCACTTCATTCAAAAGTGAATGGAATAATTTACCTCAAAGACCATGATTTATACTAAAAATGACATTCACGGCAATTCACACAGCGCTGCTCGGAAATCCAGGCAGTCACATGAATCGACGACATTCCATCCTATGTTGTTAACTCCCTTGCCGAGGACGTAACTGTGATTCACTGAGGTTGAAAAAAGATGTCTGACTTTGCATGGGAAGAAGAAACCAGGCCAATGTTAACAGCCGAGGTGAACGAACCGGTCGCTATCATATAGCGATGGAGTCGTAAATTAGATCAGGACAGACAAAGCTTGTCTGGGCACATTCGACATGAACAAGTGTTTGCAATTTTACCGCATACGATTTAATTTGCTGACTCTCAATCCAGAACGGGACACAAGGCAACTTCACCCTGTCCGGCATGGAGTCTGTTTGCATGATTTAGCAAAATGCGAGACTGAACTATTCGGCTGTGCTCGGAGAGTATTTACTCAGAACAACAAGAGTCCATTTGGTAAATTGCTTGACTTTTTGGTGTAGTTAATAGTGGATAGAGAAACAGAAATTCCTGAACAAGCCAAAATAGAACGAACAAAGAATCACATCCCATTTAGAAATTTTGAGTAACTCAACAACTGCATGAAGATGAATTCAGCATTTCTTTGCAGGCCAACGTGAAATATTAAAAATTCTGTTGATCAATGGAGGCAAGAACAAGTGGCATGAAGCAAAGTTGAAGTTTTGTGATAACCGTTCATCCAAGATTTGCCCATGTGGTAATGGAAGTTAAGTGACCACCTCCTGTTTAATATAACTTCTGATATCATTTTAACATTGTTCAGTTTATTTATTTGTTTCTGTTATGTGAAAATTTTGCACCAACTCGGCCGAAATAAGAAAATAAACGAATTTGCGGATTGAGATGGGAGAATTTGATGAATGGGAGCTGAATATGCATGCTGCGAAATAATATTGCGTATAGAGACCTAAACCAAAAGAAATGCTGTCTGAGGGAACAGAAGCGGAAAATCCATCTCCAATAAAGAGATGTTTTTCGTAACGATTAGAAATCTGCAACACAAGGAGTTTATCTTCGTTTTGATAGCATTTTTAGAGCATATGAGTTAGGAACACATTTGGGAAAGTCCTTTCTGGCTTCAACATTTAGCAGCAGACCTTATTCATTTTACAAATACGGTAATTGAGAAGTCCTGGCCGTTCAAGTTTCTAGCTCGTGAAATCGTACAACCAACCGGTTTAGCTTAGTTTGTTATCGACTCCCTGAGTGACAATTTTAGATAATCTTCTGCTAGACAAAATTCCCCTTGTTTGTTCCGGAAAACTATCGGTTTTGTAATGGAAATGCCACTCGCATGGTCTAGGAGAACAAGTCCTGTAAGCATGGTCGAATCAAATAAAAATGACTCCACCGCATGTAAGTGCATACTTGATTCATAATCCTGGTTACCCAGGAGTTTCGGAACACTGGAGATGGCTCGAAAAATATGTATACAGGAAACTTATTGGACAGATTTAAAATGCAAGTAGATTTCCTTTTCTCAAACTTCTTCCTATTACGTAAACATCAGGACCGAATGACGTAAGGAGTGCATCGAGAAATCAACGCCCCCATTTTATTGTACAAATTTCCTTGAGAAAGACTACCTACGGTAGTCGAAACGTTGACGCATTACATCTACCAACCACACTGTGCTATTAACATTATATCTTTCATAATTCTTTCTAGTTCCTTCAGGCGAATGTAAAAAGAATCTACTACAACAAACACCCTGACTACAAACTAAATAGCTGAACAGAAGTGTGCGGGCGAATAAATGGCTCCCGAGATCTGCACGTCAAGCAAAGGCAGTGACAAGCTGGGACTGGCCTACTTTGTACACACAGACAGAGAAATTCATTAGGAATCATATTTCTGGTACCCTAAAGCCCACATCTCAATCCCCATGGCATTTGGGCTGCCCCAACCCTGATGTATTTTTACAACCCTGTATGTTTGGGAATCTGTAAGTCCAGAAAAGCCGACAATCAGGCATTTGAGCTACGATCATGTGAATTCCCGGTTCTCTTCCAAATAGATGCAACCCTCAAACAAATGGGTACTGGAGCCACACTTGACCGGTTAACCATAGAAACGAATCTCAGGTGGTACCAAGTGGCCAGGCATCTAGCCGTAATTCCTCATACCTCATTCACATTCAACCTAATTGAATGGTTTTATGGAGGGAAATGACTGATTCGGCCTCCAGTATATATGTCTGCTCCACCTGTTGCTATAGTTACACGGTGGCAGTGAACAGTGAATGCAATAATAAGTTTCTGTTTTGTGACGTTTTATGGGAACCACTGGTCGTCTTTTGCAAGGAGCCTGGAATTCGTTAGCACACTGTCAGAATTAAAGTAAGATAGAATATTATAAAATATACGGCAGAACTTTTGGGAACACGGCAGATCCGCATTTCCCTTTGAGGAATACTAACCAATATCGGTAATTTTGGGAGTCATTTTTGATTGGGAGTAAAACTAACTACTACTTTTTCGATTAATTTATTACAGGAAACGACCAAGGATTTTTTCACGCATGATAGGATCCACCTGTTCTGTTTTCTTGTTCTGAAACTGTTCCGCTTATTGGCGAAGATATCCCGGCTTTTTAGATTCGACTAAACATCCCTTGTACCTTTACGAAAGTGATTCGCAGATGCATCGGTTTATTTTACCATTTTTATTACGACACAACAGGGTTTGGTCTGATTTATGGGGAACTGTGATTGCAACGGTCACATGTGACAAATAGTTAAGCTCTTGAAATTCAGGCTGACGCAAATCCTGGTGAAATAGGCAAATCACTAAGACTGTGCACTACATCAAGCTCGACCGAACCGTAAAATATAATGTACGGAAATCAGTCAGATTGGCGGCTAACTGAACTAGCCATGGAAATTTAAAGTGTGAAATGGATTTTCTGGTTTGACAAGTCGGTGAACCGCAACGGCTGCGACTAGCATATACCCGACCATATTATCTGGAGTGTATCTGGCGAGAAAAGAGGGTCCATGATTCACCGTAATAAGTTGCTTCTTGAGGCACAACGAAACACTCGACTGATGCCAGCAACTGCCACATGATCGAGGAGAACAGATAGACAAGAAATTTTCTTCTCCGCTGCATGATGCCCTTACTTTCTTGTTGACTTTGACTTTTTTACTCGTATACTTTGATCTGAACCAACTGAAGACTGACAAATCTCCCTGAGAACTTAGTTTGTTAACGAAAATACCAAATTTGGAATCTGCTTAAAGTTTACTTTTGTCAGATGATAATCAGTTCTAATATGTGTCGAGAAGCCCAGTTCGTCAGTAAACTTAATAACATGCAACATCCAACAACTTGAGGATATTCGTGTCTAGGAAAAGAGAACAATCAATTCGAAACGGTAAAACAGTAAGTTGCGGTTTCCTGTACCACTGCGATAATTGACTTTGTTCAGTTGCAAGAACCATCTTTTATGCTATGCAATGAACAATGACTAATACTTGACATTTACATCACTATATTTTCTGAATACTGCTAATGTTTTGATTTTAATTGCTATTTAAATCTAATATCTGTTTGCAAAACGTTCTACCGCTTATGCGATCAACTTGGGGATGAAAAACGATCCCTATTTAACATCTCCTTGGATCTCGGTTGAAAAACCCTACAGTAATAGTAATGGTTACTTCCCAGGTTAGCTCATTCTTTGTGAAGCAACTGATCAATTTTATGCCTGATGAACCACAAGGACACGTTGAGGATGACCGATACTGCATTTACCTATGAAATTTCGACATCGTTTAGTTTGCTGTCCGTCTTTTATCTTCCCGTGTTTCTTGTGCTGATTTTGGAAAAGGCTAGGGAAAACCACGCGAGGGTCTAATTGTGATTTGGTTTACGTGCACGAAAACGTTTACTACAAATATAGTTTCTGTTGGTGCTCTCCGTTTTTGGTTTGAGGATTATTGCTGCTTGATTACCTGATACAGAGTAGGAATCCGAGATGTGAAATCTGTGAGGACTGCCCAAATTCCAGTGCTTTAGAAAAGCGATATAAACCTGGGAGAAACATCAAAACACAAAGGGTTAAAACAAAAAATTTTATTTTCTAATTTTATTTCCTTGTTTTTGATTGTTGTTTTCTTTCTGTCTCTTTCGGATCACGCTTATTTTCAAGCCCGTGAATGTATATGCGCGCATGCAATTTGCTAATATTTCAATATAGCTAATTCCAAGTTTGCCTGACCATTTAATTTTTCATGTAGACACTATTCTATCAATGAACAACCGAAAGTAGTTCGTAAGCACCAATAGGGTAATTGGTACAAGTAATATTGTTCATGTCATGTCAAATAATTACAGGAAGCGTTAATATTTGAACTAACGACGAGCAAAATCCAATCAGTTTGTCTTTTCTGAAGTAAAACAAAGGATGTTTGTACCTACCGTACTACCCACATGCATATCTGGTCAGTATTTTTCCACTTCGCTCATAAAAAGCATTGCCGAGTAGCACTTCGTTCGTAAAGAAACAAATAGGTGAACATTTTGCTAGCAATCAAAGACTCGCAAACTCTTTGACTGATTCGCTACCTTTTCAATTCCATACATTTGTTACCAAAATATGTGCATGCATGCATTTAACATTACGGTTTCTGACAACGAGGTCTACTAAACTGCGAAATGGTCAATTATATAAAACCATTTAGTGCCATACAAAGTTTTCTGTTGTCACATGCTGTTCCCACGACCGGACGGTTGACAGGCTCGAACTTGGCATGGTTCATACGGTCCGACAATCATGTGCTAGTTAATGCTTGTCAAAAATGTGTGCTTCCGTGCGAACGCATTAGAATTTGGGTTCATCAGGTGATAATCAGCCATTGTATAAAGTGATAAACAACGTGTCACTGATGATGTCAAATGTTTGTTGCGTTACGTGCATGAATCAAATTTGTATACCGTAAATCATTATCCCGAAAATTGTATTAAGCTTATTGAGAAAGAAAGTAAACTTAATAACCCCCGCCGGTGCAGCTGCTATCAGTGAGTGACTCCAAGCATAGTCTACAAACGAAGACATGATGCAGCTTTGCCTAAAAGCAGCTTTTTATAAAAATGTGTATTCTGTACAAGCACCCTGTGAATGACTTCACCAACTCGTAATTATGTCGACCTCAAAACTAAGAGTCACAATATCTTATCAGCAGCAAAATTTGAACATGTGAAGTATTGTAACAGAGTTCATATAAGAAATACCTCGTGAAATTCACAAAAACTTCACCGTGATTAAGTGGAAGAAACAGATTGCTCATGTCTGCTCTCCCCAGGACTGAAGAAATAAATTACACGCTATACAGGACTGCGTAAAACAAATTTGGGAAAACACAGTTGGGCGAACAACCTCATTTTCAGTGATTCATGCTTAGGCTATTAAATCATATTATATAAGACAAGTTCTAGGAGGCACCGGATATGTGATGTTACTTGCATTAATCCGAATGCAGCTGAACGTATTGTGTCAACTGCTGTGTTGTCAAATGTTTAGGTTGGGACGAAGGGTTGTTCAAGGGAGGTGAGGGACAACCACAAATAGTTTTCAAGCACACAAGGGAGGATTGTGAAAAAGTGATCGTGACAACTTCCGCAGTGCTCAGGAGGCGACAATTTGCCAACCTAGATTGTTCACTCCTGACCCTCTACAGGGTCCGGAAAGCTTGCCTCCCGTTTACGGTGTTGCCATTCTGTGATAGGTGTGAAACGATCTAACTGTTAAGTGAGTTAATTATTCCAGTGACCAACCCCTCACGGCGATCCTAACGGATAAGTACAGACAAGTATCTGGTTGTGCGGTCGATATACATTGTCCCACAGGAACGTGTGAACGAATAAACACAAAACGGGGCTGTAAAATCAGGAAATTTGTCGCTCAACCGTAACGACACCAAGGGGTTGGATGTGAAAAGGATTCGAAGCGTAGCTGCGTAAAATTTCCTACTGATAGCGCTAGTCAGTCTTCTTCGTGCTATCTGTACTAACATGTCACCTTTGAATGGCAGAAATATGTATACTTGCTTTCTGTCCACTGTCGCCCTCCTGGGAGCTTCATTTTCTGTCTCTAGTATCTTCTCAGTTCATCCAAACGGAAAGCCGTTTTCAATGAATACTAATCCCACCGTCTGAAGAGTACCATCTGTGCATATTCATTTTGTTCTGGCTTTGAGGCATCTAATTAGGTTCCTATTCCAATCAAGAGTTACAAAATTGTAAAAGTGGATGTGCTGTCCATTCCACGTGGCTTTCCTTTGTACTGAAAATCAAAGTGAACCGTCTTCTTATCAACTTAGTAATAAGTCCAGGAATGCTATTTCGTTGTTCAGCTCCCTCTGTGCTGTGAATTCCTATTTGCATGAGCCCAGTTGAACTTACTCAACAGCTAGCTAGTTCTCGTCAAATGGTCGTGTAGGCAGACATCATTCACAGAGGTTGTATAAGTAGAGTTTGAATTGACAGTTTCAGTGGCTCATTCTCCAACTTCGCAATAAAAATGTCTGCTAGTAATGGACCTTTTGGGGACGCCATCAATACGTTGTCCTTTTGGCGTTAAACATGATTGATAAATTTAACGTGGACATTGTTAATGTAAAAGAACAGTAGTTCTTTTAAGTCTAGTACCAGAAGACTTGTCGCTAACCAACAGTTCTCGATGTAGTCACATAGATTTTTGTCTGCTTCTGTGATCGAAACATTGGTAAAAAGGGCGGTGACGCCTAACCAAAACATTCTTCGTCCTTTCATGTGTAACTTTTTCACGGAATCGACAAGCTCAGATGTGTCTTTGAGGCTGTCTTGCTATCTTCGGTCTAACAGGTTCCAGCCATTTTGCCACAGCTTGATGCGGCGAATTGCAGATGTCGAGAATAGGTCCCAAAGGAACTCCATTTTTATGTATTTCGGATAAACCGTGCATTCTCGGAATAGTGGTTCCCGTAGGCAGAATCAGTTCGAATGTGGTCGAATCTATTTTATCCTTTTGCTTCAATCATCTCAGGATGTTGGACACAGTATTTTTAATCTGATGCGTTTTATGATTTTCCTTCTTTATAAAACGCGTTCATCTGTATTCGGATTTATGCAGGTAACATCACAAATCCATTCCTCACCCACAGCTTTATTTGACTCATCCAATGCCTCCTAAAATTCTTCCTAATATAATTTGATGTAATAGCATAAGTATCAATAACTGAAAACGAAGTTGTTCGCCAGCTTGCGTTTTCCCAAAACCAAATTTAGTTCATCACGACGTAAAGAAAACAGATTCTGCGAGATGTTCATATTTCGTTTTACTCTTGTCATTTGCATGTGTAAAACAGTCCGATATTTATAGTGCACTTAGTTAGTAATCTGGTGAACACACGTTTGTAGGAAAAATAGAAGTTCGGCTAATTTCAGTCACGGAAATGGGTTTAACTCCACAGGCGACCAGTTGACTGCGGCACTATCTCTTGCGTACACAAAAGTGGATTACATGACTCGACAAGCAATGCTTTGCTGAATGCCAGCTGTGCTTACGTAACACCGGTTCGAAAGACAAAACTGGGCCAACTTTGTGTTTGCTCTGCGCCATGTGCCTCGGTATTGGTGGAACTAGATCACTTCTTTGTTAAATATCGGAGAAACATTACGTCACCAACTTAAACGGGCACTTTGAAGAGTGCTCACATATCAACCATGTTTATCAGATAATGTATTCACTTTGTGCGTGAAACATTTACTGACACAATCAAATTCTCTCTCATGCAGTTGACCCTACTTTCATGACTGGAATTATCCGAATGTTTATTTTTCTTACAAATATCCGTTCGCCAGATTACTTTTCACCAACAACGTTCTATAAACGTCAGACTGTTCTAATTATGGAACTGGTAAGAATGAACATTTCGATGATGGTTAATTAAATAAAGAGGATAGTGTTCTAAAACAATTGTAATCAGTCGACCAAGTATCATTCGAATTTCTGTGATTGGATTTGAACATAGGGCAAAACTCCCCATTAGAGTGTTTCGTTCCTGCCTTAATTTCGATCCAGTCCTTGCACAGGATAAAGACAAGACTTGTTACATAAAATGAAGTAGTTATTCGTGTATTGTAACAAAACCAAAGACACGGGAATTGAGAACTCGTTTTTCCACAAGTGGAGGCGACCACAGCTCATTATTTTTATGATCTTTTATTATCTTCCCTCCCAACGTTTGCCGAAGTAATTTACAAATTCCGATGATTTTGTAGGCTCTCCACCAGCAAGTTTCATCCTGTTTTCTATGCTTGCAGTTAATCATTGCCAGAGAAGAATTTTTGCAAGAAATTTTATTGGGGCAAAACCTCTTCCGACGTGCCTGAATAGTTTAAATTGCGCGGAGCAACCTTAGGTGCGTAAAACTAATCCAACGGTTTCTATTTTGGGACTTCAGATTTGTCACTTTCCCGGGATGGATAGCGTTGTTCGGCGAGCTCAAATGTTTGAACCGATTTGGTTTTGCGAAACATTTCTTCAAAATATCACGTCAGATTCCAGTGTCTATTTTTCAAAATTTCAATTTGGCTCCTAGTGTTATTCCCAGACTATTTCCCCCGTTAAAGATGAACAATGCTTTCATGTTATATTGAAATATGCATTCGTGACTACCCGAAACATACACGTGCTTCCATGTTCCTCCCAAATTGCTATCAGTGTGCGTTCCTTTTCCTCAGCATTGACCCTATTCCGACTCAGATGATAACAAGTTCTCGAATGCGGGAATAAAGTGGTTTCCCAACGTATTTCGTACAGCCTAACTGGCAAGCCATTCACTTTCACAAAATTTCAGTTTTAGAAACAAGACAATTTAGGGGGAAGGATAGCAAACAAAAGTTATACTAAGGGTAACATACCCACTCGGACCAAGACAAGCGAGCGCATACACTTACACCCGTAATTTGATGCGATCAATTTGAGGCATTCACCAAAGCAGCCACTTTCCTAAACGGATAACTGGATTTTAGATCCCTCAGTAATGAAATATTTACTATTTCATTGCGCGAATATGGATAGATAATTTGCACCACTGATTAAGACGTGCAATTAGAAATAAGAAAAATTCCAGTTAGACACCAGTACAAAGACCAATGGGTAAAATCCACTGATCGGACTATTTTTTCCCTTCTTGACTTCCACAAGCAAACCAGGTTAAATAATCCAAAGATTTCGATTAGCTCCGCAAAAAACAGGATGGGAAAATCAACGGAGTTGCGTCGATGGTTAAACTCCAGCAACAAGAGATAAGCTATATGCTTAAGGGCTCCATGTACTGTCGAAGTGATAAGACCCAAACGAGTGCTTCATTAGCAAAACAGGCTATTTCTAACCCAACGAGATTTTACGTCACTCACACCGAAATAGATAAGACTAGAAGCTTTTAAGATAAACCGACCGGCAAAATTCGACAAGAATACTACAAAATTCTACCAGTAAATGCATTGTTATAGACAAATATCGGATAGAGAATCGCTATCATTGTTCAAGTTTCTCGGCAGCGCATAACTAAGTATCACTAACGAAGATCTCAAATTTGCGCCGAAATGGTGGGTGCTCCACACGGGATCGTGCTTTTCAGTGCAAGGCAGAAATCTACATGCAAGCGAATTTGTTATACCTTCGATTGTATCACTTTGAGTAAAGCGCTTTCCGCTCCTTCACATTGTTGCGTGTCCTTAGGAAATATTTAGGTAAAAAGTGCAATGCAGAAAAAATGAAATGCGAAAGTTGACCACTTAGGATTTAGCCAAAATGGTGGGAGAATTTTGTCGCTCAGAGTGTGAGTCTTTTTAAATAAGCTAATCGCCAAACTGTTTTCTTTTCAGGGAAGAAATATCTGAATTCCTATATAGTGTTCCGCTTCGTAAGGAAACTATGTAAAAATAAACAATGCTCACAGAAACTTGATGTCTTGTTGTTAATAATTCACGGATAACAACACATTCAATGCTCCTGCAGATGACTCTTCAGTAGAAATGATTTTCGTTCATGGGATACAAACGAGACTACACGTGACAATAAACCAGATCTAGTGTGGCAATTTAGCAAGTCATACGATGAGGAACTAAAAGTGATGACAATCTTAGGGTTTGGGATATAACAGCCACTGATTTAAAAGCTGCTCGTGCTGAGCAAATAGCTATTATAAAATGACTAAATAGTTGGAAAGACAATGGGATTTGTAAAAATTACAAATGAGCCTGAGGACTGTCAAATGTGACACAAAGCGGAAATGCTAAATTTATCACAGCAGCAAGTTTTCAACACACATGTTACTAGTCGGTTCACAAAATACTCCATAATTTACACAACCGATTTTAATGGAAGTCTACCTAGTGCGGGTTATCGGAAAGCAAGCATTTTTATGGTGCTAACACCAACCAATGTTCGAAATACATGATTATTTGATTCTCCAAATTATAAGGAACCAAACGCATGGGTCACCATTACGTGAATGCACCGTGAGATGATAGTTAAAGGCGCTGAATCATACTGAAATAGTAGAGGAAAGTAAGCCGGTCCGTTTGAATGCCAGGAGAAGCCCAAAACTATTAGTACTAAGAGTTCCGTCAGAAAAAGTGCACGTCTGATTAAGATGGGAAGTTGGAAGTGATCAATTATTGCTTCATCCTTAAGCCTAAACTGGGACATTCAGTCAGGCCCCAACAAATCATGGTGGTTATGACAGGTAGTTTATTCTTTGGTAAAATTTTTAGCGGATTACTGGTGAAGTCCAGCTTTTCAGATAATATCATAATGGTTACTACTGACAACCGTTTATCACTAACAGCTACTATTTGCTGTTTGCCTGGCTTATTTTCGCAAATACTATTGGTACTTCTGTCAATAAAAATATTAGTAAAAACTAAACTAAAAGTATTGTCATTAATGGTTTTAGAGCATGAAGCAAAACGGATGATTCTTGTCTTTAAATTTTGGAGTTTTGCACAACTGTGCATAGAATCGATTGCTCGAATGAACCTATCTGAATTGACATTCTCAACTTTAATTCATGTTCTCGCTATTCTTGACCATTTTATAGGACACATTTCCCATCACTATCAGCCGGGCACTAGTCAACCGATTCGGTCCAAAAATGGGACGCACCATTTGGAAAATGTGCTACTATTCCCTTCTACCAGAGTGTAGGCGAAATTCAAATCTGAGTAGTTTATGGATAACCCACAACAACACCTAGGCTGTTTTTGGTACTGAAAATTTTCCGTCATTTTTTGATTTATTTAAGATTGCTACCTAATTTGTCACCTATAAAAAAATATTCCTCTGAAAAATGCCACACTAACCTCCGAAAAACGAGAGGATTTCATACCAAGAACTTAGATCCTAAGCTATACCTACCGATTTATCCTCGTCGACAAAGCGACATTTTATCCGTCCCAGAAGGGTTTATTTGTGTGATTGGCACAGAATTGTTACCTCAGAACTAAATGAAGCGTATAAAATTAGTCGACCTTATTGATTTCAAGCAACAATTCGTTTTGGGTTGCTTCTACGCTGCAGTTCTAAAATACTGTAAGGGCTTAATTAAAAGCTGACAGGGTGCTCATATGACTCGGACTTAGTTTTCCGAAATGATTAAAACTCTCGCAAGTGGAAATCTTTTCAACAAACAGTTGCTGCCTTCCACTACAAAAACAGGACAAACATCATAAGCTGATATAATCTATTTCCTTTATCCGCATAAACTGGTAAGATTATCCGGTTAGAAGGCAGATAAGATTAAGCTTGAGCCTCTCGGAAATTAAACTGAATAATGGCGACTAGGTTGAGATTTATTCGTTTATTTTTGGTCAGCTTTTTCTTGTGTAAGTTACTGACGTGAAACAAATTACTTTCTTTGTCTTTAACCATGGTTTATCACGTTTTCATGGTCGGACTATTTTGCATGTGTAAGTTTTTGCTTGTGTGCATGCGGACGTGTATAGGTGTTAGCATGGGGTGCACAATTATTGATCGGATAAGTAAATATGCCGATTGGGTCGCGCGGTAGATTTCGTTTAATGCAATGTGTCATTCAGTCACAGCTACTGTAATAAATTGCGGAGAACGTCTTATTTGTATCCGGGAGACCTAACAGAAGGAAATGAACGCTGGACAAGACCCGAGCGGATAGTTTATTATTTCGTTTACTCTTTGAAAATAGTTGTCCGATGATGCACGTTATTTTTTGATGGACGAAATATTAGGCAGAAAGTGTTTGTTTTACTTAGTTGTACTATGATATAAGAGTGATATTCAAGTCGAAGACTATCTAGCAGCATTTGCGGTTCACCTAGGCTTCTCTCCACTACAGTCAGGGATCACGGCGGTAATATCTCTGCTTTCATGGGTAATTGCATAATGTGGACATGCGCAAAGATTGTCGTAGATATTTACAGCCTGTAACTGTCAACGCCTCGTTTTTTCTCATCCACCAATCAGCAGCCTCTGTGTTCTATTATTTGGCAAACTCTCTTTATAGGCACATAAAACGTGAGTAGATCAAGTGGTTGAATAGCCAATGGAGCTAAGGGGAGAAATTTAAGACGATCTGTTCCAAAGGCATACTTCAGATTGTCTAACTTTCTCCACTTTTTCGTCGGTTTTGCGACACAGTTGTTTGCTTCAGAAATCGTTTGTTCTTTAAGCAGGATCAAAGGCTTTAAGTTTTGCGAAATGATTTTAGTATTTTTCCTAAAAATGACGCGACGTCTTCCATAAAAATGAAAGAAAAAACTACAGGAATGAACATCATTTGTGATTTCATTTAAACAAAGCAATCTTGTGACTTATTCAAAAGAACCTTCGGGAATACTCGAGTTAATTGAAAGGTAGACATTTATGTTTAAAGTGACAAGTAACAGCTTGACGAAATCAAGAAAGCGGCAACTAGACATGCTAGTCGGGTTGAGTGTTTAAGGTGAGCCTCAGAGAACAATGATGACAATAAATTACTGTATTTGATGAAACGCAGACTGGCGCCATTACGAGTGAACCAAGTCAAAATATCGTTTGTCGCAATTCGCGATTTCTAGTAGCATTTCGGTGCATAAATTCGTATAGTTACATGTTCATCGTCATTCTTCGCTGACAGTTCTTGTTCAGTTTAACAAGAGTCAGTGGGTACGCGGCCATTGTGCGGGAGTAAAAGCACGTGCTAAAGGTAAATGTCAGACAAATAACCTAACTAAAGACACTCACGAAAATTTCAGTAAGAATGACAATGCGAGCAGTGACTGGGATTCAATCGACGGAAATTCGGAAAGACATTAGAAGCTGGTTCATAACTTTGTCTACTCCGACCAGTTCAGTGACGCACAAATTTCAATACCAGAAAATCAGTGGTAGATCCACAAAATCATTCTCAAAGAAGTCGTAACGAGGCAATTATAACTCGTAAAAGGAGTAGAGTGATGAAAGCCAACGGTGGCCTTGCTGCAAACAGTTTCACAGTAATTATTATTTTTATTACTCCATTACCTAATGTGCTCAGAACAAAAGTTGACACAAACGCAAAAGCTACTTTTTCCAGCGGCCTTAAGTCCAGACAAGTCAGTTCAATCCATATCAAGCCAAGGTAATGTATTCTACCGTTTCGATGGCAGATAGTCAGTTTTTTTGCACACGATTAACTTACTGAAAGTAAACGTTAATAATCATTTCGATTCGTGTTTGGGTTAAGAGAGTGTGATGTGTTTTGATTCACTTGGGCATTCGTTTGCTAAACTTGTTTTGGGGCTAAGCGAGGCCCAAGAGCCTACATGAAGTTGGTGGACGTGACAGAACGGAAATCACAATGATCAAAATGTTCATGCATTCTGTGAGTATTTGTGTGGTAAAATTTTAGTAAGCCATAATTTACTGGGTAGGATAAATTGCAAACATTTGTCGTTTAGATACACCATTGGAAGAGAATAAAAAGTTGAGCCACCAGATAACCATTCAAGTTTAGACAAAATTCGGACCCAATAGATGCGGAATATTTAAAGTTATGTTTTAAGAAGTTTTGGTACTGAATGTAACCCGCTGGAGCCGGTTAAGTCTGTGGTCTAACCTCACTTCACGAGCCTTCTGTTAAATATTGCGGCTTCAGACATTCTTATTATTTGCTAGCAGTGTAGGAGTCATAAAGTAAAGATTAATCAGTGTCTCACAAAATAGTAATGGGAAAACCACCGCGCGCGGATACTGACATCCGGACAGTTTGTGAATGACCATTCTGTAGCTTCTGCAATGCCTTTTCTTATGGCCGAGGAAGCGAAGTTATGCCAACCTGACCAACCAAATATTATGTCATTCGCGCAACTGACAAAATGGTTTTGTGCTGAGTGGGGATCGTAAAAATCCGGGCTTTAAATAACAATTCTGATAATACGACAGCAAGTTGGACAAAGTGAGTGGAACCATTGGTAGTTATATTGCCACTGATGGATATAGGCTAATGAGAGTTGTGAAAATAATCCATTTATGTTGACGAGAAAGACGGCCTGATATTGGGGAAGAAGAAAGAAAAGCGACTTTTCCCTCAATGCAGATTGAACACGACCGTAGTCAATGTTTTATCCAGTGAGTAAATACTTAAGGACGTCTGGATAATTAGGACACTGATGCGAAGAACGTCAGAACCAGCAAGCAAATTAGTAGTTTGTAGAACCGTTTAGAAAAAACATCATTTGCGGAAGATAAAATCTGGCAGTTGCGATAACAGGGAAATTAGAAAGAAATAGCACTAATAGCCGGCTTTGTTTAGAAGTCATGAATTTCTCCTATCACGCAGTGATTACATGAGTCAAAAAAATAAGGGACAGACCATGGCCCAAATCCTCAATTTCTGTGGGTCTTCAGCTCTCTGATTCAGAAGATTAACTTGAAATCTGCGAATCAATTCCTTGCAAACATTTGGGGCGTGCAAAGAGAAGGGATGCACATGTGACGGGTGTTCTTCAGTCGCTAGGAAAAGAGGAGCCCGTGCCACCTTCAGCAAATATTGGGATTTTCAATATTCACAACGAGAGACTTGCGTGCAGATGAATCTCCACATTAGTCCTCTAACGGTCTCCAGGTGTTCCGATAAATTTTACACACCAGGGGATTGCGTGCACACAAGATATTCTGTCGAGATAGCCAATTACGGAAGGTCTGCCTCACCCTACAGATTACTTTCCAATGCAGGAGTTTCGTGTTTAAATACGTATTTTATGCTGCGGCACATGCATTTCAGACAGAACAATGAGAAGGGTTGGAGTAAGTGTATAAAAATTTCATAAGATAATGGAGAATGAAGCAAAAAGAGAAAGAGGATGTTGATGAGATGACTCCAGGCTTGTGATTGCTCAGCGTATAAGAACACATGAGATTTAAACAGTATACCATTTCTGTTTAAAATTAAGAATTTCCATGACTGAATCGACCCTTTTTTAAATCCTTCCGTATTTGCACTATTTGAACTGCCAGTGTTTGTGGTTTGTTTGCATGTGTTGCACAGGGCTTTAGTTTTTGCCAGACCAGACGGACCTTATTTATGAATGATATGTTTCTGAAAAATATTCTGATGAAGGCGCTCAGTATAGACACAAGATAGACAAAAAGACAACAGTTTAAATCACCTGCCAATACGTACCGGAAGACATTAACTTAATTCATCAAAGTGAGGGATCAGTGTTGTCAATTTCGCAGCAAAACATCAACAAGAAATTTTGAGCAAATCTAAGCGGCAGAATTATGACTGGGTTCACATTCAGTGAGGCCGCTATTAGTACACACCACTGAATAGATGGAAACGGGCTTACGATTTTGCAACTGTCAATTGTCAATATGCCATCCTTTTAATTCTGTATTTGCAATGAGATCCCCAGTGAAATCTCTAAGTTCAAGAATGACGATTGATGATATTGTTAATAAACGTTTCTTGCAGAACCATCGCACTTGCGAGGAACGCTTCTGAGATTCATCAAGAGGTGAGGATGTCCATAGGTGACGATGTCCATAGGTGACTTGTCAGAATAAGCCTATCTTTATGGGGAATAACAAGTGACCGCGCATACTGTGGAGACGATGATGGTGTCCATGACTACGATTCACTGCAGACATTGAAGTATCAACTGAAACAGTCATGGGTCGATCGCTTAACTTGTCAGACAAACAGAATTCATCGCCCCCATTGTCGAGTTAACTGCTGTCACTATTATTGTTACCGTTACTGCTACCACTACTTCTGATGGCACTTTTGCTACTACTATTTAAACTGACGTATGCAAATGTGTCCACTTTCATAGAAGTCTGCAAATACTGCAGTATTATAAACAAGTTTCACCTGAGAAATTTGGATGAGACTTTGACGTGTGATATTGTGCACTCACTCTCAATTACTTTCAATTTTTCGGACAGCAGTTGATGTTGGAGTTTTTCAGAGGGTCTTATTAGCCAAAATTGACTTCCTAGGTGCAAACCTTTTATCATCAGTCAAGATGACATCGTAGTGACGAAGAGACCTTCTGGGCTGATTAAAAGTTTATAACTTAAAAGCCTTGCACCTCAATCGAGACCTTTCGAAAACGGTACCGACTAAAAATTCTCACTCGGCAATTATGTATAAGTCATTCGTTGATTTGCATCTACCAATAGAAATGACTGATGATCTAATTAGTGCCACCGTTGTTTTAGATATTTTATAGGAATAATATATGTTCTGAATTCTTGTACAATCACTTCATGCTACTTATCCAATGACACTTCAAAAGTGTCAGTTTTCCCTTTCTAATTGGGACAATGGAGTATTAGATTTCAGTGGCATCAAATACCAGATTGAACAGGTAAACTTAAGTTGCACTTTTCGTCAGTGATGCAAATAAATCTGTCTTCACATTTCGATCAGGTTGATTTTCTACCTTGAATTCATGTTTGACAAACTTTATGAGCCCAGTAACATAAAGGTTGCGGTTGGTTCTGGTTCTAAACACGGGGCTTAAAGAAAGCAAAAATTTTACATGCCTCAATTTATTTCAATCACGTGATTAATCCCCACATTACGGCCCTAAGGAGGTTGACATTTTTCAGTTGATTCCGTCAGTATCACGAAGATATCGAATAATCAGCATGGTACGCTTGGATAGCTTTGGATAACAAGGTAAGTTTTGATTCGGAATGACATTGTCCCTAGGCGGAAATCGTTCAGTTCATGAACAAACGTTGTTATTAGAATTCCTTTAATATAACGTCCCTCAGTTAATAAGGAACTCCATTCGGGCTATATTTGGAGACATGATCATGGATAGAATATTCGATAAAATAATATCTATCGATCATTTCAGTTAATTAGTATTCACGAATATAAAATGGAATAACTCCTAGCATCATTCCAAACAATTTCTTAAAAATTATGAGTTCCTTCATTTTTCTAGTTTTTTTTATTTCCCCAAGAATTTCTTGGCAAACAAGGTCCGCATATTCGATGAGCCATGCGACAGTCTAGAAAACCGATGTGTACGAGAAATCCGTGAATAAATTCTTGCTGTCTCTCTATTCTTCTTCCACATCCGTTGAAACACTAGCAAACAAATTGGTTAGCTTTATTGTAAATAATTCCACCTTCTAGATGTCGAGCAAAATGTTAGTGAGAGTACCCGCTGATTCAAATATCTAAAACGAAGATGGGCGCTGTCCCATTTAAATCTACGCATTGTAGGCCGTGAATTTCATTGTCATCGTACAATTAGTTTCGTTTTAGAAGTTAAGTTTTCAACAATTATGAATGACCTTGGCGACAGTGAAAATAAGAATTGCCTGAAATGTTTTCTTGTCATTTTCTTGACGAGGCCGTGGGATTCGCGCAATGTATCCAGGCTATGACAAAAGAAGTGTCGGACAAAGCTCATTAGAGTTCGGATCGTGATATATCGGATAAATATTTTACAACCATAGTGGACAACGTTCGATCAAGATAAAAAATTGAGATACCTAAGTGGTAGTCTGTAAGTATGCAGCACCAGTGAAGAAAAAAGGGATGTATTTTGACAATGAGTCTAAAAGTTGGTGTTAGGCTTAGCTCAGGTTGATAATTTCCGAATTATCCCGAGTGTCGAGCTTTTCCAAAACTGTCTAAAGTATGGATTGCTGATAACATTCTCTAGAGATTTAGTAAACTCTTGGGAATAGTGTAGCTTTTTTTATGCATGGGAAGTATACCGTTTTTAACAACATAGGTTTCCAGGTTAGTACAATGTAGCAAATCGAAAAGCAATTGATTTGGTGAAAATCATTCAAAGTACTTACGTGTTGACTCATTTCACTTAATAATTTATCGAGAGAGGGATTTTAAATTAATCAAATTCGTTTGCAAGCAGGCCCATAAATTTCAGACAGATATAACAACGAAATGCATAATTTTCTTACATAGTCCTCTAGTATTTCGTATCCTCTTCTTGACCAGCGTAGATTTTTGTTCCCATCAGAAATGATGTGCTACGTTGAAAAGAAATAAACAAGAAGCAACTGCTCTTCAGTTGTCCTAATTCAACATTCACATCTGACTAATGAATTGAGAAAGTCCGGCGTGATCGTGAGTAATATCAAACCAAGCTATCTCCTAGCTGTTTTTCATTGACGTTACTGTCACAATGAATTCGTTGTACATTGTGTCCAAAGCGAACCGAAACATTTCGCATATATCAAAGGTCAAAAATTATTATTTCAAATCATGCCGTTAGATTAGTTAGACTGAACACTGATGACTGGGGTATTCTGATGAGATTTCCGTGAGATCAAATATGTTGGTAAACTGAAATGTCAGGTGGTGACATTGTTTTGAGTTACCAGTTCTCAAAGCTACCTGCAACACATGAACTTGGGAAGACTTTAGGAAAGTAGTCGCTTGTCATTCAGACAAATAAATATCCATTATACAGACACCCACTTCGAATCAACTAGCTTAACCACGCTAATTCATATGATTATTCGGAAGGCCAAAAACAGTCTGGAACAAAGAAAACCTAAATGCTCAAGGAATATGACATACCTAATTTTGCAATCTCCGCATGATTCGCTACAAGTTGATTATTCATAAACCATGAAACGATGAGTTTCGAATTCCAAATTCATTAGGTTCTTTTACGTTTTTTTGGGAAGGCTTGTACAAAGACAGACAGAAAGAAAGCAGAACTTCTTCGCTTTCACTATTGATTCGTTTGTCGGAGTCTCCGGGATTCTAGCATGGAACTTTGCCAGATTTTGAACTGGGCACTGTTTAGTGTGGCCGATTTGAAGTGCCTGAAATTTAAAACAAATTATTATTCATCCTGTCATTAAAAAAGAAACTTTCCAGCCGGTTAGTCATTCTGGTTTTATTTTGGAAATAGGTTACCATGTCTATCAATATATTTGCCCAATACTTTCCGGTGGAAAAATATTTGCATAAACACTGCATTGTTTATCATTGTTTTGGAATCTAAGACTAATACCATGGCGCAGTTGCTTTCTAGAACCCACAATGAGTTCAGTCACATATATTATTGTGTAGCTGATCACTCCAAACCGCTAACATTATGGTGAGTACGGAGCATGGAACATTGAATTAACAACTCAAAACGTATCTATATTCAATCCAAACAATTTTTAATGATGATTCACTTCGTTCATATATCCCCCTTTCACACACAAACACATATATATATGTATATATTTATATGAACTATAAATGTTGTACCTAACTAAAGAGATCTAAAGCTCAAAACAGAACGCATACCTCACCGAGAACGAGTTTGCGTGCACGTGTCTGAGTGGCATCATGTGAATGGCAACCTAAGCATGACTAATGCTCTTATGGACAAAATTCCTGTGGACCGAGCCTTGTACAAGCAGGTGGGAGGGGGCTGTTCAGATACGAGTTGTAAACAGAGTCCAGTCTTACAGCTGACGATGACGAGGCTAGTCGGGATAAAGCCTGATTTGCTTCGGAAATATTAGATGTAAAATGCCGCGTAGTTCCGGCTCGCAAACAGAACATCCGAGGTTACTTGGATACCAGCTCGTACAATGCGAACACTATTCGACCAAGCAGGATTCATGCTCCACCACCTATTACTCGGGTGTGTGCTTTCAAATATGAGATTTTCTGTTCCAGACCAAACTGCCATAATTCGACTTTAATAAAGGACAACTGGATGCTAACTTGACGAAATTGTTAAAAAGTGTGCACGATGGTTATTCCAGTGTATTTTTTGATCATTTGACTCAACCGATGCATAAACCCGAATGTGATGTGTGTGATTTGGATAAATGCTCCATTTTCGTGTAGAGCAGAGTGACAATTCGGTCCATAAACAGTTGTACCACTATCCCACGACGAATGCAGGACTAGTCGGGGTGAGCTTGGATGAGCTGAGGTGAACTCAGAGGGACGGGGAGCAAGGGATGAATCGTTCATATGTGACTGACGCAGAGCAAACGTTTAACTACGCTCTATAGTAGATTTGCTTTATTTTTAACTTTTTACGCCTGTTTTCTGCAAGCAGTCGACTGCAACTGGAATCAAAATCCGGGAGTAGAAGAACCGGCAAAAAACGCGTGGCTAAGCTGGAACTTCGAAAAATTCCCATTTCTCCATTTAGATTTTTTTAATTTTCCATCCCCAACTCCAATTTGAACTTGGGAGAATGCAGGGCGGTAACTGTCGGTGAAATAAAACAGACGAAACAAAACAGTTTAACTTAAAGAACTATCTGATCAGAGGTCCGTGCTTTGAGTCTGACTGGTTGTCAGTAGACCAGAGCTTTGTTATTGAGCGTCAAAATTGTCTAACGAGGGACGTTTGCCAAACAAATGAGAGCTAATCTGCATAACCTGTGATATTCAAATACTAACCGTGAGTCCTGGTTTCTCGTCCGCATCCATGCAAACGATGAAGATCAATCTAACGATTGTTCTTATCACAAGTGAAACAGTTATAAAATGACTATGTTTTCCCGTGATATATCAGGTATCGATGAATGACGCAGCAATCCAAAATTAAGATTACGCGTAAACTACTGGAGTACGCTTTTTACAGTCTAGCGGTTCACCGAATAAAAACAAAAGTGGTTCTAAAATGGCTGATCGGATTCAGGCGAGGATTTCATAAAATCCTCCGGTGAAAATGTAACACACAACGAATTTCGTTTGAAGCGTCTCTTCTCACCTTTCTGCATTGCCTCTGAACGGAAATTTTTTCGTACTCGGGAATGGTTTTTGTCTCCCCTTTTAGACATGAGTCCACTGCATTGGTTTAAGATTTCGGAAAAATGGGAAACAGACTTGCATTGTTTGGAGATTTCCGCTTTATTAATCAACCAGTTCACGTACGTGACAATCTGATTATTATTTTTGTCAGAAAACCTTGGTTTTAAAATCAATCCTTTGTAGAAGCCATTGTCGACCAAAAGTTTAGACATTCTGGAAAAGCATAAAACGACATGTCTGTATTACCTGATTCGTCGCGATGCTTTGGAGTAGGCAGGAATTATAGAAGCAAACACTGACAAAACAGCTTAAATAAAAATCAAATGTTTCCAGTAAGCTCAGTCGTACCCAGCTCTTTCAGGTAGCACTGGTCCAGCACTATATCAACAAGAGACTGTGAATTGCAAACATAAGGTAAATGACATGGAACTTGTGCAGAATTTTGCTACTCAAGGACCAATGTTTCATAAGACCTGAGAGACTCAGCATCGATTGCACGAAACAAACTGATAGAAAATGATTTATGTACCACACAATGAACTCAGTTCAGAATGCCACAAACAATCGGCATGACTCTGGGTCTTCCGCCCGTTTGAGAACCATCGACAGCTGACAAAATTTTGATTGAGCGAATATTAAACTCTAAAATGAGCAACGCGAACTTATTGGAAATACTTTCGTTATCATTTTTCCTGTAACATTTATACTATTGTTTCCAATAAGTTTTTTATTCGCAATTAAATCTACACCTGTCCGGGAAATGTGTTTGCCATTTGCAGAACACGGGTCCCAGTCTTGTGTTGATATAAATGAGCGATATAACAAATTATTACTACTGCATTGTCCAGAAAAGTAGTGGCTGTTTAGACGGCTAAAGAAGAAATGCTTTTATTTAAAACAAATAATTAGCAAAAATACGGTGACCAAGCCCCCTTTGGCGTAATATAGCAGTCCGTCTGTTAGAGTATAGACAGTACAAATGTAAGGGTTACATTCGAGTGTAAGTTTGAATCTAGCAGTGGCTTAAGACTCTCCATACTTGCATAATTTCTGTATTTCCCGAAACTGTTAAAATTGAAGTTACCAGTAAATAGTTACTAAGCTAATACTATATTCCACTTTATTAGGAGTAGAAGGCAAAATAATTAAGAATTTCCTTGTTTAATGTGTATGTTTTTATCAACCGATATTTTTTTGAACCAAACTCCAATATTCTTTGTTTTCGCCACATTTGCTCTTTTCGGAGATTCAACATATCTGGTTGTTTAGCAAAGCTGATTGTTTTTGACAAATTTCACTTTCGCTAGGCTTTAACGCAATCCACCTAAATTACTAACTGTGCCCTCTGTTCTATGGGCACCTGCAAGTTGTTGTTGTTGCTCCAAATAACTCCAGCAAACTTTCTGGATGGGATCTTACTAATTTCGGTTTTTCGGAAATAGAGGCCACTCAGGATACTACGAACAACTGCATCCCCACAGATTAATCTGACGGCATCACTAGTGGAAAGACGGAAAATAATTTAAGCGCAGTATTTCAGCTTGGGTTCACTTCACTTAGGTAGTCGCCTTCACTGCCCGCATAATCAACCAGATACGGCATCAATCTGCCCTAGATAGGGCTCTTGAAACCCTTAATGTAGCTGTGTGCTGCGGCTTCGAAATAAGTGTACAAGATCCCACTTTCATAACAAATACATAAATACAACTTCATCCTCTCGCTTCATTCTTCCCAGGTCATGTAGTCCGGGTTCGAGAACTCATTGTCTTGTTGACGTTGGGATCGCTCTAAGTGGACGAGCCGACCGTACACTGTTGGACTCGATTCCAGTTAGCAGTTTTTTAGGGGTGCGAGACTGAACGGTTCTGTACAAGTCAATGGCATCAACTGAAGCGCCAATGATTGTCCACCCTATCATTTTGGGCTGCCACTGATGCAGTTTTTCGAGGCCAAAGATGAGTTCTCCTGGGAGTTTTCTCGATTAAGTTTTCGCTCAGCAAATACTTTCGTCATTAGTGATGATTTTGACACTTAAACTGGATACTTACGGGAGATGGAACAGCAAATCGGAGGCTGAGTCTCTGCCCTAGCCGATCGGACAACAAACGGAGATTGTCTCTCTCGATTTTGTTATTATTACAGACCTCCGGCCTCCTTAAAAATACAACATCATCCAACCTAGAGCTTTTCTTTGCCTTCTCATATCATCATATTTCCATCCGTCAACGGTACCGCGAATCAACCCAGGATTGCTAGTCGTTCTGGTCCACACCCGTGGATGCCAATCGTGCCTTGGTCTTTGCTCGCTTTTGTTAGTGTTTAGTCTGTGGTCACAACAACACGAGATGTACGCATCCTGTATGGATGACTCAAGACGGCAATCATTGCCTTCAGATCAGGTGGGCGCCTTCAGTGAGGTTGTTAGGGCAATGAAATCCTCATAATCTGAGGGAACACAGGGAGCAGCACAAAGAAGCACTGCACTCAGCAACAACTACCACGCGGGCTCCTTGCCGTGCAAACACCAGAAATAATGGAAATCCCCGACCTCATTTGCTATGCTAGATGCTCGCACATTCGCCCTTCGGATGTGATATACAACGGAAAGTCCAAACTCCTATGATATCAACTGGCCAAGGGCCTGAAAAATGATAGCGAGCAGTGTTAAATACAGAAAGAATAAGGCTGCAGCTATCGCCTGCAGTTGCATCCTCTGCTGACTGATTATGCATACTATTCCACGAAAGCCAAGCGTAAGTGAAGTGACCTCTGAATATGACTGCTCACCACTTCACCCGCAGGGGCGTCAACTAGAACGTCGGACACTATACTTTAAGGGACGGTTTCGTTGGCCCACCGCTACAGCGGCTATTCCACCTGTGCTTGCAAATGAAACAAAGCAGGTGGATACCAATACTTCATTTGAGATGGAGACGATCATGGGGATGGTTGTTCTTGAAAAACAAGACCAGATGAACCATCTCCGACCTTGCCCAACTACGGTAGCGAAGTTTTGGTATCGGATTCAACGAAATTTATGGGATCAGTCTGAGCAAGGAAAGAGATTGCTAAGGAAGACGATAGGCGCCATGAGAAAACCGCGAGAATCAAGCGGATCGTTGGCTGTGCCAACCAGGTCTTCTCGTTACAACAAATCCCAAAACAAGCACCGATATCGTAGGCGTACGACCTCCGTCTTTCTTTATTAGAGAAAATATTCGACCTGGTCTACCGCACTATTCTCTCACCATGCATCTAATTGGGAGGTGTGCCAGGGAAATTTATTTACTTATACATTTTCTCTCATCAAACAGCAGAAGTGTAGTTTCCGCTTATTGCGACGTTTCACCCCAGTTCATCACCGCAACCGCAGCTCATCGGGATCGCCTCCATTCGTCTCTTGTTTTCATCTTTGTCACTGAGATGATAAGAGAGGTTATTTAAGGGTAGTGGCATCGGTATTGGCACACCAGAAATTGTCTGGTCCTGAATAAGCGGACGATACTGTTCTGCTGATTGAAGATCCAGGTAAATTTCATGTTTTCTCGACCTCGTGAGCGACGGTGCACACATGCTTCGGAATGCGGCTTGCAACTTCGAAGTGTAAAGTGCTGTGGGAAGACTGGATTGATCGAAACCGAAATGGTTGACGTAAGCAGATATAGTTACTTGGGCAATCCTTTCTCACTTGGTAGTCATGTATTCGATAAGTTGTCTTGGCACATGCAGAGGGCTTGATTGGAACTCACTGATGTGGGGCGTCCGTGGCCCCGGCCTGACGTCCGGCTATCCACCAAAGGTGAGCAATGAGGGATGTGCTGCTCTACGGCTCCGAAACATGGTCTTTGAGGGTAAAATATATGTAAAAATTTTGGTATTTGAACACCATTGTCTTCATAGCATCGACAGAATATAGTGGGCTAATTTCATCAATAACCCAGGGGTTAGGTATAAGGTATTGGGTCCTAGGGTTCAGTCGTTAGGGCAGGCACTGCATGAAATTAAGTTATAGTGACTGGGACATATTCTGAACATGACCACAATTGACTGTCTCGTTGTACACTATTATTCAGGATAAATAATCGTTGGAGGATAAATGGAGGTGGTCAGTTGATGAGATGACAAATAGTATGGAAGCTTCAAGCATCGGACCGACTGGTGTAGGTGCAATTAGACTCCCGGGTTGGAGTCCAAGAGATCCACTTAGGCAATGATTGAAGACCACGATTGGTGCGACGTAGCATCAGAATCATCGGCCTTCCGAAATTTGGACTCCTTTTTACTTTCATGTACATGTCTGATTTCTTATTTTGTAGTCGATCTTCTAATTTTAGTGAATAGTTCTGTGAGATATCAACCCTGTGTCAGATGATTAACAGTTGCGAAAAACGGACTGTATTAGATAATTTTGCATTTTTTGTATGCTGTCGATGAATCTATGATTTCAGAAACAAAAACTACCTTCGCTTTAAAGGAGTAAGTTGTTAGGCTTACATGGAACCTCGAGGATAAGATCGATAAGGAACGACTGCTCGTGAAAAATGAAGTTAAGCGCATAATCAATAATAAATGATAATGTGAAACTGATTGTGCTTAGAATGTTTGATACACTGGAATTACTGTCTTTATCTCTACCATCCAACGTTCTTTGGAATATTAATAATCATTTTATCTTATCTACCGCATTCTCCCAATCCAAGTATAAAGAAACATTTTGGTGATCTAGTGAGACATTTTAGTGCGTGACTCTTCACCAGTGTGCTTTTAATCAAAGTCTTAAGGCCGAACATCACTAACTTTATTATTCTACTTATGCAGTACGCATTTATATATTTTGCTTCTTGTAGATCTTTAAGGCAGTTAGGTAAACGTGTGACTGTCAAATATTCAATGTCCAGGACTAATGGAAGCAGTTTCCAGAGTTGAACTGGTTAGAGGTCTGAGTTTAAGCGCGAATAGTGCACATGTAAATCTGACGAATGAGCCAGACTATTAAAAAAATCCGTCCTAGTGGAATAAGATAACGACCACATAGATGTGTTCTAAGGGGCTAACTTGATCTGATAACTGACCAAATACATTAGCATGGACTAATTAAGTGGACCATATGATAAAGACACAACGCTAATTGGCAAGCTGTCGGTTGTTGGAAATTTATCATATATTGATCACCGATCAGTAAAATATTGATCAGCTTAACTCATAGCTCGTGAAATGTGACAAAACGGCTTTCATACAATCACCTAGGTAATCACATCAGCCGGTAGATTTTCTCGACTGCGACATATTCTGAGCCTACAAGAATCCCTGGAGACTTCTCGTAAGGCAGGATTAGCAGTCTTCTCAAATCCTACAAAACATCCCATGACCAACAGATTGTTTCATCCTTCTCTTGTTGATCAATTGATTAAGGTGACGGATCCTTGAATTAGCAAAAACCAAGTGCATCCTTGTCCTAAATCGATGGCTTGTGAGAAACTTAAGTTTTCGCCAAATATCGGTCTTCTGCAAATTTTAAGAAATACTCATGTGCTTGTGATGAATTGTTACGAATTTTCTTGATACACATCTATGAAAAGTGATTTCATGGCTCTTTTTTATACCTGGCCGAACAAACACTAGAATACAAAAAGTTATGCCCCATAATTCTGTTTACAAAACATTAAATCAAAACAGATGTTCAATATCGGCGATCGAGGCAGATCATTTTAACTGTCAAATCAAGTAGAGTATAGGTGACAGGTCATAGTTCTCTCTGATGCCTCTAAAGAACGACGATAAAAGTGTTCCAAAATTAGAAGTTTAACCACTCAAATTTTAGGGTAAATTTGCAGTTTATTTTTGAATATGTGGATTGCCAAAACCGTGCGCAGTGCCCACATAAATACATGAGTTGTGACCTCACACAAAACATCCGGATGGTTTCATGAAATACCGCGGCAAACAAAAACATTTTAGTGAAATGTTCCGAATATTTTCTCCAATTTGCTAATAATGCCCGATTTTATAAGAAAGGCTGACGATCAAAAACCAGACAGTTCCATTTATGCTCTGATTTAATTGTATCCTATTTTTGTAATGTAGAAATCAAGATGAAATCAATTACCTAACTGGTTTGGTTTCAGCCGGAGTCATGTAGCGATGGGTTCTTCGTGCTTAAACATGGAAAACATGTCCTATCATGGGCATCCACTTGTAGTTTGCAAAAGCTTTCATGATAGAAATGAATTAATGAGCACTTCGTCGGCGTTTGCGAGGGAAATCTGATCAGATACTTAAACTGAGCAGTGATATCGTCGTCTGTTATGGATACTAAAAGGAAATTCTGCTGAGATGAGATCAATATCCAGATTAGTCGCCTTTTTTCCGCCAAGGGGGCTGATGAGCAGTGCGTATTTGAGGAAACGGAGAAAATAATCATAATTGCAGAAAGAGAAGACATTATGGTCCACATGCACACTTGATATATATATATATATATGCCCCATTCTTTCCACGGATCTCGTGCCATCGGAAAAGCGGCGAAAAAGCAAAAGTAACGGATTGGAGGGGGACCATAGAGATGTTTCTGCAGACTTCACTACACATGCCAGCTCTTATAGACTGCCGCACCATGTCGCCGGCTGTAAGTCGTCGTACGTGGTTTCTCTGTAGCCCTTTTTTACTATTCGGTCGCCCAGATCGGTTTAGGTTTGTTTATTCTCGATGGCTTCTCTAGCCTTTAGGCAGAAAAAGCTTGATCTGCAAGACGCAGATATGATCAAATCGAGCTGGCGATCGGCTCCTGTGCCCCTGCCGATAAACGTTGTCTAGTCAGTGGAACACGACCAGGTGCAGCCGTTTCAATTAAATGACAGGATTTACTAGTCATGCCACGCAATCACAGGCGAACTTTTGAGTTACGTTTTAAGGAAGACGCTTGCCAGAAAAAGCTAGCCACATCGTCGACAATGCCATATCTTGTCCGCGGCTGCTTATTCAACGGGCCCGATTCCACTCTACCAACTGGTAGCCACGAATGTCGTTGGTCTTTGTTTTATCTGTGGCCCAGGGATGGATCAATTGGCAAGCCGCCCATATGTGATTTCCGTCCGGAACTCAGATATGGAGTAACGTCAATGTTTTTTCAGCTTACTTAAGATTACGCGAATAGACAAACTCGGTTCAAAGTGCATCAGGCATGTGATTGTTTGGTCATGTTTTATTCACTCAACATTGAATCAAAGGCATGCTGTGGGAAGCTCTACTAAAGTACTGAAGTAGAGGCGAAATATCCCGCTGGAGTAGTTCGCAACGGACTCGGCGATCTTGATTGTTAGTTTAGTAGGGTCCAGAGCAGTTAGGATTGACTCCGAATATAGGTGGTTCTAGTGAACAGGTCTGCCTCCTGCTTATGATGCTAAATGCTAAAGCAGCAGAAGTGACGACGGTCACGTGTCCGACACTGTGGCAATTCATTCATTACATTTGACCATCTAAATCCATTTATTCATCCCTGGGCAGAATGAATAAATAAATACTTCACTGTTAAGCTGAAAGATTTGATTTGTTCTTGAGCTTTCATGATGTGTAGTTAATTATTTGCACGCGGTACTTTCAAAGCAGATTTGTAAGAAAAAGTTAACTCGCATGAAAGATAGACCTACTATCTAGTTAAAGTCATTTGATGGCCGACAGCTTACTAATACTTGTGCATCTGCCCTAATAACCAAATTGCATTTGCCGTCAAAATAGTCTTTAACCAGGTTGATTGAATAATACAATTGATGTTCCACATACAGGGAATGGTTTCAACATGTCACCTTTCATTTTAGATTAACAGGGGCGGGTTTCGTGTCACGGTGTGAGAGATGTTGGAGTCCGACTGTTTCAAGTAAAATTTTGTTGTGCAATACCAGCGTAACCGAAATAGTTGGTAATAACTTTTGGTGATAACCTTTCTCAAGATAGGTGTTCAGGCGAATGATGCTGGTCTCAGTGCCTAAATTAATTAGATGGTAAACAAGGTGCCTACATGTGTCTGCCCGTGTCTCCTTACATGCGTGTCTTTGTGTGATGTTGAGTAGTGTAAACCTGGATATTTGGTCTCCTTTCCTCTATTCCTTGTGGTCAGCTTTGGGGTCATTGGAGATCAGCCATGTGTTATGACCCTTTGGATGTCTATCCATTGATATTTCCAGTACCATGCATATAAGTGCAATCTCTGCACCATCGTTCCATTTGAGACTTATGGGATGGGCTGTAATTATCATGGCCTCAGCTTAGAAGCGCTGGGTGTTCGTGTGCGTTTGTGTGTGTGTATGTGTATGTATGTGTGTAGAATCCACTCGTAAGTACTCTGGTGTTATCATACGCAATCATGCAGGTTTCGGATGCAGTATAAAGGACGACTGCGAAGTTGAGCTTTGATTTTTTCAAATTGTTTAGTGTACTGGTCCGTAATTCTCCTTCCTTCCCTGTCCCGAGATTCCGGGTTTAACTTGTCTGCATGTTTGCACAATACAAAGGAAGGGATAACGGTGTTACATGCATAACTCGAATACATATGAACATGCTGTGTCAACTGTTTTGGGGTCTAAGATTCAAATTGGGACGAAGGGTTGTTCAGGGTAGGTGAAGGGCAACCACAAATAGTTTTCAAGCACACAACGAAGGATTACGAAAACGGAGCGTGACAGCGTCCACAGTGCTCAGGAGGCGAGACTTTGCCAATCCAGGCTATATATAATTTAGTGTGATGAATGTAAATCACTAAAGACGAATTTGTTCGTCAGCTTTGATTTTCTCAATGCGCTCAGTGGTAATTTTCAAGGAAGGTGTTAATCTTCACAGATGGTCCATTTACCTCTGATTCAACTCTTCATTTATCGAATCTGCCAAATCATAATTCACATTTAAATACCCGTGAATTCTACCTGGTGCCTATTTGATAATCAATGGGAAAATTATGCTATGGTAATCAGTTTAATGAAGTTCATTCCGGTGTTTGGCATGCCCTAACGCAGTTTGGGTGGATAGTCAGCTATCCTTCAGTGACAGGTATGATCATATCTCGTGGTGGCCTCATAAATTACCCAATGGAAAATGCAAAATATGAGAACCTGAGCATTATTCATATGTGAGTGCAAACTCTACCGAATTCGAAGGTATTTCGCATTGGATCATTTCCAGGTTTGGGAACCTGATAAACCAAACCAATTCTTCTCTTTTCATCTGATCCCCTGAAAGGAGTAGTTCAAGGCGATCAAGTACTTGCACAAAACTTGTAGTAGGATGGTATGAAAACTGTCTGCGTATGCACCGTCCATATCGAAGTAAACGGCCACTTCATTGTTAATAATCTTTACAACAGCCCAAAAATGAAATAAAGTTGAATAATCTGATTTTTGGTTATTCAACCGGATAAAAGATGAACAAATTCTCTGTGCATCATATTCGAATATATCCGAGCAGTCGAAATTCCACCGTTACAAACACATCGTCCATGCAGTTTCGCCTTGGATACAAATCTCATTGAATTATTCCTGACAAAATCAGCTTGGAAAAATCTGCGCTGGCCAAAATTGGGGTTGTCCTGTAGGGTACCAGCAATTTGAGTCTTCTTCTGACGTGTTTTCAGGCAGCCCTTTTCTGTGACTCACCACTCGCTAATGGGAAGCTTGTAGAACGCGGTAATTTTGCCTTTGTCAGAAACCGCTAATCTTGCACATCCCCAGGGAAATGTCCATAAAACAACGGGGAAGAAACGGTTCTTTTAGACCCTCAATCGCTTGTAAAGACTAAAAATTAAACAAAAAAGAATGTTGTCAAGATACAAACACTGAAGAACGTTTTGTTCCTGAATACTTTGATGGTCTGTCTCAACAATTTAGAGGGGAATGACTGCGATCCATGGATAACTCTTCTCGAAAGCCAAAAGCTATTTTTCGGGTAAAATCACAACACAAAATGAAGCTGTGCAATTAATTCTGGTTTCAAGAACTCACACACCACAGAGGCAAAGCATTGCGCTAATTAGGTCATCTGCAGATCGCGAATGGACCAACGGCTAACAACCGAGTAATGAACAGGCTGCTATCATGCTCAACATATCAGATATCTTGAGCAGACAACGGTCGAAATCGCAGCAATCTACCTATCACGTATTGTCCACAAAAACTAACAGGGCATCATGTGAATGGGGCTGTTAATTGCCAGTTTGAATCCTCTGAGATGTTTTATGCTAGCCAAGGCACACAAACTGAACTTGATGTCAACATTTCTAATGAAACCTCAAAAATGTTTACCTCTGATTTCGAATTAGCACTTGGCCCATGAACCGGAATATCGATCATGCGCTCAGCGTCAATCCATCGCTAAGCCTTGTGTTGCAACATTGACGGTTAGGTCGTTTGGTCAAAGACTCGGATTATAGCGTCTGAAGCCCAAATCGGGTTGAGCTGCCAAGTAGTGCCGTGGCAATGGGGGATAAATCGACTGGGGTGGACAATCGATAATACAAGTATGCCGTTGCCCGGAGTTCTGCCAACTTACTTTCTTCCGAGTGAGATGTTCTTCCTTTGCCGCTGTTCAGAAGATGCATTCTACAGGCTCAGATTATTATGAAATGCAGTTCACATGCACATAATTTTGTGATTCTGCTACAAAATACTTTAAGAATTAGGAATTTTTCCGAAGCAACGACTAATCCAAATACGGACTAGTGAAGGTCGGTTGATTTTAAGTCGGATCTCCGTGGTGCCGCGGGACGCACCGAAATTTTTATCAGCCTCGAAAATTTTACTGTTATCAATGTGATACAAAAATAAGCTGGAGGCACTGATATCGCTTTCCACGAATAGGGCAAAAGTTACAGGTAAAATGTCTGAAGTTGAAATGTGCAATTTACTAATGAATTGTGTTAAGGTAGACGTACAGAGTCACCAGTTTTGTAATAAAAGCTTGCTCATATATATATATATATATATCGGCCGACCGTCTACAGTGACGTTTTATTTACTGAGGGTTTTGGGTTACACACTAAAATTCATTGGACCTCAGACGATCTTTGAGATCACGGACTATGGCTTTACCTCGTGGTCGACCATTCTGTTCCTTACCTAGATTTTCCGTATACCGTAAATTGAACGCTGAGTAAGAACAGCACCAAAATGGTGAAAATTGCTTTGGCTAATCTAACGGCCTTTGGGACGAAAAGGCCGTGTTTATGGTTTACGGAAAAGATGAAGTAGATATACATTGGTCTACATATACAATACGATAAAGGAATTGGAGGTCGTGAGTTGATGATTGTGATTGCTTAAGCTACTTGATGTTGTCGCCTTTAAATAATTGTTGGGAGGTGCACAATTCATTATTATTTGGGAAATCGTCAAGTCTTACACTCTCATCGCAGCTCGCCATTGGTGTTATGCATTAAACCGTGTTAGACCATCCCGGATCGTCGAAAGACCGACGAGAGTGGCGTTTTAGCCGGAACGCCGCGGATTAAAAACGCCCCACCTCCCAGCCAATTGGCCTACTCAGAAATCCTCCGCAGACCGCAATTTCCTTTCGAAAATAAAGTGGTCTCAGTTTTATTAACAAACGTAGAAAAAGCAAATAAAATGGTACTTTGTTTGATTACATTCCAACACGTTGGTTTTCACCTCTGAGTTTGATTTGTTAAATGCATTCTTGTCGCGATTTTACACACGGGCATCATGGTCTGCACCAAACAATGACAGACATTTCAGGTAGTTATGTTTGGTAATCTAAGCATTATTTTGTCATACGAGGATTTGAATTGATCACTTATCCATCATGTGCAAAACAGTGATTCTCGAATATTCCACCGGGTACCTGCGTTCTGATCTGCGCCAACCTAATTTTGCTTTCGTTTCATGGGTTACAAGTTATGATGAATTTCCTGCAAGTGGCCCTAGATCTCAGTACAAAACTGATTTTCTCTGGAAATGTTTGCAAAACTTAGGATTTTTGGAAAATCTTTGAAGTAACCCTAAAAAAATGAAAGAATTTATGAACCCATTTCTTCTATCTGGACCGTACTAATTCAAATGGTTATTTTTAGATTTCATCCAGTAAAACTTGAAATCCTTCATCAGTGCTTATTCAGAAAATACGAGAACCAATTGGAAAGACAATCACCAACCACTCAGGTAATGGAAATCATGCACAATAATCAAATGAATTTATTGGTGAAAAAACATTGCATTGATGCCGTGACTTTCGGCATTGATCTGTTTGTTACCTCCACAGGAAAGTTGCCCATTAGCTTGAAATTGCGGTTGTGGACTTGAATAAATCCTTTTTGTCTCTTGAATGTGAATCCGTGCCACAGTTTCTGAAACACTAAGAGTTTGCAACAACAATTAACAATTCATTAATTTTACTTTATCCATACCAGTGTTATTCGTTGTGTTCACAGATAGCGCAGGACTGTTTCGGATTTGGAGCTTGTTTGCTTGTTTGCTTTGTATGGGATTAGTGTCTGATACATCGTTTGGAACTATATGCCGATATGTGCGCACTCAATGTGAAATAAATCCCAGCCGCACTGTGTAGTTTCAAACAAAATAACAGCGGAGAAAGCGCAATACAAAATACCGGACGTTTACTTTGGATTGTTCACCGGATATTCTTAGCGAAACGTAGCTCAACAATCGTTCTGAGTAAAAACTGGTTACTTAATTTGGAAATAATTTCTGAGCCCGTTTCAAGTTGATCGACAAAACACGTAAGACCATTTGGAAGAATCGATGATTCCGGTGCTTTGGTGCTTTAGTTCTCCCCGGTAATTCTAAATTTCAAATTATATATAGCTGTTCAATTTCATTGCCATTAAACTACAAACAGCAAAACCGAATGGTACTTTTATGCGAAAGGTAAGGTTTTCACAAAAACATATATGTATAACGATTGCTCTCTGCCAAAACCACTTCATACGAAAGAATCTCAACGAGAATACTTTTATAATTCTATCCCATGATTACGGCTTGTTTATCTAATAACATCAAACGGGGAATGAGAACAGATTATCGGTTAGCTGATCAGTTGATGTCTGTTATGTTGTCTCGCGTCAGCTGAAGGAGGAATTTGAACAAGCTGGGTTCGTTAGTCATTAACAACATCGATTAATCATTTTGGAAGACATTTGAAGTTAAATTGTATAAGGAGCTTTGGTTCTGCTTATTTGAGAACACTGGAAATTCTCATCTGGCAGACTGTTTCCACATTTAGTTTCTTTCTGCTTCCGTTTGTACAATGCAGATTTTCACGAAACAAAACAATTTCTTAGCAATAAGTTTGATGAATTGGTTTGCAGCAGCGAAAGCGACGAAGGTAGATCAATACAACACGGGAGATAGTCCAGACTGAAAAACCCTAAACGGGACATATTAATTTTGTTAACCACACAAGTGAGACAATCCGAGATTTCTAAGACATTGTTAGTCGAAAGTAATCTGACGAAAGAATATTTTAGGGAAGTTCAGGTTGGATACCACACCCAGTAATATTCATATTACCCAGTATATGGATACTCAGAATCCCCAGATTTTACTGGGACATGGCCCTATTTTGAGGATACTGTAGCTCCTTCCAAGGACAACAAAAACCGAGATTTCTCTTAGTTGAGGATCCCTGAATACCCACAAAGATAAAGTTCCACTTAGACAGATCGAGAACATGCAAAACGCGGGCTACCACAAATTCGGCTGTTGACTGGTAGACATCGTAAATCCGTTGGGTAAGATACCGATGCCTCATTGCATACGATTCGTTGAAACCCTCAGAAACATAAGAACACTTTCAAATCACATCTCAAAATTTGCAGTCCATTGACATCAACTTGTTATTTATAAGTATACTTCTTCCTGAAGCGGTAGTTGCCTTGCGTGATTTGTTCTTTTTCAGATGTTCATCTTCCGATACCTGCAGACTATTTCAGAAATCCTTATTGTTCTGTGCTCATGCAATATTCGTCTTGATTTTGATGATACCTCGTGCATACTGATAGATGGTGGAGCAAGGAGGGAAATTTTAAATTCAGTTTTGCTTTCATGTTCGTTTCCATGCTTGAAAAGCAAAGGCACAATAACAGTTCTCAAACACTGCCATACGGAAGTGAAGCTGGTGATATTGTAATTTTTACTGATCCCAACCACAACTTCACGATCTTGTATGCCTTTTAATTAGTTCATTCACATCTTTCCGTTTCTTTGAGGAAGAAAAGATTAGTGATAATTTTAATAGCCTGCAAAAGGGAGTTAGTGCGAGTGTTCTAACAATGACCCAGAAATGTTTGCTCTCCTAATACGATTAAGGCAGAAGAGTCGTTTCTTCGGGATACGTCGGAACGTGACCATTTTACGAAAAGAACATCTATATGCACCGCCGAAATTACCGCAGAAGCGATCAGATACGTGAAGCTGTAAGGAAACCGGTTCACCCTTAGCTAGCCTATACGAGTGATTATCTTTAGAACGAAATGGGTCACAGACTCAGATCAGCTTTGAATCGAACGAATCCACCCGCCCGCTCCAATTCCAATGGATCACCCGAAAGATAAACTTGGATAACCGGGAAAATTGCTATTTGACTAATTCTGACTCGCGTGCTGTTTATCAATTCATGTGCGGCTGATTGAACCGACGGCTTTGGAATCGAATATCTGAACACATTCTGAAGTGGGTGATTAAGAGATTTTCCTGATAACCAACACCACAGATAATGGGGGCCAAACAAAACTTGACCCGAGTGTTATCTTTCAAACGGTCGTTTTGGCTAAACGGAACCCGAACGAACTTGCATTCGGTGAACCATTGTCTGTCAGATCGTGCTATCCACTACTCTGCGCACAAAAGTTGCTGACCTAGTCAACTCATCTCCCCTGGGGTTGACCCCAATTTCCATTTGAAAATTTTTTAATTTTTGTTTCCTAAAATTTTTCGTTCGTCAGATTATTTTTACCAAGTCAGATTGTTTTATGCATGCGAATGACGAGTAATGCGACGAATGAGCATCTCGCTGAATGTTTTCTGTCTGTCTTGATGAAATGGATAAAAGAGAGCCTGTATGAAACAAGTTGTAAACTGTCACATTGGATCTGGTTCTCTAAGCATCGATGTTGACTGATACCCTTATTGTGCACAGCCCCATACTGATTTTTTGTCCATCTCAGACTGTGCCACGTACGAATCCCATTGAACAGTGTTGTCCCACAGACGTAGTACAGTGTTTTAAATTTCTGAGAGGCAACAGAAAAGGTTGCGCGAAAAATTCTTACAAACACAGATCTCAGCGGCGGCAATTTATAGTTTGCCAAATGGCAAGTTGAAAATAATCAACTTGGTTTTTCTGGCGTCCTTCGCAAATTTATTCAGGTCATAATAAGTTACTGGGACAGGGAAGATTTCGTCTGCTTCTTGTTCACAGACGTTATTTCCCCTGTAATTAAAGACCACGAACTTTTTGAGTCACTTTTATTCAAACTATTGGCAAGAGAACAAACGCTCGGTTATCTAATCCAACTAGGTTGCCTGCAAACATATCCTCAGGCGCTTCTTCGCCATTAGTCTGAACTGGATGATTCAGGTTTAAACAAATTAGAGACTAAAGGAAACGCACATGCACTTGGTTCTCCGAGTGACCGATTTACTCAGAATCACCCAAACTACCATGCATATCCCATGGTCAGTTGGATTGTATGTCACGAAAATTGCTGTGTGTGTGTGTGTGACTAACCAACCAACAAAAATATTTTATAAAAAGTGACATGACGAAAATAAAAAAATGCCAAAGTCGAAGGCAACTGATCAACCATCCAGACCATTCGCTCATGATACCGATGTGATATGTCAGAACAATATTAACTGTTGGACACTAATGGGGGAATCTATCCGGCTGATAGATTATCCAATATCTGTTTGAACATGTGATTTCAACTCAGCTCACGTGTATAACTAGCACCTGCTGGGACTTACCAGATCATCAATTATTAATCAATTCTAACAAACACGTAAGCAGTGCCAGGTGAAACCGAAATGTGACCATTTCGATCTTTGATTATAAATGTAGAGAACAGGACACAGTGGACAATTGTCACGGCTTAGTTTACCAGTGAAAAGCTCTAGTGACACTGCCAAGGAAAGAAAGTACCTTATATATATATATACATGCTGAATGGAAATAAGCATCAGTAAATGCCATGAAGTTGTTTAGAGATTTCCTTTAGTCTATCTGCTTGTAGATAGCACGAAGGCCAGTTAAACTTGTGCGATCTTAGTTGTTCAGGTAAACGCGCCTGAAATTGAAAGATGGAACCCTAGTGGAACGAGAAAACTTCACAAAGGGTTTTGGAAGGACATTAGGATTTTTTCCTATTTTAAGTTCATAAGTGATATACACTTTTGTCCAGCAAAAGCACACATTTCATCGGATATTCTGTCTACGACTGCGCATGTATTAATAGACTGAAGGTAACTATTTGTTAATCGGGGTAGTTAGCGTCAACTAATTCATGGTCGATCATGAACAGAAAGAATTCCCTTCAAGAAGGGTAATAAAGTTTTTAATCTTTTATCTTTTCACTTTCCTCACTAATAAAGTAACAATGCATGTCATTTCTCAGGAAGAGGGCCACAGCCAGCAGAGGGCTGCCGAGTGGGGAAGTTGACCGAGAGTAGAAGGCCTCGAACCAGTGACCTTAACGCCCAAAACGCCACGACCCTATCCGCTTGACCATCTACGGCCTAGGTCGACCCTACGTCAAGGTTATTTAGACGCGCCGCGTTAATTGTTCGCATTGTTACTGTGGCGGTGAAGCAGTGAGCAAGAATAAGAAAAATCTGTTACCACCATGTGGAAGATTAAGAACTGAATTCAAAACATCGGTTGCTTTAAAATTTTGCGGTTAAAATTCTCAGGATTTAGATTAAATACGGCCACCACTTCCATCATATTAAAAGAATAGATTTTGACGTGATCGTGTTTTTTATGGAGTAACTCAATCACACTCAAAGGCAATCACAAAAGCAGTACTCTAAATATTAATATTTCACGACAGAAATTAAGTTTACCAGTGCTGTTTCACATTAGTAACAAAGTTTCATGCGCCGTCTTTCAGAGTGACTTGGATAACATCTAAAAGTTCCAAGTTCCACCAGGTATGCAGCAATAATAGATCGCATAAAGATTAGAGAGCACAATTACCCTTTGTCGCAACTAATGCAAAAACCGTCAGATGAAAAACTTCCTCGCAAGTAGGCGGCAACCTAGAAAAGCAAATACCCTAAGTTATATTCCTTTTATTCAGCAAGAACTGGCAAACCTTTTAGGTAAGCGGTCGCATGCTCTGGAATTATCTACTGAGCGGACAGGCTGAGAATTTAATAGATATCCCATTTTGGCTACCATAAGCATTTCTTAACCATGGTGCTTCACGAGCTCGCTAGGAAGGACAAAGTGAGATTGTGAAGCTTACATTGCTAGGAGTCCAGAATTAATGGACAGTTGTCATCGATGACGGCACCACTATCGTTCGACAATATTTTAGTCATATCGATGTGGTTTACTTTATTTGTTTAATATAATATGAATAGTGATCCTATTTAGTTTTAAGTTCTGTATAAGCTTGAAAATAAAATTTTAAATTCAACGATGGTCTGAATTCGGTTCCTTATCCGCTGCATTACGCTACAAAAAGATTTTGCTTTTTTTACACACCGTCACGGTCACGATAATGATGCAAGCGATTAAAGCAGCGCGCTTAAATATCCCTGACGCACGGTTAGGTGTGAGGTAAAATCGAGATCCTCTCTAGACAAAAATTCTGCTAATCCTGATCGACTGTGAGCGCTATACCCAAGTTAATGGACAATGCCCCAATTAACAAATAATTACCTACAGTCTACGGATGCGTAAGTAATCCTGGGTAGAATATTTGATAAAATGAGTAGTTTTATTGGACAAACGGATTTGTTATCATTTGAGAATCCAAACGAGGATAAGTGCTTAGAACATTCCAGGAATGTTTACGCAGATATCATGCTCCAGAAGAATGACATTTTTCATGTTTAGACGCCTTTGCCTAATTATCCAATTTCAACCGTTTGACTGAACAGATCTAATAAAAGAAAGCTGTAAATAAATTCATAGTATTTGCTGATGATTCTTTCATCTAGAAATTATTGGGGCCTTAAGGATTTTAAACTAGGAATTCCGAATGCATCACAATCAGCGGCACTTTTAGTAAATACCAAGCGCCTCAGTCTAACGAAACGTCAATTTTGTAAGTGGATGAATTGTTTGTGGTGAATTGCAAAACACTTACAAAATGAACATTTCTAGAAGGAAAATATTCGACTTAATTTTTCCACTTTCCTTTTTCTCACCCAGTTTGTTCACTATCCCACGAATAAAATTAGAAAATCGTTACAAACGAACAAAAATGAATAGCATTAAGACAGGGCAAATGTTGTCGTTGGAATAACGAAGGTACTCTGTTTATTCTAAGTAGGTAACCAACTTTAAAGAACGGCAGTATCTCCGCCAGGATGTCCACGTCTTACTCTACCAAAATTTGTTAAATAAGTTTCCCTGAGTACGGTGTTTTCATTCAGTCCAACGTTTTTCGGATAAAAGTAAACTTGGGTGATGAGTATAATTTACACAAACTCCTATCCTGATCTGAATCTTGAATCTGTCCGAAGTATGTTTCATGCCTTTATGTGATGAATAAAGGAGGTACCAAATTAGTGGATACTGGCTTCGAAATTATGAAGCTTCTTGAAGTAAAAGCAAGTTAGCCTTGAACTTGCTGGATGCCACATCGATATGACTAATATATTGTCGAACGATAGTGGTGCCGTCATCGATGACAACTGTCCATTAATTCTGGACTCCTAGCAATGTAAGCTTCACAATCTCACTTTGTCCTTCCTAGCGAGCTCGTGAAGCACCATGGTTAAGAAATGCTTATGGTAGCCAAAATGGGATATCTATTAAATTCTCAGCCTGTCCGCTCAGTAGATAATTCCAGAGCATGCGACCGCTTACCTAAAAGGTTTGCCAGTTCTTGCTGAATAAAAGGAATATAACTTGGTGTATTTACTTTCCAACTAGGATTCATACTTGAGCACCAAGTTTTTACCAGTCTATCGTAACCACTGCGATTTGTCCCACAAATTAAGTGACAGGTTCCACATTATGTTTTGGCCTTTCACAATATCAAATGTGAAGCTTAACTAACTGATCAAAAGCAGCAAAATCTGTTTCGTGATTTATTCACCGTGAATGAATGCCTACAATATAGTCTGATAAAACTAATTAGGAACACCGGAAAGACGGCAACAGAGGTTCGACTCTGATTTGCTTATTCTGACAAACTCCACTGTTCGAGTAGTGATACGTTGAGGTCACGTTGCGCTTGTAATCGTCGGTTCGCAAAAGTACCGTGGAACTTGAAAGGCTTCATGAAGCTTAAGCACATGCAAAAACGATATATTATACGGTATTTCGTCAGTTTTTCTAACATATTCAATGAATACATTCTCAGGCAAGCACGTAAAGTGAAATCATTTAATATACTGCAGTGCACTTCTGGGTTCTGTCGTGCTGTCATGTTTCACTGATCAGAATATTTGATGACAGTCCCAATAGCAGAGAGTTTTCGGCTCAGGTGATGTTTATTTCATAATGGCCAGGAATTTCGGCAGGATTTCTTACTCTAATGGACAATCAATAACAACAGTAACTTCCATCAATTGCAATCAAAATCGAAATATGGTTCTATAAGGACTTGGTTAAGAAAATACTTTGAGAATGAGTACCTAAGCTGACCGCTATCTTCACAGTAGACGTCCGTTGGTGATAAAAGCATTTCTTGTGTAACAAGACATAATACTATATTGTATAGCATAGACTTTTGCGTACAAAAATAATGTCACATTTCAGTCAAAACACTTGGGGTAAGAAATAAAAATAGAAAAAATTACACTTATCACCTTGTAAAAATGTAAAAACAGAACTCATCGAGCACATTAAAATAGGTCGCTCAGGAATTCGGCAAAAACACGGTCACGGTCACGTGGTGAATACGGGTCAATGGAGTTACCATAGATATTGATTGTAGAGGTTGTGGAACTGAAGGCGGGTCGTGTTGAAGTATGGGCGGCGCTTAGAAAGATGCAGAGGATGCGTGGGATCAGAAAGAATTTTGTGAGCAAATTTCTCACATACTGATAAGTGTTGATCACATAGATTGAAGGATATTTCAGTTAGTGGTATGAAACGGCTAATACTGATAGCCCCCGGGCGAAGAGTCTTAGTCTTTTCTAAGCAAACATGGAAAAATGACGGGGGAACAGCAAAGAAAGATTGGAAAAACACATCGGTATGCAAATCGGGAGATGGTGCTTTGTTTCGCCTTGTAGTGTCGAAGTTTCATGATTTAAAATGATAACCGTCGGAGACTCTTTACATAGATAGAAATGTGATCAGTCCACCTCAGATTTTTGTCAATAGTAACCCCTGGATATTTCACAGAATCAACCCTGGTAAGAGTTATTGAGTCGATGGAAAACGTTTTGGATGGGTAGGCCGACCGAGGGAGAGAGAACAGATATTCGAAACATTTAGGTGAGTTGAGATTTAAACCAGCTCGTTCAGAGAAATCGCAAACAGAAGACATGATATCTTTCCAATTCACTCCGGACCGCAGTCCGGTCTGATACCGTATGTATCTATCTTATTCAAACCGTAGAGACCCCCCATTCTGTCATGAAATCGCCAAATGTTACTCATCTAGAATTATATTTAACTCAGGAATGACAATAGGGCAGTGCTGATCCAACCATGATCTATTTGTCTGCTGTTTTAGTGCTCGAGTCATACCCGGTTAAAGGATAATGCCACAAGCGGTGCACGGCATAAAGACCGACGGTCAACTGAAGTTAATGCTCTGCTCGTTGAACTGACTGTAATGACTACGTGGATGTTTAATGAAATCAATGACTCTAACCAAACGGTAATTATCTAAGAATTCTTTGATGCATGTGTTAAGTAATGCAGTGAGTGTTGACGCTTGTGAACAGGCTGGGATTCAGCAATCAAAGAGGCTGCAGGAAGCCAGACACCAACTTGAAAGTCAGGGAAGAATTTCACGCAAGCCAAGGAAGAAGAAAAACATTTTGATGAGTTTCCCGGCACACTCTTCTGAAGGGCATATTATATAATCAGCAGTAATTTGGCATATTAATTCAGAAAACCTTATGATTAAATGCTAGTCACTCTCTACGTCCGTTATAAAAGAATCGTGCGTGAGAATGAAAAGCAATATGAAAGTCCTGCTTAAAAGAAATGCATCTATTTCCACTCCGACGGTACTGGAACTACCAGCTTGCAAAATCATTAAATTTTGGAAATTTTATGAATTCAGCTTGTGTTACGTATCTTGAAGATGTTGGTTTCCATTAACTGTTGGCCGCTTCATTTAGTAGTAACAAGTCTCACCAACCACAGCTTTCAGCGGACTGATTCATTAAATCACAAAATTACCTCCTACGGATCGTGAGGCAAGCATCAAGTAGAGAAAATAAAGTGCTGAATAGAAGTTGTAAATGGATTTACCTTAAAAGTGCACAAACAAACCAAGGAGGATGACATGGACATGTCACTGACAACTTTGACGGCTAGATTTTGCGAAATGATTAATATGTTAGTTGAATGGAAAATACACAGAGCAGCTGATCAACATCTCGTTTATTTAACCAAATATTAAACGGCATAGCAGTTCAGTCGCACAGATCAAAACTGAGGTCACAAGACTGCGGCGTAAACCCGAACCGAATGAATGCCAAGTGAATTTTCCAATCATCATATGGTTGCAAATATGACTCAGTTCAAAAGGCATGAATTTGGCGTTTTAGAGTAACCCGAAACTAAACTCCGTCATCACAAAGCCTAGGAAGCCGGTGACTTGAGCTAATTTATAAAAAAATATTTAAAAACCTTCAGAACTGTTCGGTTCTTTCTGTTCTCCCCTATAGCGGTGGACACGCTATTTATAGTTAGTAAGCAGAGATTGGTTTTCAAGAGATTCAATGTGATATATCATGTTTAAGTAAAAATATAAACTGAATCTTCCCAAAACAACCTTTTTCACCCAATACAATCAATGACCATCCACAGTTCATCCCCCGCCTCCTATATGCATCCGCCATCAGAACAAGACAAACACCTGCGGGCCACCATTTTACAGAATCCGATCACATTATTATGTCAACGAGAGATGCAGTGAAAAACTGGGATCACCCTTTGTTCTTGTCTCTGAAAGAAAGAAAAAGAAACTCCGTGCTTGTCAGTACCCGCTTCATGCTATTAATCCGCAAGCGTACACATACTTTCATCAAAGTCTAGGGTAATTATCTGACCGAAAACGCACCGTGTCCGTACTTCGCTCGTATGAAATCTTTGCAAACCCGATCCGTTTTGCGCTAGCCAGTTTTCCTGTCCTCGATTATTATCATATTAAAAGTAGAAAAATCCACTGAATCAGTCCGATAGATCGCTATATTATTACACCCTCCTAAGCATAAATGTTTACACACAGATTCACCAACAATCTCTAATACACACACACGTATGCACATGCAATATATTCACAGTTTGGACAGCGCATTTAGCGCTAATGCGAGCAGTATATATATTTACTGGACCTCCCCAGTTTCATGCCCAACTGAACGGCGGTACCGGTCCCTCACACCCGTGCCCGTTATATGGGTGCGCAGAACCTTGTGACTGAGCAACGGTGTTATTGTGGTTATGCGTAAATGTGTCTTCGTGCGTAGGGTTACTTGGGTACGCAGCAAAATTTCAGTGCCAAATTGGATTTTCCCCCGAGTCGAATCTACATGTAATCAGGTTGTCGGGTTGCGTTTCTGTCTCCACGCTTGCTTGCGTGTTCGTTTGCATGAGTGACTTCAAGCGTGCGTTGTTAGGCCCAAATGGGAAGTCTAACCATGCCGAATAGGTGGGTAATGCGACAAATTGTAATTAGCCTGTGAATTCGTTTTTCGAATCAAAGTGTTTCATTTGGCCTGTGTGTATGCGTGTTCGTTTTTTACCGTAGGCCTTCACTGATTCAGAAGCTAGATCAGACATGAGTGTACCTGTTCCTGTGCTATAATTTTCCCCTGGTTCTGATCCACCCTAACTAAACTACTTCACGGTTAAATAATGCTTGCCTGCATCCGACCCTATTAGAATTACATTTATAAATCTCCCAAGTACAATGGGATACTAATATATTTATGAAGTTTACACAAGTTAGATCGACTGCGTTGAGATTAGAAACAAACATTCAACTAAGCCATCAAGCTCAATTACAAGTAAGTTATGGCTATAAGGTGGGCATCACGATGATGTATCGAAAATGTCGCGTGGGTACATCCAGCCAGACATAACATAGCGTATGACAAAATATCGTCGAAATGTTAGAAAGGGGGTTTTGGAAAATAATAAACGACCCTTCATTTATCCAGATTCCCCATGCGAACTGAAACAACAGAACAAAACAGAACATTTATTTGCTTGCTTATTTGCACATGCTCCCTTGAAAATATGAAATTCCATATCAGGTGCTGTTTCAACCTAATTTTAGTATTGTTTGACATTCAATTACGGGGATGAAGCGACCAACACAATTGATTTGGCATTAACGAATGGAATATTGCTAATCTCACTGGTTTCAAACATCAGTTCTTATCGGAAAGTTTTGTACTGAAAAACTTCGAAAGCAAATGTAGTGCTACGGGGAGTTGGAAACTTTTTTCTCTCCTAGTTAAAGGCGATATCGTGTGGAGTTGAACGGAATAGTAATTCTTATCCGGAATCTGTCGGTTATTGGCGACGTATCTTTCGCATTATTTGTAGGGCTGACCGCCGATCTACTGGCGTCTGCATGCGGAATATCGGCGCGATATGTTCTTCCATTCGCTACCGGCTGCACCTAAAAGGTGATCCATAAAATTGGCACTCACACCTCGGCATATTCAGTTTTCCGCTTGGCATCCCCTTGCGTGGGTGCTTTTGAAACGTTAGTTGTTTCGACCTTGGGCATAAACCCTACAAAAGAACAGCAGACCCGCGTTAAACTTCTCGGCAAATTTTCATGACTGATCACATCTTCTTCAAGATTCTTTCGGTCCACAAATTTCCTGCGAGACGGTGAGTGTAAGTGTTTGGTTTAAGTGAACAACGATAACGGGGATTCTCGGATCGGATGAAATTTTTCCCTGAAAATCCGTTCACCGATTTCTAATTTCCTCGTTTCACCTTATAAAGATGAGGCAAACAACGTCGAAATTCCCATTAATTTTTGTGAATTTTCTGTCTAGTACATCGGCCCTACTCATCAGCATCAGTGCGTCAGAAAAATTGACCCTTTGTGAGAATCATAATCTCTTTAAGTTTGCTAACTAATTTGCCATTTTTAAATTCAAGTTGTGAGCTATTCGAAGAAGTGTAGCCCTGCCGACAAACCACAGGTTCTAACAGTTGAAAATGGACATCGATGTCCGGCAGAATGAGCTATCTTAGTCAGTGTTTTGTTGAGGCTTTCTCATATATCTAGTACAAGGGTTACTGATAGATTCGGAACGGTATTTAAGCCCATTAAGGACTATCAGTTATAATCAAAAGGGTAAAGAACTCCAGTAGGGCATATTCATCTAACTAAATTCGTTGAAAACTCTTGATGCCCAACAAGTAGGCACTATTAATTTGGATTGCCAGGGTTGTTGGGTTTGCAGAAATCCCCGTTGCCTTGGAATAAATGAAACTAGGTTCAAATTACTGCGGATTTTAAAATTATCATTTATTAGTTCAGAGCGAATGTATCCATTTCAGATTACCGCGATCCTCTTTTGCCGTATAGTCATTCTAAAACATGATCTCCACGTCCGAATGATCGAGTTTACACTCTGTGTTGAACACATCCGTGGGCTAAGAAATGACGGATGAATTTAATCATATCGGCTGTTCATAGTCGATCTCGTCGGTCTGAGTCACCGAATATCTGCTTTGGATTTCTGCCCCCTTGGTATGATAAGCTGCTTGGAGCTACGAACAAAGAGACAGAATGTGGAAATTTTGCGGTCGGACAAAGTGCATTCGTGCGTGGATTCCGTGACAAATCCACTCAGTTTGACTTTATATGCTGGTAGGTAATCATGTGAAACGGTAAATGTGCCTCTCACCACTAACTTCTTGTCACCTGCACTAAACCCCTGTGTTCGTTGAATCCTACCAGTTTTGGGTTTGGACTACCAGCGTGTCAGGTTATTCGACTAAAAAAATGATTCTAGTTGGAACGTGAGTCATTCTCCAATTCAGCGTGTTTTTTCAACCGACGAAAAATTGTGTCTCATAGATACAGACAGTCTCAGTTTTGATGTGCTTGTGCATGGAATTATTCGCACTTCCAAGTCGAAAAACAGCGCGAAGTCCCTTTTTCTCCATGATAAGAGGCGCAACCACGATGTATGCGTGCATACCCGATAATGAGATATTTGTTTCTTGGACCTTTGATACGTATTTTTACGCACGTTTGTTCCTCAGATCTTCTGTCCTTGTAACAATCAGTGACAACAGACTGACAAAACCATATAAATTAATGTATTATTGTTTATTCTATTTGCACTATCCGCATGCATTCAAATTCTACCATATTTAAATCGGCCAATGTTATTCCTCGTCATGCATAACCGACGAATACGTTATGAACAATCTCCCTAACTTTTGAAGTTAATTCACTGTTCCTGCACACTCCACATGATTCATATTAGATCACAGCGTCAAACCGGGTAGGAAGTATTCACGTACAGCCATGACTGGACAGGAGACTACTGGATATGTATGCCGGCCGAGAGGTAATGAGCATTATCTCAGTTATGTGCTTCCGAAGAACGTGCTTCCAATTATCCATAGTTATGCCACTTGAGTCAATATATATATATAAATATGTATATATAGAAAATTAGAGAATAATGTTCTTTCTCGTAGCTCAGGTTCACCAGGATGATTCTGGTTTGTTCGCTGAGCGGGGCAATTTGATTGCAAACGTTTCATGACTAGCAAGGGTGACATCGTCAGTGCCATAATATTATCATATATATATATATATGCGTAACCATCATTTTAATTTCCAGGTAAAGGCCAGTAGATGGTCATTGGCTGCTCAGCCTACCGCTTTTTCAAATCTTAATAAAGCCTTTACACTCAGGTAGGTTTCCTTGTGCTCGCAACTACTGGCCTATTTAAAGTTGTCAAAAGGGTGATTTACTGAAAGGTGTACTGAAAGGAACTTCAGTGTGAAACATATTTTGGCCAGTAAAGTTGGAAAACAATGAGTTCTGTCTGCTCTTCTTCGTTTTCTAGACCGCAAAAATCACAACAGGAAAGGTTCTCTTTAGGGAACGGGATCGGAGAAAACGCATCGCGGTTTCTGATTCATCAACACCATCGCTGTTTAACAGAGAAAACTCAATGAAGGCGGCTGCGAATGCAGATGTGGGCCACAGAAATCCAGACGGAGGGGACAGTTTTCTTTTTATCGATGATTTCATAATCTATGGATAAGAGTATACCAGTGTTATGAGTATTGGTTTTGAATAATGAACTAAATTGGACTAAGGGCGTGAAGGCTAGGCCTATTCACTCTCTCCTACGGTGGACTTTGTAACGCGGTTCTTGAGTAATCTAGAAGCAGGACACTACTTAATGCATCCGCGAGCCAGCTGCGTGCGGCAGAATAATAAATATTAACAAAATGTTGTCACTGATCGATATCGGTTGGTAAACATGTGTATTTCATTGACAAATCACTTGGGCCGATACATTCTCACGTGAATTTCAAAGTCAGTTATTCTTCTCGCACGACTAGCATCATTTCAATAAGATCTCTATTGTCAAAAGGAATGTGGACAGGTTAAAATCAGCTATTAATTGGAAACCGAAAAATTTATGTTGTCAAAATTCATAAAAACAATTCCCTAATTATCCACCATAAACTTCACTCTGATTTTAAACCACTCTTCGGTTCGTATGGACAATTCGGCAACGGAAGCCAAAGAACCATCATACGCCTTATTCACTCATACTAATGACGGAACGCACGACTCGGAAAATGACTGGGCACAGCCGTTGAGCTAGTTGAGCTGGCTACCGACGATATGTCACATACCAACTGGAAATTTATTGAGTCTTCTATTACTTAAAGACGGCGAGTAGCTGATGTAATTCTAACTTAAATCACTTACTCCTTGACTTTTTAATGCGTTACCATGAGCCGCCGTCAAATGTCCGGAGATAAATCATTAAAAAATAGATAGTTTCGAAGGTGTAACAATCGTCCAATGTTTTGTTCGACAAGATTTAATCTTTTGGGAACGTAGGTCCACAGAATTTCAGTTCATCAATGTCTCATCACTATTTCGCGACTTGTTGTAAATCCATTAAAACCTGTGCCCCGCAAACGCTCATTATTGTGATTTTTACCATGTTAGCATTATTAAGCTGTTCTGTTTCGCCCACAAAGACTGGCCTAGCTTTACACCTGCATCGTTGTCACCTGAATTTAAGGACAGGTTCACATATCTGGTGTCCAAGGCAGTCTTGTTCCTAATCTGACTCATGCGAAAGTGCACTTTAGTCAACGATGATTTAGATGCTCTTCTAGTCTTAAAGATAGTTTCACAAGTGACATCTTATGGACAGAGGTCCAATTTGTCCCATTGCCAACATTCACCAGTGGATATACGCTATCGATGATGCACGACAAACCAGTTGGAATGGCTGTATAATGGTCAAACAAGAAAAGGAAGTACGCGGCAGAAGAAAAAGTCCGCAAAGTTTTATCCCTCCCCCCAAAAAAGAAAAATAGTAAAAAGACAACTCAGAAGGTTTTGGTCTTTTGATTCTCAACGCTTGGGAAGTCTGGAGAATTCCAAGAAGATCGGCCTATACAATTCCGACAAAATTGTGTTATATTCGGGAAAAAAATCTGCAGCATTATTCGAGTTTTCATATGACAGCCGAAAGAGACAAATTAGTGGAAATTTGACCTACTTTAACCCATGCTGTTGCTGCCAATCAACATCGAGTCCCCAATTCATTATGGTCCGATGAATTATGCTACACATTTGTACAGCCGCCTTACAGGTACTGAGTTTTGTGCAACTCACGCGAAAACACAAAATTAGATAGTCTGGTCAAAGTGAATTGTGAACAGTATGTGGAATAAATCGATATTTTGGCTGAAGACAGTCGAGTAAAAAACATGTAGTCAAGTGAGCCAACGTTTGCTTTTACTCCCGGGAAAATACAGCAGGGTAAAACTATATCTTGCAATGATGGGAAAAACTTTCTCATAGCCGCTCACCTCCCTACTGTGCTGTCTTGGTTTGACCATATATGATTTCTCGAGGTTTTGTACACTGGTTACTGTACCGTTTGTTCAAAAAGGGAAGTAAATTAGTTTACTAGCTCCTGAGCTGGGCTGATGATGTTGAGGTTAAATTCAGCTCTGAAGTAGAATGAACCTTTGAAAACAGTTATAAAAAATAGAAGACGTCCAACAACATTATAAACCAATCGATTGCAAATGTTTGTTGCCAAGTAAGATTTTCGAACTACGAAAATACAGCCGGCCACAAATGTTTTCGAAGCGAAGCGAGTTTTGCTTTTCGGATGCCCAGACTGAGCTCAAGAATCTCTTTTTCATCAAAAATTGGATAATCCACTCACCGGAAAATTGAACTTTTAGTTTAAAGATTTTTTTCTTTTAGCACAAATCCTGCAAAAGACATTAAGTTGTGAAGCCAACGTTTTGTTCAGATACAGAATGTAGTCAATTTGGGATCATTTGACGAAGGCATTATGATGCATGGGCCTAACAGTGTTGCAGGATAATAAGCTTTTTAAGAATATCTAAAAGTTGCATAATCGACATTCGGCCATTCTTGTTTAAATATCCACGAGCGTAATCACCATCGCGTTAACTCAGATTGCATGCATAATCGGTGACCCAGTCACTCTCACAGTTCTCCAATGAATAGAGACCAGAGACAGACTTTTGATCAATACGTAACTTTGATCCCATGGAACGGTAACCAAATCCTGACCAAATATTTCACTGGATTCATAGTCTTGTCGACCTAATGCATTGAGCTGGAACTGGAAGTCATTGACTAGGGTAATCGAATATATACATTGCGATTACGCCCATAAACTGGTCGAAGAATCACCTCGAATCAATACTGGGTTCCTGTTTCTGACTACTTGGGTGTAACGCTTTGGGTTCTATCGGGCCACGCTTGTTACAGTCCGTCACGCATGATCCGACAGAGTTATATTATGCTCATTATTGAGCTGAACAATAAGACCATGGATATATCCTTGCTAAGACAGTTTCAGTCTTAAATAGGCAACCTTTATACTCTTTTTGCTATAAGGGTTCTCTGCAAGATCTCTTTTGAATAGCTCGCTCGGAAGTACAACTCTCATTTCTGATGTCGAACATGCAGGGATTTCAGTGTCCAACAGTTTAGTTGTGTTGGCCAGTTTATTCTGATATGACGGCAATTAGATTAAATTCATCCGAAGTCACCGATAACGGCACCGCCATACTAGGGGCTGTCAGTCGGGAAATAGCCGATGCTTGGTTCAAGCCACACCTTTTCGCGTGCTTATTGAAAGCCTAAAGCTATCAGCAGAACCAAATTATTTTCAGTTATTCGTTAGAATTAGGAATGCATTAGTTAAAATGATCCATAAAATCGTCGGCCGGACTGGAATCTACGAGTGGACACCACCCTATCTGTAGTGATGGATGTGTTAAACCAATCAAGCGGCCAAGTCACTACAAAACATGTTCAAATATTACCTGCGAGAAAGACTGATTACCTCTTAAATGACGAGAACGAATGGGACATAGAGCTGCAACACTTTTGTAATTCGACTGCTAGTGGAATGTCTGACCAAGTTAGCAATGGGAAACATGCCAGTAAGGCACGAGTGGCACTCATGTGCCGGTTTGCTGTGTGCAAACCTAGGAAGCTCGCAAGCTTAGATAAACTAAACATTCGACAAGTCTATCGAACTCACTTTCGAAATGACAGTGCCACACCTTCTCGAGGAACACCTAGTCGGATTTGCGAATTCGGATTTGCAATGAATGCAATATGCGATCTCAAGGTGACTTCGCTCGACAATGTGTAAGGGGAACGGAAACATGTCTCGCTACCCAGCTTTCACTTGGTTTCCAGATCTTTACTACCAACAACTACGAGTGAAATTTGATGATATGTTTTCAAATGGGTACCTTATCCGAACAAGATAAGATTCTTGAAATAAAAGTTGGCATGAAAAATGGAAACTCAATGGAGTTTAAAATGTTTGGAACGGCTTACAAATCGATGGAAAGCCATGGATCACAATGATTTTTTAGTTTCTTGATTTCCATGAAATTAGGTAGAATGCTTTATTTCCGTCATTGTAAACTGACGGATAATGTGGAGTTCATTGGTTGAAGGTATCTAAGACGAGGAAATATCCGCTGAGTTTAAGTAAAAATGTGTCGTTCCGTGGTTTTGTCGGCTTTATACACATCAGTTCAAACACAATCGGACATACGCAAACGAACCATGCCGAAATCACAAACGGCAGTCGTGGTCTGTAAAGTTTGCTAGCCCGTTTTGTGAGGATCGAGAATGAGTGTGTCCGAAATAATATCAGGTTCCGCAAAACTTATGGAACTGCAGATAAGAGGTCAAAATCAAATATAGTGTATCAGTGGATGACACGATCGGGCTGAACGATCTGAAACTACCAACCTTATTCTGAATTACCTTTGTCCTTTTACGCCATATAGCTTCGGCAACTGCGTGGGTTGGGGCTACGCGCAATATGAAATTTCTAAATGAGGTTAGTTTATTGCTGGGCTACTGCAGCTTATAGAAGTCTGAACAGCACATGTTGCAAAATTGATGAAAAATAAATAGAAGGACTTGATGAAAAAATCGAATGAAATCCTAATTAGCTACAAATCTACAAACCTATAAATCTACACAACAAACAATTTGGGAAGAGAATATTCTCACAGGCCGGACTGATTTGAACATCACTTTGGACACTAAAGATATTGACCACCGTTGATAAATTAACAGGAAAGCAAGTTAGCGGCAAAGTATGCAGTGTAATATTATCAAACGTTATATGTCTTGCAAAAAAATGCAAAATACATAAACACTACATCACTTAATATCATGTTAGCCTTACCAGTGTCAAATTTACCCTGATTAAAACGCGATGAAGAATTGAACTTTTGTTGCAGCTCCTGGATGCAGTCGACTTTAGGCATTGATTTGCTTTTTATAAAATACAGTTTGTGGGTTCCGTTTGAAAGGGATGATCACGGCCGCGAGGTTTTCATGCAGCGCTATTCACAATCCGCCAATGAATACAATAAATGAGGACTGACGTCAATTCACTAAATCACGAAGATTGCAAAATGACGTTAAATTGTTAGCGACGGGACGAATTTGAACAAACCGACCTAAATAGTTAACAGATTAGCGGAGTCTAATCGATGACTACTGCCTTATCACAAGGATAAAAACAAAAACCACTCGGTCGATTTGCCTTTGCCAGGAAGTGGTCAATTTTATACTGCATAATGGTTCACTGAGTACATCCGAGAACTATCAGCAAACACGTAGGTTGTGCATGATCAGTATGCACCAAAAGTGAACGAAAAACCTAACATGTAAAAACCACTGACACGTGGTAAAAACGAAAAACGCATACTCCAGACCAACAATTATTTAAATTGTTCTCAGAAACTGTGAACTGCAACTCAAACACTATTCTGCTAAGCTGTCAGTATAAGATTTTCTTGGTTAGCCGAACACATCGCCGATGAGATCAGCTTGGGATATGAATCCATTTTTGTCAGCATTTGAAAGAAACTCATTTTCCCGAACTCATTTCAGATTTCACAAATCGCCGCATGCATTTTTTAGGACCGACTGGTTTCACATCTTGCAATTAATAACTGTCTGAAGGCCCAATTCTTATTATGATTGCTTTTACGCATGCTGGAGTTGGAAGTCACTCACTTCAGTCAGCCTATCCAATCTCGTAGAAGACTGTCGATTTCGTTTGGGAACCTTACTATTTGGATACAGTGCAGATGAGAGAATCGAATATGCCTCGGTGTAGCGGTGACCGGGCACCCAATTTCGCGTGAACCAGGGAGCAAGTAAAATTACGAAAACTGTTTCGCTTAGGTCACTGCAAACTGTTTCACGAAACCCTTAAGTAAGCGATAAGGTGATGAATCAATGTACTGATCAGAGACAGAATTTGCAGTTTACTCGATAAAAGATCAGGGACCAACCTTCTGTGGTCATCCGAATGTTGCCAGCAAAAGGGTGTAGGAAACAGTTCGGGGAAATGTAAACACTATGGGACCTCAGTACCTCTCCTTAGTTGAGTTTCTGAGCCCCTGTGACCTTGACCTTGACGATGACATCTAATCATGATAAGACATGGTGCGCCACATTGTCACCCTTAGGCAACAATAGACAATAGCCTAGTTCTGTCAATACAAGGTCAAATCACAATAAGCTTCTTCGAAAAAGATGCATGGAAAAGTAAGCGTTATCGTGAAGCTGTCCAGAAGAATGCGCCTGTGCTTCAGTGACAGGGTGACTGGGTGTAGACATTTGGTTCTTATGACCCTGTAAAGTAAATCGAGGGTATGGAACAGGCATGATGAATCAGCCACAAGAACAAAAACGGAATAGCAAACGAACAACCACATTTGCTTGTGCTGCAGTTCTCCCGATACGCATAACTGGAATGAAACATCGCGATATAATTACAAGCTGTTTCATGAGGTCACTGATTCCGTGGGCTGTTTACGCCATTGCATCAACAAAGAGAAATCGCGGCACGGGAAGACCCCGAAACTCACTGTCACACTGTTGTTGTTGTTGTTGTTGTTGTTGCCGTCGCTTGTTAGTAACAGCCTGATATGCAGTTTGGAAATCTTCATGAGAAACAGTCCGGTGAGTGTGCCACGAGAAACTTTGTTTTCCTTCTTTGTTTTATCTCAGTTTTATGTTTCGTATGATGTTCAAGACATTGAAATGTTATCTATCCAACTTTATTCTTGCGTTTTAAAAGGGCGGCGATGGTCTAGCCGAATTCATCTTTTGATTAAATTACAACACGACAAAGACAGTGTTTGTTGTAGGTCACTTGCCATGGATGGCGCTAATCAAATGAGGCACATATGAGGGCGTATTTTCGAGTCAGTGAGAAGAAAAATAAGAATTTCTAAAGGTCTGACGGAACAAAAGCACGAGTACTCTTATCTGATTCCGTATGACAGGGAAAATTTGGTTTGATTTTTTGAAGCGTCCAGGAAAAGTGAACAGGAAATTATTGCTACGGTATTGATTTGATTTCTGTCTGTACCCAAAGATGTGAATGTGCACATGCTTTGTTCGCATGATAAATTTGCAAAATCGTGACACTACAACCGTCGATAAGACGAGTTTAGTTGTATCAACTATATGCGGACAGCTTTATATGTACCGGACTAAGTGGCAAGCAAGCCTGATGATAAACACCTTTAATCCGGTGCATCCAAAGGGACGGTTCAAACTGGGATGAGAGACAAACAACTCGGAAGCATTGAGGGACGAACTTCGAACTCACAAAAATCTAAGCAATTAGGCCACAATGGACAGAAAACCAGCGCGCAACGGGCAGTGCATCCAGAACCAAAGAAAAATGCACGTTTGTCTTATGATCCAGACAAACAAAATGTGCACAGAGAACACCTTCAAAAAGAGTTACTTGTAATCCGAAATACCGTGAAAAATGAGGTGGACTAATCACGGTATGAAACACAAAGAAGGCCTGGTTAGCCTTAGAATGCATGAAGACATGGGTGCAGAGAAGTCTGGTGAGTGCTCTGAACTCGCTTTTCTGTTTTTCTTTGACGTTTCACCTTGTGCCTTTTTCGTTGAAATTCCACCGTGTATCATTTTCAGGAAGATGAAATAGAACAGTCAAACGAGATAGTTGCTTGATAGATCAGACTAAATGGAATATGTGGTCCAATCCTTGATAAGACTATAGCAGCTGAAAACAAGCAACAGGCTGTTTTGAAACCATGTTGGGAAAACCAAATATATCTCAGGTAATTGTTAACCAAGTGAGACCAATGTGAATCGGTATGCCCATTCAAATGACCCACCAAAACTCCACAAATTTAATGTGCTTCCGTGAATGATGACAAGCGCAAGCAAATTTCCATATTGTTCTGTCAAGATTAATCATGAGAATTACAAATCATTTCCCTTTGGCAAAACAAAATGCACTGATTTAGGAGTCTTACTTCACACCTCGGGTTATCACGTAGAGTGGTTCATAAGTTGGGTTTCCAGGGTCTCGCCACAAGTTCTTGTTCAAACAATAAAACTTAGAAACACATAAGTAGCTACCGAAAAATGAGAAGAACCATTTAGATTAGTACCTTTCGCAAGCGATATAGTCTGTGAGCTTCTGCCCGAACACCTGAAAAAATCTGCCGAACTCATCCAGCAATTAAGTTGTGGAGAAGCCTTGTATTGTTTCCAGATGTCGAATTGATAACGGATACCTCATTTGTGATGCCTTACCCTCGGTTACCCGCAATCAGGATATCCAAATGGACCAAGGCTCGCAAGCTTACGAAACAGGGCTCCGATGTCAAAAAATATGTTTCCCTAACACTGGGCACCTGAGACATAAGGGGAAGATGAACATTTTTAAAACAACGCTCAAATTCCCTCTGAATGCACGAAAAAGATTCATCGAGCAAGTATAGTAATTGCAATAATCATGAGGAGTTAGTTTCATTTTTTTCATTATCTTAAATCCGATTATCCAGGCTATTCCAATTGTCCTGCCTCAGGACTGGCTTGAGTTAAAAAACCGCATACAATTTTCCACACATGATCAGCGCAAGTCATTGGACTGGTCAAAGCTGACCAAAATGCTTTTGATTGAAAGAAAACTTCCGTTTCCTCGTTAGGCATTTTTACAACTCCTACATGACTACTATATGTTTCAGATCACTCTGTAGAGGGATTTACTGCTAACTAACAAATTTGGAACAAATTAACTGCTTACGTCAAAATGAGGAACCGATAAATTTATTGAAAACTAGTATTTTGCTGCTATCGCGTGTTCAACGCCTTATAGGAAAATGTCAATGAACGGAATACTAAGCCAAAGAAAATTAAGGAATTAGAAGCAGCACTTCGTTTTAACACAGCCGGCCCTGCTTTGTTTTGTTTGGTCATGGAATTGTGGTGGAAGCGAGATAAAGGATAGCAGCTATTGCACTACGAAAACCGGATTTTTCGTCGTGAGTTCAGTAGGATACCTATTTTGTGGGTCCCGTTCTGCTGTTTCTCCCTAATGATCACTGATCAGGTTGCCTGTGTCAAGGCCTTAGTGCTAAAAGCAATTCGCGATGATCTGCTTTCTACAGGTTGGACAAACTGCCCTCCTGGTTTCGAGGGTAGTGAAGACACAGATCATTAATCGGATTAACAATGACTTTATTTAGTTTCTACAATATGTGGTGCTTCGTTGAACGTAATAGAATTTACAAAGCAACAAATCTGGGAAGCAACTGAGACAGAGGACTCGGGCAAGCGGATTTGAAAACAAAATTCTGGGGCTCTGAACGGCCGACCATCGTTAACTTGGTCTACACGCGAATGCCATACTGAATTCAGATTAATGAGAGAAGAAGTAAGTAACTTCTTAATGATTCGCAATCTATTTGGCGTGATTAGTGATCCATGCCTATGGCTGCACATGCAAGACATTGATTACGATAAGGGAGCAAAATTTTATGGTGTAATTGTACACTATTTAATTGTGAATGATATAATATTAATAACACGGCATTGTTGGTAGATGCAATGCGCCAACGTTTCGACTATCGTGGGTAGTCTATCTCAAGGCAAGTTTTTTGTAAAGCTTGCCTTGAGAAAAACTACCCACCGGTTACAGACTGTTTTTTATCTTGATGAATCAATAACTTTCACAAATGGATTTACATAAGTAATCACATTTTTTGCTATCTTATGATATTTTTGGTGATTTGATTTCCGCACAGAACCTTCATGATTTTCGTTTTGGAGCATCAGTATCAAACAAGGCCAGGAGTCATCAAACTTGACCTTGTCAATTAATTTCCGAAACCCCATTTGCAATAGAATTAGTGTAGGTACCCTCAAAAGTGGAAATGATAAAATCCATGAAAAGATCCTTCCTTTTCTCGAGAAAAAAGGGATCAAAGCTCACCTGGTACAGTGAGGATGGAGAGCAAAAGAAGGCTTAAATCTCCGGAGAATTTTGTTTTCTCCTTTGGAAACGTTGTTAAAGAAAATGAAAGCGAAGTGAAGAAAACGGCTCGGAAGTCAACCTAAGAACCATTCTGCCTTTTTCATCCTGAGCTTTTGTACCCTACAAACCCAGGATTTGGAGAGCATTCTACGCAACCAATTTGTTTGCGCGTTCTTACAACTGATCGAACTTTTTCTGTTTGGTGAAGCTGTGCAGGAAAATATACACTGGTGACAATAAATCGCTACGGTAGCTAGGAGAAGTTCGACGTCTCAGCACTTTTTCGGGAATCTCCCTCTGATATCGGAATGTCAATGAATATGTCATCACCAGGTGTAAATTAATAATAGTTTTTTTAACTAGGCAAATAGTCAAACGAATATAATAACTCTATTTGGTTGATATGAGACAAGCAGTATTAATGGCAAGTCAGTAGTAAATAACAATCTTCCATTTCGCTTGGAAGATCTTCGTCCCAAAATGAAAGCGGACTTTCACCATGTTGATTTAAAATCGGACCAAGTCATTCATCGATGGCATGCCTCGCATTGTCATTCTTTGGTTGGTTTGAAAACGTCCAATTGAGCTGAAAATTATCAAATTAATTGGGGAATATTTATCAGTTTAGGTGAGGGCCAAAATCTTAGTATATTAGAGTAACCACGCAGACACTGACCGGTCCTACTGGGTTCTTTAGGCAGATGGCATACACGACCTGCATACAGTGGTGATAACCTCTCCAGCTTTGTTCACATTCTTTGCAATGCCTCCAGTGAGAGACAAATATCGGCAATAATATTACATTCGAAAACGAGAACGAAATTTATTGCAGCTGTGTGGTGTAATTTGACAATCAGGTGAGATGCGAGCTTGCAGGTTTGACTCTTTGCATACCCGACTGAAAACCGGTAGACCCATATCAACTGCCCAATTCGAAAAGACCGCTTCTACATAGAGCTTGAAAAACTACTTTTTCCCGATCAGGGGCTAACACTGGAGTTGTATGGGTCTTATATCATGGTAAGATCCATTCGCCGGAAACTGATTCAAGCACAGGCGGTACTGATCGCTAGTTGGGACAGTTCACTATTTTCGAGAAACACACAAGGTTTTCCTATCATTTTCGACTGTAACGTTTGGACCAGCTATCAGATCTGCGGATGTTGTATTTTTGAACTACGAACCAATTAGTACGATCGTAGTTTACCCAATGGATTTAAGTAAGTTTTTGATCTTATCTACTGGTAATTAATTAGATTTCAGGTTTGGTTGATAACAGCTTTTCTCACGCACAGAAAACAGGAAATCTCCACGAGTCAGGAAAATTCAGTTTTCCCACCGTTACCAGAGGATTGGTAAGAATAAGTAGAACTATCATGGTGTCATTCTGGTTTATAGAACTGCAATTATCATGATTTATTCAAGCTGGAGCGACAGATACGGAAACGAATAAGTCTGCAACTCCATTTCGTAAGTATTTTTTAGCTCTCTCAGCTGCTTACTGAACTGTTAGCACCGTGTATCACCAACATGTATGACCACCGATGCCTTTTACCTGCCCAAATTAAAGAATTTTTCGGTATTCCTGGGTACGTTGTACCAGCTCACTAAAAATGAATCAGCGCAGTTATTACACCCAACGGAAAGTTTGTTTACCGGGGACAGAACAGAAAATGTGTTATGCGAATTGTTTTACCAAACCTCAGGATCAATTCAAGGTTATACCACCTCTCCGTCTGTCCAGCCATGATATTTTTCATTGCATTTGAGAACCTCAAATGAAAATCCCCGGAAATGGATGACTGGTTTATTTGCGATCCATCCGTCCCATGTCAGTTCAACTGCGGCCGCTATGGTCAGCGAATAACCATCACCAAGCCTCTCCCAAGTAAAGAAGCAAAAAGCTATAAGCAGCCTAAGAAAAAACGACTTGAGTAGTTTTATGTCAAAAACTTTTTGTAGCAATCATTACATATAAGGCATTTGCTGTGAGACTGTTGCCCGTAATCACTAACAGTGTATGAAATAGTCGAACAGAACACGTGACCTAATCTTATTTGAGTTATAAACGCAAATATAATCTACTTGCTTCCACAGATCCCATCGCCCCATGATGACAGCAATTAACTTCGCCAAACAGCCCATAAGCCGTCTGTCCAAATTTCTGTCTTATCTTTCCAATATCCTAAAATATAATTAATGCTGGAAGAATCTTTGTAACTAGGCCAAAGTTCAAGGTTTTTGGAAGTAAGCTGTCAGATCAACGGGCATGTCGTACGGGAGATAACGAGGAGTCATTTCTACCGCGGTACAAATTCGTCATTGCAAGGTAGTGACTTTTCTGTCCTTTCTGAAATCACCAAACGCTTTTAAATGGTACTTAGTAAGTTTACTTACGTTCAGTTTCACAAACAAACAAATTACATGAAACAATCCTATAATTTTCTGTGGCCAGTGCACGCGCACATATATTTCCCTAGCTAAACGCTATCTGCATGAGAAAAAATGCATTTACTTTGTCCACCTAATTTCGTGCATGTCTGCTACCTCACACGCAAATGTGCATCACGCTTGCTCATCGTTTAACTGCTGTCCTTTTTTTCAACATTGCAATCTGAAACAATTCATTTGTGATTTGCGTGGTCAAGACAGTGATATTCCGACTTGAATTTGTCATAGTTCCCTGACAGTAGATCGGGAAAACCATTTTGATCCATCTAACAGGTCTAGTTTGAGTAAAACTGATTTCAACCAAGCAAAAGGCTGCTTGATTTTGCGACCATTGAGAGTTCCAATGTAAACCCATTAATTCACATCTCATACGCTCCTGAAATCACGCTAGCTAATCAACGCAGGAACAAGTTGACACGAATCCTTTGGAACCGTGGTAATAAGTGGATCGAAACGAATTTCGCCATCCCAAGATTATGGGTTAGACACTAGATATGCGAGTGAATGAGATAATTAGCACCCGATTCTACACCAAACATAAAGCTGAGGACATGAATCTGCAGTGTATCAAGAACAAGGCCATTTCCCGCTGGTTAGTTCCTTCGATCAATTCACTTTGACTGACTGATCCTCGCATTCCCCTTTCAAAGCAAAAACCACACTTCCGTGAGTTGTCAACCACTCCTTTTCAAGTGCCAGTTGCTGCCAGTGCAAAAATGCCTACTGCCTTTGATATTTTTGCTGTAAAGGTTACGATACTTCCCGTGCAATCGAGCTCACTCACGCCGTATTACTTGCGTATTTTCACTTAAACCTTAGGTTGTCAAATAACACAGATATACCAGTAGAAAATCTATGAAAAATACAGCAAAATTTCGCATTATTTTCTATGATTTCATGTTTATTTGCAGTACTATTTGACGCTAATTTGATCTGCAATGACTTGCAGAATCTATGGTCAATTTTGCAGTCTGCGCTATGGAAAGCGGCTGTTTAAATGGAATGTCTGAGATGCATTGCGGTCACCATTTTTCTAGCAGCCAACGAACCGTACTCTAATTGAGCCCCATTCTATTATGAGCACTTAACCACTGTAGAAAAACCTGCTCCAACTCAACTAATTGGTCCTCCAAACTCCGGAAAAAATCGATCTTTTTACGGCGCCGCTGCGCAGTACCAACTCAGTACGCAAGTGCATCAAAACCCAAAACGTGGCTCTTGCATCGTAATTGGCCAATTTTGCAAGTGAAACAGAGCGTAAATTGTTGGATAAACCACACCTAATGGGTTCACCAATTCGGAAATTGGGCAAAATGTCGGCAAACTAGAAAGAGCATTGTGAAGTGTAGAGGGTACTTTGAACTAAATACTAATAGATTGAGAATGGAGTGGAAGGCTAGACAACAAATAATGGAAAAAATGCTTGCGATGAACCAAGGCGACCCGGTGTTTGAGCTGGAATTATGGATATCCCGAGAACTCGGAACGTTCTGTTGTGCACAAGCACTGGCATATCGGAAAGAAGGCACCTTTAATTTGCACGCACTTCGTGACTAATCGTCCAGAGCAATGTCTCTACCTAAGCTTCATCAAATTTATATTTGGTTTGCAAGATCGTCATAAATTTTACGCAAATCGAACACAAACAGTAACAACAGTTGCACAGACTAAGTAGGCTGACCGACCAAATCACGGTCAATCATAATTTGAATCCACAATTTCATATGATCTAATGTGACCTTATATAAATCCATGCCATTCCAAGTTTCAGGGTCGAGTTTGTCGGGCCCTTCCTCTCCGTGTAGTGGCCAGAATGCCTGAGACCTGTCTCTTCCACTGCACTCATGCTTCAAGCATGTAATAAAATATTTGGTAGGGACAATGACACCTCGTATAGCATGGTCGCAGTAAGGCCAACTTAACAAATAGAAAAGGAGCACAGAGAACACGGGAGAAAAATGAAGCAAGCAATACTTGAACATCAGCGAATGAATGCAACTATTTGTACAGTAAGAGACTCCACAATGGCTTAAAGAATCGGAAAAATTGAACTCCTTGCGTATAACACATTTCATTTAACACATGGATGAAAAGTACCTTGAGAATGATTTGAACTTAATGCTTGCCTTCTATCTTGTCCAAAACGACGCTGAATTACCGGTTTCATAAAATGGTTGTTGACAAATTCAAATCTTTTGATTAGCAAAGCTACTTACATTCGTCAGCAGTTTAACTCTTTATTAACACACCAGTCGACGTTATCGTTCCGTGTGACCAAGTAGAACATTTTGGCTGCTTCCGCTGCCACATCAGGGGGTTGATAAACGGAACAGGGAATAATTCAGTCAGCTTATTTTTCAACTGAACAGAGAGTTTGATCACCGCGAAATGGTAACTGTCAAAATGAGCATTTAATTTTGCACAAACATTAATGAGCCAAATGAATTGAGTGAACGAAATTCGAATAACATTTGTTATTGGATGGAAAATCTATCAGCCTAGTGTAACAAAGAACTTACATAGTAGTTTCCTGAATACGGAAAGAAGCCGTTTGCAATAGCGGAACTATTGATGCATTTTCCAGTTGAATTTCCACCTGAAAAACTAAAAACGAATATGGTATAGAATCAATTTCCGAAGATTTGGTTAATTGACTTCTTCGACAAAAGTAATACAAAACATCCCGTTTCTATTTACTCTCAAAGCCTATTGATATTGTTGGAAGACTTCTCGGTTAAAACTTGTAGGAATTCGTTCCTCTCCGACTGGACTCGGCGTTTTGACCGCATACAGGGTGATATAGATTCTCCATCCAATTTAAAATTTTGGCCACATACCAAAGTACATTTACTTGAATCAATTTTCATCGAAAATAATTTTGGTCACGTAACCAGCTGACGTGACAATTGGCGTCACTGGGCGTAGTGCGGAAGGGATGTTTTGGTCTGGCACAGGTATAATGTAGAAAATAAAAATGTCTAATTAGGTATAATTAAAGGCAGTATATTGAAAGACAAAGAGATATCGGCACAACTGAAGCGGCTCAGTTTCACTGAGAACCAGTTCCCGTCAGTAAAGCCTCGCGTACTTCAATAGGCATGCGTAAAATGTTTTTGCATAATAACTTTTGTAATACACATTTTCCAAGTAGTCGACGTTTTAGGACAACCAATTAAATTTTATGGTAGGAAAGTTTTAGCATGCAGTTTTAACAATAAATTTTTGACTTACAGTTGAAATTTCTTTAGAAATTATCCTATTATACTAGGTTTCTCAGTACTTGATAATTGCCTTTTAGAGGTCTACTTGACTGGTGCAGTCTGGCTGCAATCTATTCTCTGACGCTCGGACGGCGGAGGGGTAGAGCGAATTGACAAAGTGACATACGAATTAACCGTTATTGTCAAGAACGGGATGTTTAAACTAAAGTTACTTCAAGTCATTTGTTAAAAAGTCAGTTTTGCGGTTCGCTCGGTAATTAAATTTTCTCAGAACGTCCGAAACGAATCTTGGCACGGTTGCAGCCAATTTGTTTCCCAAGGTTAGATTGTCCAAAAAATAAACCATCTAGAGCATTTTATTTAGTCAACGGTTCTTGGCAATTTTCAATTGCTTTGGCGGTTTGCATCTTCCACGATTTCACTCTAGATCCAAATAAGTCGATGGGTCCTTTAAGATGCACTTTGTTTGTAACGACTGGATGACCCCAATCGGTCATTATTTTTTGTGAAAGCACAGAATTTAAACTGAGTCCCAAGTATGCAACTGCTTCTGTGTTAGATAATGAAGTTAATCGATGAAATGTTTAGCGGAAAACACTAAATCAATCCACGCTTACTTAGGTAAAGGAATTGCAATTCAGTGTTGCTAAACGGCAGACTGGATACAAAGAGCAGGACTTCGGCTATATGTGAGCCTACTGATGTGTCTGCCCTACTTTCCGTACACATTTATTCCGGGTAAAAGTTCGCTGTTGATTGAGGAGTCCACACGCTGTTTTCAACTTGCGAATGGGGGAAGCTAATTCTTGAACTTTAGTCAAATTTGAAAAAATAAATAGGAACGAGGAAGGCACAGTTATAAACTTCAATCTCAGTACTGTGTTGCGTTTCCTAACTTATCTAGTTGACTACACTGAAAAAATGTCAGTCACTATGTTCTTCGATTGTCCTGGATACATGGAATTGTCCTGGATATTTCAGCACTACTGGCCACACAAAATTAGAGCAGTGACAACAGAGCAAGCACAACTAAGACAACCTGTAGTCTACCCATCGAATTCACAATCGATTTTTTGGTTTTTGATTACGATGTACCAAAGACTGCGGTTAGTATCACACAATGAATTCAAGTCGTTCAGCAAATATCGGCAGAGTAGCACCCATAAGATCAATTACAGTCAAAACAGTAATTAGAATAAAATCCATTCGCTGAATGGGAGTCAGTTTATTGTTTGTACAATAGTTTGTAGCAGAGTGAAGACATCCAAATCATGCAAGGACTATGTGGCCGATTTATTGTTACTGGGTAACATCATCAGTTGATTTCAAAAGAACTTCATTTTGGCTTATCATATTACAGGAGAATGATCCGATAAGATCCTTCAAAGGATATTAGGTTAGTCCAGGCGACTGACATTGATTAACATGTAGTATAATTCTATAGACAAATTCTTTAGCCTAATTTGTCTTACTTTAACCTTTTACTTCTCTTTTAGTAATGAAATACCTGTACATCATTTCCAGAACGCGACAGCTGTTAACATAGCACTGCCAAATTAGTATGTTGACCGCCGGTTGTAGGGCTCGAAGCTGCGAACTTCATGTCAAAACGCCACGACGTAACCCGCTTGACCACTGCTGTGTAGGTTGGTTTCATGGACCTCTTTATATCTGTTCCGTTCACAAACTAAATCCAGTCTTAATCATGACAGTTATCCGCTATAAACCACAGTCTGGAGCCATGCAAGAATTAGTGGTCTTTACTCTCTACGTCCTCTAGTCGTGAGTCAGAAAAAAAAACAAATTGGTTACATCAATGGACAACTAATAATTATCTTCATTGTAGCATGAACAAATTTGTGGCAAAATGATTCTGCATCGGGGCAAACAGAACCTTTCGGTGTTTTCACGAATTCTGTTCTAGACGTAAGTGTAAATTCTCTAAGCTGAGCCATTTCCCAAAGAAATTTTTTATTTCGTTAAGCAGAAATAATTCCAATTGCCAACTAGTCAGCAAAACTAGAATATCATGTCCTGCCAATCGGGATTATGGAGGATGCGATCATCACACTTTTAGAAAACAGTGGCGTTTGATGATGCATATTAAAGCATCAGTTTGTTATAGCCCTTGGGAACGTGTAACAACAAGTTCCAGCTGTCGAATACAATAGAGCGCACTCTCTAACGACGACAGAAGCCTATGACATCGGTTTTCTAACGAACCTCTTGCGGAATGTGTCAAAAACGATGTGAGAATATACCATTTTTTGATATATGTTGACAGGGATACCTCACTTGGACAAAAGTACTCATTAATTGTAATTTGGATGTCAGAAAACCAAACCTTTGTTTTTAGATGTTTACCGACAGTAATTTATTCATTTGGGCTTGCCATCCATTGCTCAGACAATGAATTCGGATAGAGGGGTTTTCAGGCTAAGTAAAAATGCTACCCAAATTGTCCTACTCTTTCACAAGGTGAACAGTGCGCCATTATTTTGCTTATTCTTTGTTTCAGTTTACGTGTAACGGGAAATGCACCTCTTGTTCACTGGGACAAACATTGCTCCTAAGCATGGAACCTTGTGTTAGCTGATAACTACCGGTTGTTAAAACAGACCTCCGCTATGTAGAAAGACAAATCTTTCATGAAATGCAAAAATACCTGCTTGTGAATTTGTGCTGTGTGCATAGAGGGAGATGCACTGATTTTTAGCTGTACATTTTCTTTGACGTAGTTGACGAAACCGCAAAATATTTATTGTTTTGTCTTCCGAGCATCAAAGAGCAGAGCGTGATCTGACTGTGAACGGTGTTGGCCAGTCTTTACATCTCACGTTGAAGAAATCCCCAAACCCCACGTCACTCATTTTTATGCTCCTGGGAAGAATATTATTTCGAGCTGATTTTATGGTTTGAAATTATTCAGTAATGGGGTTATCACCGGAAACGAATGAAACCAGTAAGATTATGTTGATCTTTCATGAATTATCACCTGTCTAGCGATTACATGGCTTCCTAGCATTGATAATTAATTTCGCCGAACATCCAGTAATCTGCCACTCACCTTGGAGAACCAGCCGAACCGTAAAATAGAGGTCACTGATTGTTGGAGTCGATCGCCGTCGGACAGCGGCTTTTGGCAAAGCACCACGTGACGTGGTCTATTAAACATCTATGAGCCTACTAGATTGACCTAGCAAGGATGAAATAATTGCATGGTATTTCCATGGCTGTTGGTTGGTGAGTTGGCTGTTTACACTGTGTTAAAGCATTCTTCGTAATATTCCATCAATAGTTATTTGCAGTGTACCACCTTCACCTTGAACCAGTGAACAGTAATGTTTGATTGTTACAGAACGAAAACAATGAAGGTAAAAAGCCGCAGAAACTTTGTGCAAAACTTATGGTTCTTCCTCGTGGTGCATCCTGCGAGTACCAAACTGACTCCTGATTCGTATATGAATACCAGGATTCGGACCTCGGGACCTAAAAATTACGGTGCACGCTCGGTACAGGAGAACCTTAAGATGCATCCGTCATAAAGTTAAACCTGCTTGCACACTGGTTTTGCAGTATTCTTTTATTTCGAAAACAGACGAAATGCAAAGGACATTTTTGTTGTTGAATTAATAAAATCACATGCTTATGGTTGTTTATATCTCGTGTAATTAATTGATTATCGTACCCTACAATGTAAACCTAGCCAGCAAGCGAAGCGCATACCAGTTCCAAAGAAAACATATACTCCATAATCAACTGAACGATCGCGTTTTCTCAGATTGACGATGCTGAATCGATAAATGACGGTTGATGGTTTCAGCAAGAGCCCAAACCCATCTCCCTTTCCAATCGGTCGGTTGGTAACCATCAACACGTCATCACCCGTTTGTTGTCTATCCAGGGGGTAGTAAAACTGTCAGCTGGCAGATTTTGAGACAGCCAACCGCGTCAGTTGACTACTGCATTGCTTTACGCCGAACGGTCAGACGATATATACCCAGTAACAAGCTAAAACTGCGGCTAAGGAGACCGTGGCATGAACAAACAAAGAACAAGAGTGCCTGAGAGAACAGAAATTAAACGAGTTCCTCGTGTTTAATGGTCCAAAAACAGACAGTTTAGCTGCCGTTGTTCACCCGGTTTGGTGATATTCTTTTTGGGACTGATCAAACAACACTATTTGTGGATCAGTAAAGCTACTGTAACTGTCAGTGCCTAGTTCAACTGGTCGTAGCTGATGCTCCTGGAAATCTGGTGGGAGGCAGAAAAAAATCACATAAGGAACCATGTGCTTTGGCTATCGAGAATGTGATAGTCGTGATGGACGACAGAGAAAAAGCAGAATTATTTAGTGTGCCTGTTGTTCGGTAGCTTTGCATACTTTTCAAGGGAAAATACACGAGTTCCTTATCAATCAAGCGTAAACTCCGACTAACACCTGCTTTTGACGTTGACAATCGACGGCGATTGGGTACATGAATAGGAAGATTTATTTGATTAGACGTCTAAAATCTACCGTTGTTTAGAGTCGAACTCTTTGCACAGATTCTAACTGGGTGAATCTATTTGACAGCTTATTATTGCTTATCCCAAGTTAATTATTTTTCCGAGTGCTTGTAAAATGGATCAAAAGGCTGTTTATTCGTAAAGGTAAAAATTCCAAAGTAAACATATCTTACTATAGCTGAGCACAAAGCAAGAGTTAATGCATTGTTTGGAGACTAGAGCACGTAGGTGCAGAGAAAAGCCTCGGCAACTGAGCTAAGAATAAGGGATGAAAAACGATCGCGTGACAGGTGCTGGAGGAAAACATGTTTGCAAAATTGTAATGAATATCAGACGTCAAAAACTGGAGAGATTTTTGATCTCGTCCATTCGAGATTACTTATCTTCCCGAGGAAAAAACCACGTGACTACCTCAGATTACTGAAATATTACGAATTCCCTTTGTGTGCTTGAGGGTAGCAAAATATGCCCAAAATTTTTCTGTGATTTTTTAACAACGAAGATTGTCATCATGGTCGCAAACGCTTATACTAGATTTGAACTCGAATAACGAAACTTCAAAATGCGGACGGAAGACTAGATAAATAATGTCTCTTGAGATATCTACTCTGCATTCCAGAGGGAGATTGGTCTACATAATTACCGTTTATCCAATTTGATTTATTTATCCTGATATTGGATCCATTATCTCTTGAAACAAGCGCCGTATTTTTGTGTTCTTAAACGGAATCACGAAACAGTAATTACCCTTTGCTAGTCCAGATTATGACAGATAAAGTTTTATGCCAAGGAAGGAAATTTCTTAAATGCTCCCCTGCTTATTGGTTTCATGTTGGTGGACAAATAAACCAGAGTCGCAGTTGCATTGCAGCTATCAGACCGGAAATTGCAGCTTATGCAGCCGCATGGGTTTTGAACTTGCAGTTTTAATTATCTGAGACCTTCGTTATTATCTTATACATGCGTAAAATCAGTAAAAGCTGAACTGAAAATTGGGGATTGTATCATTGGTGAATAAATCTGTCAAAACCTCCTAAAAAGGATAAAATATATTGAGTACAAGTGTTCCAATTAGATGGACTTTTGTTTCAGTTCGGGAATAACTGAAGTTGGGCAGAACAAAAACCATTCGCTTATGAAATCAACAAAACTGCTTCTCGATAAGAAACATTCCGCCCGGTTTAAGTGTTTCTAAGGAAGAATTCTAACTTAAATTTCACTTCCCGAATCAAAAGGACCTGTATCCAAGTCAGGAAATTCAAAATGTTCAGAGTTTACCCTTCATGAACAGTAAATCTGCAGTGATCCAATGGCTACGGAATAAGTGCTAGCGGCAGAATTTGAGTAAATGCTGCTATAAGAGAAGCAAATTGTACATATTTTACCTACCCGTAGTCTTCTCGGTTCCCATATGCCCATCCACACTGCATCGATTCTTGTTTTTGTATCGTTGTCTCTAATGTTACCCACCCGGTCTTCCCTGGTTTCTCTTCTCCATTGGGCTTACCATCTAACTGATCTAGCGTGCTATTATACGTCCGATCGTTTGGCCGTGTTTCAAGGCAGCTGGGCCAAACCAATTAGTCGCAAATCAGATTGAAGTTAAAAATTTGCGGGCGAAATTAAACGTGAGAAAATCCTGATTTAATCAAAAGTAGTTCACATACGTTCCGTTGGAAGCCAGACCGTAAATCTGAATTTTGTTCCTCTTAGTGACTTGCCTGATGGTTGGCAAAACCCAGCACAGTTGACAAAACCTCTCCTGGTGTCCAGCTTTCTTTGGTGAACAGATAATACATAATATCACATCAAGAACATCTCATAAAATCCCGTTAGCATTTCAGCTGTGAATCTCGTTTCATCTTGCAGGCAAAAAACTTTGATACTAGTTACTGGCCAACATGTAAGCTCAGTAAACAACTCTCAGTTTGTTGAAAGTCAGCATTTTTTTCACTATGTGCATTCAACTGAAAACTTACCCAGATACTTTAGCAAGGAAATGGACCATAAACCTAATTGCAGTTAAGCTTCTAATGGGGTGTAACATTCAGACCTCGGTAACACATACAAAATTTTCTGCGAAACGTTAGATCCCGAGAATCTTGAATCGTCAAGATTAATGAGTACCAGAGGATTGGATCGGCAATATGGACTTTCGCTCATTCATCAAAGGACCGTCCCAGATGCCGCTAAACACAAGAACAACTTGAACAACCACTATCATTAAAAGACAGTTTTAATGCCCCCTAATTGTACACTAAAAACCAGTCAAACTAGTGTACATGGAAGTCACATTGAATTGGATCTAAGCTTTCGGTTTTTCACCAGTGTTGGAATAATTTTTCATGACCTGCAACACAAAACTTTGTCTATGAAATAACTTAGGGCAATATTGAAACGGATCCTTCCCGCTTGGTAGCTAATATATTTTGGTGAAGAGTGAAGAGCGGGGAAAAAGGTGAAGCGCAGCAAAACCCTTCCTTGTACTCGGGGTTACACTTCACCCACTTGATTGGTGTCAAGTTTCATTGTGCTAAAGTTTTGTTGCTGCTTTTCAATGACTGAAAATTTTGTTTTTTTTATACCCGCTACTTTAGCTAAGTGCACAGCATCATTTATATATAAAGATGTAGAAATTACTATGGCTGCCAAAGAAATAACCAAACTTTAAACAAGGAGTGGTTTGCAGGTGGGCCTCAATTTATACCCCACTTTAGATGAATTTTATTCACGACAGAGTGGAAACGAAATTACTTGCTTTTGTTTATCGGTCAGCAGAAGTTGCTCTTCGTGTTTTTTCATTACACTCAAAGCGGTATTCAGGATGACCACTGACAAGAAGGGTTTCCTTGGTGAATTCTTTTTTCTTTAATTGTTCTGGGGTACAGATAATCCTGGCTGTACGCAAAAAGGTTTTTACCAGGCTGCTTTTGTGCAACAGCCACCCAAATAGCGTTTCAACGAATTTCCCGTTATAGTGTGCGTTCCACAGACAAAGCAATTAACGATGGTCAGAGCTGCTGCTGTATGACAAAAATAGGTTTAGATGTGAGTTTAGAGGATGTAAGACTGGATGAGAAGACCATACGTTGAAAGTCTTAAAGTCTTGTTGATATGGTGTTTGCATAATCGTAACTAGGGAGTGCAATCATGCCATTAGTCCCAGCATACGAACTGTTTGTAACCTTTCGATCACTGCATTAATATCTACTTTGAACACTGATCACTGTTTTTGGAGAGGGATAACATTTTCTTTTACAAGCAGCAGGACCTGGTTGAGAAATGCTTTCCGACAACTTGAAGTCACTAAGTTAATCAGCATTGGGAAATCAGATTCTGATAGCTGCTGAACCTAGTTAGGACAAGTGGCATAGTACCTTCGATAAAACTGTAAGAGATGGGTAATATCAGCTGGACTTCATGAACAATGAAGACTTAGGCGTTTCCAAATGAGTTACAGAATGTCCGTCATCTAATGATTACATCTGCACCGAGTAGAATTCTGGATGTTTAAGCTGAACCTCAGTAGAAGTCACTGTTGTAAATCTTTGTTAATCCCTTAGGTATAGCGTTTGTGCATCGATTCGTATATTCTGTGTAGACTTTCTGACATGAAACCAGGTAGCAACGTGACCTCCAAGTATCTTGGGATTTGTTTCACTTTGAAATGATCCTTTAGCATGCCGTTCAGTATCAATCTTTATCATCCGCGAGGATAATGCCCAATTTCTCGCCTCTCAACAGGCACGATACCCGGGATTTTGATTAACTGAAGAAACGTCAACTGGTTTACATCCTTCACTTCCTTGTTGTTAGCTGAATACTTCGAGTTAAGTCTAACTTAGGCTTAAGCAAAGATGACTGACTGGCGTTGCCCCTTTAAAATTCTTTTTATTTCACAATGGTCGATGGTGTAGTTATTCAGTTACGAGTTAAGGGCAAGTTTCACAGTGTTGTTCATCAAAGTTCTGCTCCAGACACTCATTGAGGTAAGCACGTTGTTCATGATATTGCTGACTCAGCCATATCTTTTTGATGCAAAAAGCCATCAATTTCAAAACGGTGTTCTTAATCCTATATCCACTTTTAATTTAGCAGAAGCATACGCGTAATGGGACGAGCGGTACCACAAAGTAAATGAATAATAATAGATATATGTGTAAATAGAAAAGAGAAAATGGTTACTTTTTATTCCCCCATGTGCGTGTACATTCATCAGTAGGAGCAAGGATCCGATACTGAGTACCCCATCCCACCGATTGCTCATTTATTTCATCATACAGTTTTAGGCTCGATTAAAGTTATTTCTCTCGTTTGACAATAAAAAGACAATCGCTGACTAGAAAATTTAAGTGGTCGGAACAGGTCTAACACTGTGTTTTGATGTCCGCTAACAAAAGTGTACGTGGTCCTCAGCAATCATTGTGCCCATTAATAGATGAAGTCTTTTGAATAGAGAACTTTCCCAAATCAGGAATTTTTCTTGTTCACCATTTTGGTCGGAGGTTTATAGGCAGGAGTTTAACAGCCAGTGAGATTTTAGGAAATTATAACGATTAAATAGCTCTTGGGTCAGGATAGTCACAGGTGCCCTAGCCCCAGATGGAGATTCGATCATGCACTCTGACATACAGGGGTTTGTGCCCATCCTTAATCGGCCTCGAAATGTGCAGTTTTTTCAATTCAGAGGCCTTTGTACCATCTTCTCCTTTGCCGAATGTAGTTAGGTGGTTAAAATCCTAACGTTTCTACCAAAAGGTCGCCGATTCGATTCTTTCTGCTATTAGTCAACTTTCATCCCTAGGAACTCGCTGTAGGCCGCGGATGCCTTTATGAAGCACGCGCATTCAAAGATTGGAACGATACCAAATGCGGTGTAGGTGTGCTAAACCTTAAGTGATGAGAAACATTTACTTGTTCTTTATCAATTTATCCAAGAGGGGAAGCGTTTATTCATCTGCCGTGGACATTTATTAGAATAGATTCTCGTCAAGTTTCAGTAGATCATTAGAGGTGAGTTCAAAACCGTTTCTCTACTTCGCTCCTGTACTGTCCGTCAATAATATTACACTCAAAGCTTAATTAAAATCGAATTCCTTTTGCAAGCCATTTATTTGACGCATTGCACTATGTGAATCAGGAAACTATATTTGACATGGTTCTAACCGTTGTTTCTTGCTTCCCGTGTTGTATTAAAAGAAGATACAGGAGAAAAGACAGAAACAAAGTTTGTTTAAACAGAAAGAAACAGTCCTCTTCAGTGAGCCGAGTCTGTACGTAAATTGATTAAGTACATTTCCCGAACATGGCACATATTACTACTGTTACTTATTTAATCTGGACTGAGCACATAAGATTGTGATATTCGAAGATGGACAACGTCTGTTCCTCGGCAACGCATTCATCCCAGGTCGAAATGAATTCAGTAATTTCTGCTTGTCGGAACAACGATACTAAAATTTGTCATTATCAAACACAGTGTGCTGAAGGATTTAACTAAATGGAAGAAATTTGACCAACATTTATGTGTTATCCTCTGCTGCCAATCTTACATGGAGTGTTCATGCTTCTTGAACCAAATGAATCGATCACCGTCTCAGAATTCAGTCACGAAAGAGGTTAATGAAATACGTTACTGTGTACTTGTTGCCCAGAGAAAGAAATTACGAACAGTATCAAAAAATTAGAGGTAAGCTGACTGCCAAAATGTATACTACCATAAAAGTAATCCAGGCATGGGACGTTGGGCATCACTATTTTGGATATTGCCTTTGCACTCAGAAAATGAAATAACGACACCCGTCTCTGTCATTGACTTCACTGGCAGTTTGGAAAGTTCTGAGAGTGGGACAAGAAAATTACGCATGGATGTTCTATCATTTAATTTTTCACGGGAAATTCGGAATTCATTTCTAAGTTTTACGCAAGTCCCGAAATATTCTCAAACATCACTAGGAGTATGTTTTGTAAAATGGTAAGCTTTGTGCAAAAGGAACGCTTGGCTAACTGACTGTATGCTGCCGGTATCGGTAATACTATTGTGAATTGTTTTGTTGGCAGAAATGGAACGTCAGATACACCCGTTTGGGAGAAATAGGGATACAAAATATTCTGGGAGTCACGCAGTGGTGATCAGCTTTACACCATTGAGAAATATATCTCCCATTTGAGATGGACCTTCAGATTATACGGAAGGTAAAAGAATCCGTGAAATGTGACGATCCAAAAGTGGCACATAAATCTACAAAAGTATCTGCCGCTTACTGCGCGAGGACTGATGGGGCTTCCTTTTTATATTCGCCAAATAGACCGTTGTCTGATTCAAGTAACTGTCTCATACACTTCAGCTGTGAAAAAATTGTTAATTACTTTCAGACATGACGTCTACAAAATGGAGCGAAATTCTTAATCAAGGGAGTTAGAACTTGGAGTTTCCGACACACTTCCAGAACCGACTGAGGAATTGACAAAATTTTTGTTGAACTTCGGAATCCCAACGACAAAATACCACTACTTTATAGGACCAAATGAGGGAAGGAGTGTTATTAACATTGTATCACTCACAATGCCACTACTTTGGTTCGACATTCTCACTAAAATTATAAGGTGCATCTTGAGAGAGTTTCTCGGAAATACTGCGGCCTCTTCTGCTCCAACGCCCAAAACTCTTTCTTTGCAAATTCCAACGCAAGGGTTTCAGCATATAGTGTCTAACATCTTCACATTGTTTTTTTAAATGAAACATTATCGGTGCCCAGTTATGCTATTTTTTTAAAAAACTGCCTTTTGCGCCATTTCAAAATCTCATGAGCAGCTTTACATATTGACACTTCGTAAACGATACTCAATTTTTTACGATGGGCTAGCAATTTCCAGGAATTTCCAAGTTTTGTGTGTGTATACTGCAGAATTCTGACACCAAAACCAATGGCGATGACCAAACATGATATCCGGGTAGGCCAACTAAATGAATAGAAGTAAATGTCCTGGTTACGACTGAACCCAACACATACTCATATATATACATTATTATACTTATACCTGTATATATATATATATATGTACGACACTACTTATCGTGCAGTGTCATCCCCCAACTCACCACGGCGAAGTACCGTACAACTAATCCTTCCAAGTCAGGAGTCACTAACAGTGCACATTCACAGCCCTCAAAACGAGATGCGAACACTGGATGGGAGATTGTGAGTCAAACTTCTTGGCCATTCCGTTGCAAGTTGGGCTGTCAAGGTTTTGCCGAATTTCATTGCATGATGCAACACGTACCGGTTTCTTTTGTTCATTTCCTACAAGGGCAAAACAGCAACACTTGGTTTCTATTGCTCTCCTATAGGAAGTTTAGGAATTATACAGCGAGGGGACTAATTTCATAAGCCAAACGACGTTATACTTACATTGACGTGTACATATATATGCAAATAGATGTACACATTTGTGCACACAAAGTTCAGTTTTTAAAATGGACTGCATTCAATCAACTTACGAAAAATAATCAAGACCACTAAGCGCACTTGCAGCAAAACGTATTTGGATATTTACTTGTATGTAAAGATACGCTGCTGTGTAACTCCAGTAGACTAGTTCCAAATACTCCCTGCCAATGTTATCATTTTAGCTCATGACATTTAACATCATGTTACTGTGATATTGGACGTTTCGACAAACAGTTCAACTGTTATGACCCGCAATGCAGAGGGTTCACAAACCCAAAACCCACCAGGTTTGGAAATCTGAAAATGGAAAGGAAATAAGTAGCTTCTTTTATTACACTTATACCCGTAATAATGAGAAACTATTTTGGAAAAAATGGATAGAATGACTGAATCTTTATAAGTACTCAGTGACAGCACGAATGAGCTAGCCCTTGAAAATAATTTCATTGGATGCAGAACAAGGGAAATTATTCTGTTTTTTCCATGTTCACCGGAAGTTATTTCAAGATGGATTGATACAGGCTTCCCAAGTTTTTCTTTGACTAAACTGAGCCCCAATAAATAACCTCATAAACGGAACTTGACGTTACATCACCTAAGATACATCCCACAAGAATAAGCTTACCAATGAAAGAGCAGAATGCCATCAAAATCCTGAAGGGTACAGCAATCAAAATGGGCGTGAACAGAGATGCCCTGTGGAACTTCCAGATATGAAGTTGTACTCTCTTAGATTGTCATGCAGAAAAACTGGATGGGACTATAAGCTTTCGTATTCTCCTACTCAGTGTTATACTACTCTCCCCATGATATCCCTAAGAACACTTGCAGTTAGATACCAAAAGTAAGATAACCAATCATTATTAGCATCATTTGTGGAAATCTGCGGTTCAGCCGCCCATGTGTCGTCTCTCAGTTTGATCGGGGGATAGTGTATCTGACAAGCTATATAAATCAAACCCATTAAAGTTGACTTATCCAAGAAATAAATGAACGATTTTCATTTTCCAACTTTAGAACTCGACTGCAATTATTTACGTTTCGTCAGCTTATATAGTAGTCTTTCGCGTGGATTAGCAAGCATTACACATTCTCCAGGCATTTAAGAATGTCATGCCAAGTGCTAACTTTCTTACTGTTGAAATTCTGTCTACATCGTGCGTGACTGCAAGCTTAACATAATCAAGATATCAGAATGTATTGTCTCTCAATAAGACGGTCGAACGTGACTACTCTAAGGCACCTCGCAAACCGTCCTCCCGAAACAACTAAATGGGTGAATTTTCCCAGCCTGAATGCCTTACCCAGATCATTGGTCCGCCTGCAAACAGTAAGCCTAGCGTTTCTGATATGAACCTGAAACATAGTCAAACAAAGGGACGAAGTCCGTCTGATTTGTAAATTTTCCCTTGTCTGGATCAAAATATGTGATTATACTCTCTTAATTTCCCTGTCGCTTAATTAATACCGGGTTTTTGTATGATGTGAAATCACAATCCTTTTGTTATGAGCTCTGCCGTTTCCGAGAATATGAAATCAATTGAATGGAATGAATATAGCACCACTTGATCTATCCCTCAATTCCGTTGCTAGAATGTCTACCGGAAGAATGAATAAATACTAATTAATGATGACTGTCTTTCAAATCCAACTGTTAGGCAATGGTTAAGTTATCTTCTTTTATATCCAGCTAACCGAAGCAACCGTGCTTTTGATGGCCTCATGTGGAAAAGTTCTCTCTATGACAACTTTTAAATTGCTAAATGAATAACCAAAACGGTGTTTTCCTAACTAGCGGTACACCAGAACTGCTCGGAGATCAAACTTTTACCTATCTGAGGCTTTTGTTGTTTTTCGCTACGGGCATAACAGCCAAAAAGGTATTCACAGCTGAACTTACACGACGAAACAGAAGCGCATACAGATACCCAGTTGGCACCGTACAGACAGACACATCCTATTTTGTCTATTTTGTCCATATCCCCGATGGCGTGCCAACGGCAACCAACTTTCCTTCATGTGTTTTTGGTGGACAGCTCTTGATGCGAAGCACTTGTCACGAAGTGACAGATGAACTTTCACTAGTTATCAGAACCACCTGTCAAATTGCGAAACCTCTTGTTTTTTTCTCCACATCTGAATGACACTTTTGTTTTCTGTTTTGTACAGACAAACCCTGGCTTTTATCTAAACACATTGTTGTTAGCTGGTACCAAGGTTTGTGCTGGGTAAACACTGTAACTGTTTGGGGGTATGATTCACTTGAGTTGTCCATAGAATTTCAGCAGATCATTTAACCTGTGGACAGAGTTCGCATATGGAATCTTCTGTGGTCTAAAAACCGTAAAGTTGGTTTATTAGTGCGAAGAAAATGAACAACTCGCACGATTGTCATTCATCTTAATATCTAGCTTTTGACAACATGGACAGGAGAAACCTGGATTCCTGAAGATGGGGAACCATTTCTTCGTCAGCTGCATTTGGCAACAATTAGAATTCCAAATCAGGATGTTGAAGTTTTTTTCATACAGGAAGAAGCAACAGGTCATTAAAGAAAATTCTCTATGACTGGTGGTCAGACAAACTTGGGGAGCACACATTTCAAATTCACTCAAGTCTTCGTTTCACTTGGGAAAATATTTAGACATTTAAATAGTAGACTGTTATTCATTAACCATACCCACTGGTTTCGAGGGCAGAAGATGAAATATTAGTCGCTAATCACATTTGGACTAAATGTCTTCTGCGCATTATCAGAAATATTGCAAAATGTGGATGAAAAACTGAAAGATTTCGTAAATGTTTGTCCCACTTCACTGGCTAACTGACGAATAAAGTTCAACAATAAGCTCGGTAATTGGCTAGAGGTATCCAAAACAAAGTACATTATTTCAAACAGATGTTTGTTAAGTGGCATTCCATGTCGTAACTGACAAGGTTCTTTCCTATTACAGGGCTAAGTTCGCCCAAGTGTCCGGGCTATGCATCGTAGTAGTGATAAACACGCCTCACATGAGGAAGGGCCCGGATTCAAACCCTGGGTGCGATGATGGATACGCACCATTGATGATCTCTAATTAAATAGTAACTCAGGTCCGATGTTTCCCGAGTGCAAGGTCAACCGGAAAACCTGTTGTTTGTGCTTCGAAGATGCGGTGAGAAGGCCATCAGTAAGGGCAAAAATATCACCAACCCCACACACTACTCGCAAGTAATTGTGAAATACATACATGGAAAACAGTATTTCTTTACCTGACCAACTGCTTTCTGAGTTCACTTCTCGTGCACAGAATTCAGGTCATCTGACCTACATTATTCCAAGGAAACACCGGAATTTAGCTTTCTTGTCATTAGAGCACAGAAACCGCTTTGATAATATCGGATGTATTAGTTTTAATGATAATAGTAATAACATTAGTAGTAGTAGTAATAATAATAGTGGTAATACTAGTGAAAGTGGTAGTGGTAGTAGTGGTAGTAGCATTAGTGGTAGTAATAGTGGGTGTGGTGAAACAATGTGAGATAATTAAGGTGAAAACGCGAACAGCAATGATGAAATTGATGCTCATTAGTGCTGGCTGCAGTAGTAGAAGTAGTATTAGTAGTAGTATTAGTGGTAGTAGTGGGTACAGTAGTAGTAGTAGTTGGCAGGGGAGGCTGCAAGCGGATGCTAATAATGCAAGGCCACTTTGCTTCGGTGGAACGAGTCAAAGAAAAGTGAAGCTCTATTAATTTCAGAACAGCAGGACTAACTAGGAAACTTTTCTAACGCTAGATGAACAGAGCACGGGCTTGGAATCAGATCAGCTGCAAGTCAGAGGACAAATAGTGAATCAGCCAAGCGCCCTAGTTCGCGGGCAGATCGAAAATAGTCTGATTTTCGTGACAAACTCGGGAGCAAACGGGAGCTTTGCTCAAAATGAAGACCAAATAAGAGAATGAAACTGTTATAAGGGGCAATGGATAAATGAGCAAATCTATGTAAATCGTATGTTTATCACAAACAAACGACACATTTGTGCTGAGCTTCCGGAGACCATAATAAATCTCCTCCCTTGGTTTAGCTGGGTGGGAGTGAACTTGATTCATGAGGATCGTCTGAAGCAGCCAAAGTTATCGATCGGGATAAACGGGGTTTAAAAAGATGGTGTCATTAGAGGCGGCAATAACAGCAGCAATAGTAATTGCAGAATCGCTAGCAAGTGCAGCTGTTAGGGATGAGCAAATGTTAAGCACACAAGTTAGCTAATTCCCAAAGGGGAAGTTGAACAAGTGCAAATGAGCATTTTCACGAAGGTCTTTCGTGCAAAATGACGTTACTAATAGATTAATAGTTCCAAGGTCAATTACAGTCGTGGTTATCCGGTCAATTTGACTACCGCATATTCCAAAATAATTTTGGTGTACAATATTTTTCAGTCCGGCATCCTCTTCGTTCGTATGAATTGTTCATGGCGGCATTATGATTGGTTAGAAATTGAGCACGCAAACGAAAATCGTCCGAATGAATTTGACCAAATAAATTTTTGTTTGGATTTCGCAGTTGTTTGAATTCTGTGACCTTTCATGAAAAATGTCAGTCCAACGGTTGTAATAAATAAAAATATCCGGCGATAGAATGCCAAGTGTATACTGGTCAAGCGCTATTGGCCCCCTCTAACAACTTTGCTGAAAAATATTGGCATGCTAGATTTGGAGTGGAAAATGTAGGGCCTACATAATAATATCGAATAAGTTGGTTGCTCTAGCTAGAAAACAACTTAGGAATTACTTACAAATAGCTATTACGCAATTTGTTTTGCAAGGAATAGGGTTTCTTTGGTTCATTTTGGCTACCACTGCAAGGTGCTTCAATGAATTGAAAAAACAAAAACCGCAAGCGGCATTCGTACTAACTGCTACTTCAAAACGATTCACGAATGTGAGAAAATTTTAGTGGAAGGCAACGAAACTTGCCCCATCATCTCATCCATGTTGGTGTACAGATCGCACCTCTTAGACAATTATATTATTCTAAAATATCCTGAAATCTCGAAAATCCGGAGGGCACTGTGGTATTTCACTGTCAATTCCAGATAATCCTTGGATGAAAGCTTGGTGGACAGTCGACAAATAGCCACGTCATGAAGAGAAATACTCTTGACTTATCCCTTCATCAAACCTAATCCGATTATCTAACTGACCAACTCAGGTTGGACAAGGCTGACAATCTAGGCTTACTGAATTCTGCCGAACCCTTTAATAGGAAGATGTTTCGAACCAGTTTGATCAACTTCATATTCCACACCAAAATGAACTTAATCATCCGCGCTCAGTAACCAAATTCCAATTCTCACTCCACACGAACATACACGTATATTTTTTCCTGTTTCCCGAATTATTACAATGCATAACTCTATTCAAACAACGCATAGCGCAATAGTAACAACTCACTCGAACTGTCAACTTGCAAAATATGTCACATGCTAATCCAGTGTTCTTTCCTCCAAATTATTGTTCAGGATTATTTAAGTTGTTCGATATTTTACTAGTCAAACGAATGAACTTTGTTGAAATTAAATTACTTTGCTGATTTGGCTGATTAAATCGAGCAAATACCATCTACTCGTTTATGTCAGTTGTATTCGATGTCAGCGAATGAATTAGCAACTGTCTGATTTCTCACGAGGTGGCGGAACATTCACTTTCGGCTAGTGTGTACTTCGAAATCAGGAAAACACAATGCACAACTGTTCCGGACCATCAATTTACTCAATTTGATGAATAAAATCGCTGTTGATATGTCACGCACCTGGTGGGAACTAGAAATCCATAAGGTCCACTTCGAAGAACCGAATGACAACTGGTTTCAAACCAAAAGTCAATAAAATGAATGCTTGTTTCACCTTCACACACACCAAAAGCAACTATCTTGGTAGAATTTACGGAAACGTAGCACTTAATTATTCAGAGATTCCATTCTCCCATAGCATATATTACAAAATATTTTCAGATTAGTTTTCATGCAGGATTTATGCCGAGCTGAGACATATGCTAGTCAGATTTTATAGAACAGAAGATATTAAAAATGACGCCATAATACGAGAATTGAATGCACCAGCCAGATGCATATCATGTTATGGGACAGAGGAAGACGTGTCCTTGAGGCTATTTCATTTGTACAAATCAGCATGAATTCCGCCTTGGGAAAATTGGTAGTTCCGCATGTCGATTTGTTGAATAGACTCACCCGGGGTGCCGTTGTATGGCTGAAATTGTAGCTGGTACTCCCGGCATCCACGGTGCAAATTGCCGATCGCTTTTTCATCTTGCGAACATTAGAACACCTGTTTATAGAGGTTTGTTATTAATAACAGTCAGGATTTGGTTAGCCAATGTCCTGATAAAGCGTTTAGATTTGGCCTATTAGGATGGAGATTTATCTCATCTATGAATTGCCAATGCATTTATAGAAGTGCTATTTTCATCATCTAATGGATTTCATTGATTGGAAAGCGATGTTATTTTTAATAGAGAACAAATGGCTATATTAATAGTCGAACAGTGCCTTTTATGAGTTCCAGGGAGGAAAAATAGGCCTGAAATTAGATTTCTGAGGAAAAATGATACTGCACGTCCTAACTATGACTTGGTTTGTCTGTTCACGAGGGGAAAAGCGGATGGAAATTAAGCATCCTGAATTAATGGAAGCAAGCAACTATTGTTAACAATTTCAGAGAATAATTTAATTTGCAATACTTTAATCGAGTCTGCTTAAGGTATCGCTGCCGGATTATTACCAGACGAATAGAGAAAAAAATTCCTTCCATTTTGCGAAGGTCAACAAAATTCGATTGGAATTAGATGCATCTCACTAGCACTTAGTAGGAGAGACATTGCATTATATAACCAGTCAAGACAAAAGTAGCCTTAATTTAATATTTCGTAAACCACTTTATTTGCTACTTGTCTGCATCCGACGTGTTAATTAGTATGGAAGGAGACGTTTTTCATTTTAGCTCATTGCCATCTTCACTTCATGATAATCAAATAGGTTGAAAGGAACTTTAATCAAAATGGTGAGTGATAAGAAAGATGTCTAACTGCACCGAGTCACAGAAAGTTCAGAATAACTGGAATTTGAGTTCGGAAACAGTTGCACGCAAATGTCAGCCAAACTGACATATTGCCGACGCACTCGTGCACGCAAATTCGTATCTGAAAGGCAAAACCCACTTTGATTGTAAGTGAAATTGTGATATCTGCTATCGTTAAGCCCAAAAACCGTCTGAAGGCAGGACGAAGAATTAGAAAACAATATGGATGACTGCAAAACAGCTAGGGTGGGCGCCTGTCTAAGTAGCTTCGCTTGCAACGCAGTTGTTTTGTTAACGGTACCTCTAGCGACTTTGCATTGGCGCCAGTCAGTTCACTCGTTTCCTTTCGCAAAAGTTTGAAGATGCGGCATTGTTTTTCTTCCCTGAGAATGCACCACGAAGCGCTCACATACACACACGCACATTGCTAAGATTCAGCCGGTGGAAAACACAAGAATGATGAAGAATGGTACATATAGAGTACGAAGGTGACATTATTCGTTTTCGCCGCCAGTTTGTATTTTGTTACAATTAAACTCATCTCGTCCCAGTTTCCTTGCTACTCAGTTGTTTGACGCAATAGATGGACAATATACGTGTGTGTGCGAATGAACCTTGAAGGTGGTCGGGTGTAGTCAAATGTTTAGCAACGTTAAATCTTGTGAAAATGCGTAAGCGAAATGCAATTCTAGCAAATATTAGGAATATACGGCAACAAAACGACAAAAGTATTTCTACATATCACAGCCAAAATGACAGTTTCCAATTGGGCTACGATTAACGCTCTAAAGTGTCAAAGACCCAAAAACTGGTAGCAATATGGAGTGATTTAGGAAAAAATGGTAAAAGCATAATTCAAAATCTGATTCTCGGTATTTCTATTTATTGGAAGTATCAGATAAAACTGACTAGACCCAAATCTGAAAGTCACTGGGTCTGGCGTGATTCCAATCCACGGATAGATGGCATCCACATTTTGAGTCGGCGTGTGCACTATCAGATGGTAGATTAGGTCAGGCCGATTTTTCCAAAATCACTTATACCTTAATTGCACTCATCAGCAATAATGGAAGTAGCAGGAAAATCATTCCATTTTCCAAGTGTAGATGTGATCGGTGTTCCTATTGTTGTCTCCATATTTAATGATCCTTTTTTGCTGTAACGGATGCGGACACAGAACCAGTTAATTTAACCAACTCACTCTGATCTGAACTACTTTCGGAAATTACTAGCAGGGTTTTGTCTGAATCACTAGTTGTTGGCACTAAACATTAATGCGACATATCGGAGAGGAGTATGCCAAAAATTGATAATGTCTGGTGATCATTAGGATGTGACTAACAAGAAAAAACTAGTAGGCCTGCATTAACCAACCACAGCTTCTACAATTTGATGTCCTCCAAGATAAGTTTGGGTCGGGTTTTCGACTCAGAAGTTAGGAAATTCAAAATCCAATCCTTTTTCGAAATATGGGAAAATAGGGAAAAATACGGCGGCGCATATTTACGTTTGTTTATTCAAAACTTCCTTTAGCAACAAGCATAATCCTAATGGGGATACATGTGAAGCAGTGTGTTGAACGCCAGAGGTGACTGGAGTCTCATCTGGTTTAATAGTCACCTAACAAAAATACTAAATGAAATATAATGCCTGGAATCATAGCTCCTGGTTAAGCGCTGACTAAATAAGTTTACGATTCTCCAGTTGCTCATCCTACAGTACAACATTCAACTGGTCACTGAAACCAAGGATGCAATGCGTTGATTCCACACGCCCGAGCCCTTTGACTGGTTGCGCTACAATTCTATGTCATCATATTTCGCTGTTTTGTTGTCGGATATTTCGTTCTATTATGTTGTCCGTGCAACTCCACAATCGCTCGGAATTACTTTTGTTCAAAACTATAGATCAGCTTCCGTTTCTTCAGGCTAACAAATCAAATCCGTGTTCGCCTCTGTAACCTTTCATACAACATCCTTATTCTTCTTCAGAAATCCCTTTCGATCGCATCTACCTGCTTCTATTTTCAAACCTTTCTCAATGACCATGCCAAACTTTCACAGAGACGGCCAACGCAATCTTTGATATCTGCTGGACCTCAAAAAACTGTTTGCTTCAAATGCCATATCTCCACCCAGAAACTAAAATCTCTAAGAAGATGCAAGGAGCACTTCCACAAATCTCGTAAGAACTCAGGCGTGCGGTATATTTCCAACCTTATAAGAGCGGAAGTGCAAAGCATCGGCATGACATTCACCAGCCAACTGCTGAGTGGTAACAACAATCGATTCCCATGGCAAGGCATTCGACTGCTGTGTGGGAAGAAGAAGCATACGAAAACTTCTGCGGATGTCGACAGCATCAATCGTGCTTTCATCCATCCTTCTACTCACACCCCGGTCATGTTTGGTCAAGGTGACGATATAAAATTTACAAGTGTTTCTAGAGAAGAGATGCTCGACTTTCTGGGCACCACTAAAATTATCATAGGGGTTGGTCCTGATAGTCTGTCCTCAGCTATTTTAAGGCATGGTGCTGTGGCTCTGACCGAGGCATTTGATTCTCCGATTAACTCATCATTAATATCGTCTTTCATCCCTGACTGTTAGAAACCTATCACTATTATTCTCATCCCTAAATCTAACATTTCTACTGCTTGGAAAAACGTTTTCGCCCCGTCGCTTTAACGTCTTCCGCTGTTAAACTGTCGGAGCGTGCCATACTTGAGCGCCTGCGTTCTGCTATGTATCCTCCTGATGATCCTTTTCAATTTGCCTATAAATCTAACAGGTCTACTTTCGATACTGTCGCCTCCCTCATTCACCGCATCTGTAAGTGCTTAAACGTATCAATGATACCTGTGCACTGCGCATTTCTAGACTATTCGTTGGCATTTGACTCAGTCCCACGGTCTCTTCTGCTCCACAGACTGTAAACATTTGGTTGTTCGAAGTTTTTATTAGCATGACTATCTGATTACGTTACTAACCTAACCCAGCACACACGAATGGACGGTAAAGTTTCGAAACCGTTGATTAACAACTCAGGAGTGCTACGGGGTGCTTTTCTTTCACCGTCTCTTTTCTCTACTTACATCAACGACTTATCTTCTAGCTCCCCTTGTCATCTGCTTAGGTATGCCGATGATGTTGCCCTCTCTCAAGCCGTTTCGTACAAAGTTTTGCCAACAACCTATCTTCGGTTTACGATTTCTCTGCACAGGCTGGCTTAAATCTCAAAACATCTAAATATTCCGAATGTCTGTTCTCTCTCCCTCGGTTGACCTACCCATCCGAAACGTCTTCCATCGACTCAAAACTCTTACTAGGGTTGATTCTGTGAAATATCCAAGGGTTACTATTGAGAAAAATCTGAGGTGGACTGCTCACATTTCTACCTGTGTAAAGAGTCTCCGACGGTTGTCATTTCAAACCATGAAGTTTCGACAATACAAGATGAAACAAAGCACCATCTCCCAATTTGTATACCAATGTGTTTTTCCAATCCTTCTTTGCTGTTCCCCAGTCATTTTTCAGGTAGGTATGTGTGTATATACGTGTACCATCTGATTATAAACACTAGTGGATTAATGGCGCAACTTGGTGAACAATAGAAAATTTGGAACATATGTTAGATAATTCTCCCCTATGAAAATGCTTGTGGAAGTGCGGTCTGAAAGTAACATCCAAAATTTCGATAGGCACACGATGCCAAAAAACCACATGCCTAATCCAGCACCTGATTTCCGTCCATCTAGCTAATTACGTCTGGCCATAGATTCTGTGCCCCCAAGTCTTTTCATTTAGGCCGGTTGTTCTCATCATTCCATCGGTGTATCGATATTTTCCAATATTATATAACTTACAAGTCCCGCTTACTAGATGTTTGTCAGGAAAGTGTGTTTACCGCGGTTGACAACGCACAACGGATAGCACGACTACACTGAAAGCGTTCAACTTTATTGAAAATGTTTAGCTATAATCATACATTCTGTTGAAACGTATCCAAACATCCGAGACCGGTTTAGATCCATAATAGACATATGCATTTCCATCACACAGACAAACCAACATATGGTGTTTAGTTTTCCCCAGTTAACTGTCGATGAAGTCCACAAGAAAAGCTGATATCAAACACCACAGTTCTCTCCTGCGAAAAGTGCACAAAAAATTTTCGACTGTCAGAAAATTTCATCTAATTCACGCGTCAGATATGCCCATGCGGTGTTTGACGTGGAACCAAAATGCTTTTGTTTTGAATCCGAATGGCTTTACTTTCCAGGCTATTTGGATGCAAAACAATTTCCTTATTCATATTTCAGCAAGATAACAAGATTGTGGCCTTTTTAATCCTCCCGGAGCACATAATCGATTGTTTTACAAGATTAAGTTACACTGGACCAAAATTTGCCTCCCTCCTAGATACAATTCGAGACGAAAGTTTTCTCCTTTCCGGTAAAAACGATTTTTAGATTTTTGCATTTTTCGTGCTTTCCAGTTTCGTAGTTTAAGAAAAGTTGCGAAGTGCGAGTCGAGTTACCGAATCAAAAGGAGGAAATGTGAAGCATTTTTATTTGTTCCGTTGTTTTAAGGTTTTCAATGTGCGAGGCACGGGACATCTAGCGAATTCTATCATAATCGTCTAGTGAAAAATAAGCCAAGTAAATTAGGTTGATAAATTTTTCTCAAACACACGTCCACAGTAAATAACTCCAGCAATTTATTTGCTGAAACTCAAAGTAAAAAACCTATCGAATTGCTTATTACTTCGCAACAACTGGCTTATTCACAGTCTCCTATCCTCATTGCATTTACGCTGATCAAACTTCCTCTTAAAATTTTGTTTCGATCTAACTTTCCATAGTAATTGTTTGTTTGCTAACTTCAGTGCATTTGCTTGAGAATATGAAGATATATAATCGAGAGACACATGCTCTTTTCGTTTATATTTTATCTTTTACTTCCTTTATTTATGAAATAACAGTGCAAATCATTTTCAGAATGGAGGTTGCGGCCAACAGAAGGCATCTAATGGGAAATTTGACCGGCGGTTGGAGGATTGGAAACCGCCACCTTCAAGTCCAAACGTCAGGACCCTATCCGCCTGGCCATAGCCGTGGGAATGATTCACACTCTGAGTGGATGAGTTATTTACTCCCCCAATCGATTTTATGTCGTCTCTAAATTCTTGGAAAAAATAGAAAACCTACTGAAGCACTCTCTATTATTGACTTCATTTCTTACGTTTTGGCGGGCAGCTGATAATTATCCGCGCACGCATCTCGAACTTTGAAAAAGAACCCACCTTTTTGTACGTCTTAGCTACTGGACAAATTCAATTAGAAAATAGCCGGGAATGTACAGTAAACAAACCGTAAGTGTTTGAGAAACTCCCTTGGACTAAATTATGAGACCATGCACAACGAACGTCGGCTTTGATAAGTTCTAGTTTATTGTTCATAAGAATTTGGAGTTCATAATATTTTTATGGCAAACCCGTGGATCACCAAAATACAATAACTTCTTAATGGCTTTCTTCTAACAAGGATGCTCCTAGGCTAGTTTACTATCAACACAAAGTATGTTCTAATTTGTTTGGCATTTGAATGCTCGTATTTTAAAAACACATTTATTCACTATGAATTTGTCACTGTCATGGAACAAAGGGTGATTCCCAGTTGCCATCCAATATTTGGATATAAAGTTGAATCCACTTAAAAGGTAAATCAAAAGTAAGACGAAAGATTTGTTTTCTATTTCTCGTAAAAAAGCCTACGATAAATAACGTTAAAGTTTGAAAGAAAATGTTCATTGTTCTGAAAACGAAGTTACTTTGGCCATTTGCGCCTAAAATGCGGCACTCAAAATCTCACCGTTGTTCACCATTTGCGAATGAATAGATAATTCAGTTCAGATACGACCTGTATATGGAATTAAAAGATGTTCTGAATACAGTGAACATTTGTCAGTTAACGAAATATAAATATAGTATTTTTATACTTAAAATAGTCTGTCTGTTGCAGTTAAATTTTACTTTGACCACCTCATTTCCCCCTTGGGTTTGGGGAAAAAATTAAGGATATTTTGAGCACATCAAACTTTCGCCTACCCGATGGATCAGACAGCGCTTTATTCTGTTGAAACTTATTTGTTCTGGACAAAAGGTAACTAGTCCCATTCCGGCCGCATACAAAATTACCCTCTTGAGAAGGCCATCCTAAAGGACGTAGAAATTTTTATCTGACAATAAATTGGACATTAAAACATTGCCAATAAAAATAATTTATTATCTATTCCATTTTACTGATGGGAATTTCAGAGCCAAATTAAACGAGGTGGAAACTATTGGTCCCCAGAAAACAACAGGATACCAATTTCATCGGTGGAATAACTGGTTCCATTTGAAACAAGTTCATATGTCTCCACTGAAGTTACTATTGACAAACTATCTAGGGAGAACGGAAACATTTATCCCATTTAGTAGCTGAACATATTCCCTTGGGTTGGAAAAAAGACAGACGGTAACCCTGTTTTAGAGAAATTTCCCAACAAACCAACAAAGTTCAAGACATCGACGACAAGAAACTTATGGAAGAGCAGGTATCGGGTCAGCTTAACAATGGGTTCAGAATTGTCTGAATATCACAATCTTGGTTATGAAATGCGTCAATCCAAACATAACAAAATTTGTAACCTGGGCGAACAACGCGAACAGTATACCAAATTGACACTAGCTTGATGTTAACTGGACTCTATTCTCTTCCCTTTACGGGCACGTTTTTTTCACAGCTCGCCCAAGCAAGAGCTTTGTTTTCTAACTATACCGGCAATTTCAAATTTGGATGATGCAGAATTGGCCTCAGCCGCCTAGGCTGCAGTGCGTGCAGTATGCAATGACAGAGCGGAACATTCCCAAATACGTCTTACAAACCAGTGATATTAGCACTTTTTGAATTTCATAGAATAAATTGCCAGTTTTAAATCGCAAAATGCCAGGATGGGAAGATAAAAATGAATATCCCGGCACGACTAAAGAGACTCAACCACGGTTTAAAAGCATTGAGTAATCAGCGATGTCAATCGGATGTTCCGTGCATGAATTCAGCCAGTACTGATTAGCTAGCCACCGACCAAATAATATGGCAATCGATGAATATTTCATTGTTTTAGAACCCAACCTGTTTTTTATCTCTTGTTCAGTGGTTGAGTAAAATTTTGTATTCTTTTCCTTTGTTCCTTTCATGTTACTGCTATTCGTTTGCCAGATTGACAGAAACAACGGTACAGTCTGTGTAAAACAAACATCCGTTGAGGGGAAAATATTGTGCAGCAAAAGTGGTAGATATGAACAGTTTCAAGTTTCGGTCCATTTCATTGTGTGCATTTGAACATTCCGCCATCGAAATCGTTTCTGTTGCGTTTCATTCATCTTGGATTCAATGTTTTCTCCGCACGTTAAATGGTTCAGTCTTTCGATCGAGTATTTGTTTCACCACTACTCGGACAATTTCATTACTGTTTGTGGGACTGTTCAGCTTGTTACTGAAACCTATGAATGGTGTTCCGTGCTCACGAAACGGCTTAATTTGTTCATTAGTTACTTTCTCCTCTAAGGCAAATAGACTGAGCAATAGCGAAACTGGCTGAATTATCTGTCAGCCGAATTCTCATGGTGTAATTGATAGCAGGTGTTGGCTAGTCAGGTTAGTCGACACTATGTAAAACGGCTCTAGTTGCACTAGTTGAATTATATTTAATGGGTTTGCGGAAGTCCGGTGTCGTGAGAGCTTTGTGATTCGTATACAACCTTTGAAAACTTAGTAAAAACGCAGCTAACATGAATTCCTGAAAGAAACAAATATATCTCAACGTTGAACAGAATAGAAAACTGTTTTTTTTTCTCGGCAATGGGACAGCACCAGCATATTTTGAACAGCACTGCTTTATGTTTATATATATATATATATTTATGTGAAATAATTGCACTGACATCAGTTTTCCAGATATCTACATACCCATATTAATATTCATATAATTTACTTTTGGAAGAACTTTCTGTTGTCAGTTTCCAACAGACATCTCCATTTTCAGCTCCATTCAGAATAAATCGTCATCAAAATGTTGGTTAACAAAGGTTCACTCAAACCAATAACTGAAGGACAATATCTAGCCACGGCAAGATTCGAATGTATTTAAATCGAGACTAACTTGCCGCCAAGTCTTTCTTTTTCCTTCCTAAACGTCACATTGAAAGGAACGCGAGTGTTAATTATCATGCGTTTATTACCCCGACTGCACGTAGTAATTACCTGGTTTTATAAGCTAACAATTCCCTTTATAGCATACAAGCCACAGCAAACTTCTCGACATCATACCAGTGTAATAATAAGGCCATATGAACCCGCAGGATACCCTGAAAAAAAAACATCCAGAAAGATGATTTTTATCGCCGCCTTTGCTTTGGGAGATGCAACTGAAAATTTGCGTAAATTCCTGGGTTAAATTCTTCACTGTCTCGATTTTACGTTTGTATAGATTAGACCCGTTCTTATTCTCATTAAGGAGGAACTCGAAGGCTCCTATTTCCCACCGACTGTGGGTACACGGTGGTGATGACTTGTTCGTTAACCCTGCTATGGGTATTTGTGCAGGCCAAACTGCCGTACAGTATGAGTGAACTGGAATTCGCAGATAGATGCATATCAAACACTACAATATCAGAGTTGCGTGTAAATAGACAGAACATTCGGATAGCTGAAGATGAATCGGTTGGTGCTGCTATGGAAATAAAAACAAGGGTCTGATGGAAGAATTTTTTACTCCGGCTGAGAACATGGCAAAATTGATCGATTTCCTAATGAAATCGTCATCAATAATTTACACAGAGATGCAATTTGAATCGAAACTGTTAACTGTGATTGTGATTTGGCAGGTTGACGAAATCATGGTTCTTGAAGCAATGGTAGTATAAAATTCTACGGAACTGGTAAGAACGATTGACCTAGCTTCGGTGAGTGATGAAGAAACGTGTACTTGATGTCCCTGGTAATTCAGGACATAAAGTAATGGGAGTAGAGAGCCTCACAGATAATACCAAAACTAAGACTAATCATCGACGCACTGACCCTTGATGTTAACTACAGTGCAACCAAAACTGCAGAGGAGGTCAGGACAATTCGAGAGAGGAAACAATGGACTGCTTAAAGTTTTCCCATTTCACCATATGAAAGGAACTATTGGGATTTGATGTGAGGTTGAGATCAACCAGATGTGTTGCTGGGGTTCTCAGATCATTATGTAAAGCTTTCACTTCTACTCAGCGTTTTACAGCATTCGTTTTAAGCAACGTATCAACGATGCTAAATTTTATGTGCATCTCCTTGTCCACCCAAATGGGGCAATTTTTCCAGGTCTTGGTTTTCCGTTCTCTCACTGAGTCTAAGCCATCGACATTTACAGTCAGGCGGATGGTGAGCAAGATTGTTGGTAAAGTGAATGTTTCAAGTCAGTCATCTTGATCATTTGGATTTGCACCCCATTCAGCCAATCGCGGTTGACAGAGGCTTATTTGGAGAAAATATTGCCCAAAATTTGAAGTGGATTTTTGCCTCAGAACGATATCATTAATTGCTAAGCCCAATTGGAAACAATTTGTAATTTTTCAAATTTTTTCCAAGTATGATCGGTACTACATCAAAATTACTAAAGACAACGTCAAAAGGGCATCGCTGATGTGCAGTCTGGAAAGGGTGTGTTTACTGGTAACAGACCCTTCGTCCAATGCAAAACCATCTTCGTTCCAGGCCTCATGTAGTAACATTTGCATACGGAAATGTGGCACAGATTCGAAATGAAGTAAATGGGTAAACGCCTATGATTCGGCGTTGTCCGTGAAATGCATGCTCAGTTCAAAGAAAGGGGAAAATATAGTCCCCATTAAAACAGATCGCGCCTGACTGATCAAAGTACATTTTATTGCCACCTGTTGCAGGACAAGAAGGTCATTTCAATCGATGCCTTTAAATCACGATTCCCAATTTTGTTGGTTAATGGGCGAGAGGATGCAAAAGTTGCTCTGAGACCTAGACATGACTTACTCGTTAGTGTGAAACAAAGAAAGCTTGGGAAAACCGGACGAAATCGACCTGAACTATACACATTGTTTGTAAAACTGCATCAAAAAGGGTCCAGGTGGTAAGCTTACTTGAGCTGGCCTTCACGAAGTGAATTGACCATATTTCCCTCCGAAATGCTGTCTGTTTATTAAGATACAACTAGGTAGGAATTATGAACCTTTTTTAAATAAAGCCGTTGCAGAATTCATTTAGTACCCCAATAGTCATTAAGTATGGTCTCTGTGACTTCATTTTGATTTTATTGCTTTCAGAATCTATCCTAAATTACCAAGTAGTGGGTAGCACCTGACAAATCGGAAACCGAACGCTATTCAGGTTCGAAGGCTACGAAGTAAAATTCATGTGAGCTGGTAAATAAACAGGCAATTTCCATCCCAATCGATTCAATTACATTTGTTTGAGGGAGAGTTCCGGTTGGATTTGCCTCCAATTGCGATTTCAGTACCATTAGGTAACAAAAAGTAAATGTCATTTTTCAAAAGACAAAAGAAAAAATGTAACCCAAATATGTTACATGATTGCCATTTTTGGCTAGATTGTTTGTGTATGCATGCATGAAGTTAAATGTCATGGTTCGATGCGAATAAAACGCGAGTTGATATTGGAGTGCCAGATGGAACAGAAACTTACTTGGGATGAATTAATATTTGCTCGCTTGAGTTGTTCCTACATGTTATTTTCGTTCAACTCTTAGACGATTTACCTCCGCCTTTTTGAATAGCAAATCTGGATGGACATGAAAATAGAACCATCGGACATTCTGCTGGAAGGAAAATGTTTGTAATTCTTTTCGGACGACCTAATTTTTCTCGTCCAGTTTCTTCATTACACTAGCCTCATGACATTACCGCCACTTAGTGAAAAGCCCCGTAACATTCAAAGTATGTGGGTTTTGCTTCTCACGGCACAAAATATTTTGCATTTATTCTACAGGCATCATTTCTTGGGAAAACTAGTTTGCAAATCAAACTTAGGTGGTTCAGTCTCCAAAAATGATGGCCGCTAAAGCATTACAGTTTTCTGTTTGTTATGGTGATTTTTAAATCTTCAAAACAAAAATGCAGTCACGTACTTCTTTCCCCAAAGACTAGGTCTTGTTATGGCATTAAAACATTTATACTGTGCTTTGACAGGATGTTTGATAGACGACTCCCTGGAAAACACATTTGGACGCATCTGTTGGTTAATCTACGGGTTTAAGTCGAGTGGAAGAAAGCACTGATAAATAATTTACCTTACCTTAAACCCTGCTAGGCACCGATCGTCGGAAAGCATGTTCGGAATGCAATGACCTTGTCCGAAATTTGTTTTAGTACAGACCAAAAGAGATATCGACGTCTGGTTGCGATGACCCACCCATATTCGTCAAGCGTTCAATCTTAAGACCATATGAACCGAGAGCCCGAATCAACAATATTTTGCTACATTCTTTTATAAGTATAATGAACCATGGAAACAGTAGCTGAATAACAAAAGTGAAGAACGATTACCGACATCAGATCATACATTTATTTAGGTTCCCGTTAGCATATGTCATGACCAATAGGTGTACAAAAGTTGTGAGTTGCTGAGAGCATATTTTGGGACACAACCGACTGTGAAACTAATTCCCGGTCCCGATAACCGGAGCGTTAGCTGATGGCGTGCATTCCTGATTCGATCCCTTTGTATTTCAAATATATTGGATGGTGAATCCGGTATTCAATACAAAGTGAAACAGACCGAGTGCTAAATTACTGACTTTGATCAGCAGACCGGGAAGGATTTCGTTCAAGTTGGCAAATTTTCTATTCAAAAAGCAAAATAAACTCGTTTTTGAGGTTTTATTAGAAATGACAAAGAATTAAATGTAAGCCTCCATTCCGGCAGATTTATGTTTTTTCTTGCATCTGGTCCCCGCTGCAGGTTATCAGCCTCGCTTGTGAATGAATTAAAATCTAATGTGAAATAAACCGGGAAATATTTGTTCAACCCAGATATACTAGCATGCTTTTGTGGAAATCCGCAAACCTTTTTCATTTGCAGCTAACTTCGGGGCAAAATGCATTTAATTAGAAATGATCAGGCAATGCAAGCCTTGGGTAGGATTACACAAATTTTTCCTCTCCACAACGGCACATATGTGCAATTTTATTATAGATCACCATAACAACTAAGCCCCCGCCATCTAACCAAACAGAAACAGGAAAAATGCATTCACTTTTGTTCACAGAAAGCAAATTAATATTAACAGTTATTAATGTTTTAGTGGAGACAAGATAGAGTTGAATCCTCTAGGAAACCAGTATCATTCGACCCCGATGAAGGGCAACCTGGTCGATCCAAGACTAAAGGTTTCAAGTTGACCTGAGTCAGTTGTCAAACTGTCCGAGTTTTTTCATCACGAGGATATAACGTCGCGTACAACAATATCCTTACCGGTGTGGCGGTTCTATCTTTTACGAGATATGAGAAAGTACAACAGATTTATCTAACTGTTTCTCTTATTCCATCTGTTCGAACACTAAAATCAGGCCAGTTAAACTTAGGTGAACTTGATTGTCAAGGAAAAGTCGCTCAAACATGGAAATTGAAATTTCACTGACTATGAAAACTTGGTGAAATTGTTTGAAAGGATCTAGGATTTATTTTTGTTTAAAATCACAATTCGTTCACTCACCATTAAGCTAAGGTCATTCACTTGCTCTGCGTTGTTCGTTCGGGCTTTTGTGGTGACAGTTAAACAGTATGATGACACAAAAACCTGCGGGATAATGAATTTATTAAAATGTGCAGTCTAAGCCCAACGACCGTTTTAAACCAAACGTGGCTACCAATTGCGAAAAATTAGACGAAAATCGTATCAAGTGCGGGAATCTAGTTAAGGTCAAACGATACCGCATAGCTATTTATATTCCAATTGATAGATTCCAACGAAAAATTAGACTGTTGCACACATTCTATGCACCGCTATGCAGATAGATGGAAGAACCGTTTAAATGCTTTAAGTCCAATGGGATACAGAACATGGGTTAATCAACAATAAAACCGGAAATTTAATTATCCCGCGCAGTGGCAGAAAGTGCTGAGCACCGTAATTTGCGTGTTGTTAGGCGCATGGATTCTGAGGACTTCTAAAACGCGTACAAAATGGACATTTCCGACAGAACCTCCTTGAAAAGAATTGTTCCAACTTCTTATACCAATCCAAGTGAGTCAGGTTTGCATGGAGATAGTGACAGAATAATTTTTAACCGATGAAAATAGAATTCCTTCCGGTTAAGCAAAATCATTTTGTTTGTGATGACTGAAGGGTTCCGTCAATCGAAAGACAATAGACAAAACAGAATATTTTCCTTGAATTTAGTGATCAGGTTATCTTGAACGGACTCTTTCTTTCAGGTTGATGTTGGTCGTTTAGAAACAGGTTTCCACTTAGAAACATCTTAAACCTTAGTGCTATCCCAACAATGTTCACAGCATACCGATAGAATGTTTTGAGCTATTTAGACAGAACATGTGCTAACGCTTTTTGGCATAGATGATAATAATTTCTCACTACAGTTGTCAGGCATTACAATAAAATGATCAACCGATTATTCAATGACACGGCGGTTCCAATGTTTATCGACGCTGAATTCCTAGCAATGCACGCGTTAAATTGTTTTTAATAGATCTCTGTTTGTTTTCCGTAGACTGATCGTAATTGCTAAAATGAAATATCGACTAAACTTCTGGCGCGCCTCTTGGCTAGATAACAGCAAATCTTGCCATTTATTACCATATAGCTTAGTCACTTCGTGATGAATAACAAAAACACAAATTCAAGTAATTTACTCCTTTCGTTGTTGCATACGAGGCTGGAAAGTGCTTATATGACCATTGTTGTCCGAGTTTCTACAATATCCTTAGATATCCATGACTTGTAGTAATATTTAATAGTACCTCGTGCATTCGATGAACTTCAGATTTATTTAATTTTTCGTGCACAACGACGACTAGCTACGATCAATTTTTGAATTATTTCAAATGCAAGTTGTACTATTTTTCGACAAATCTGGTCACATTTATCATCTCTGAAATCGGTGACAATGTTTCAAACGGTGGGCTGAATTGAAACAGATCGGTGTTCCCTGGATGTTACGATACCGAATCACATGCCTGACAAGCCAGACGGAACAAATCGGAAGGACTTTGATCATTCGAGCAGATATACGGCTTACGGCTTATTTATTCATTGTGGCGAGTCAAACGTGTTCAGATTTCCACCAACCTGTTTTTACTTGTAATTACTACTGGTGGAGGATAACGGAGAACTGATGCACTATGTAATCGGTAATCAAACACCATACGGATGTAAACAAGTTTTTCAAATTAAAGAAATGGAAAACCAGCCATCCTTAAAGGGTATTTACGGTACTCAAACGGCAAAATTTATTTCATGTTAGTGTTATTTTAATTTATTCTAACCGGAACAATGTGAATACCATTCAATTAAAACAGCAGTAATTTCATTTATGAAAAGTTAAACCATTCAAAATCGACTCTTTCGGTACCTAAGCATAATGTTGGGTCCAATCTCGTTCGAGTTGTTATATATCCATCTTGTCTTTGATGAACGATGAAGCTCAAGAGATGTAAATGTGCGTGAGCACTATGCCACCATAGAAGCAAGTTGCTGTAGGAGTGAAATTTTGGTATGCTACAAAATGGGATTTAAATTTATCAGCGATAACAACAGAAAGAGCCGGGAAGCTACCTTTTGTAGGCTAGTTATAATACATGCCTGGCTGATAATCACGGATGAAATGCGGTGAGTATTTGTACTAAAAAAGAACTTAAACAGTTCTATGGATCAGAGTTTGTCTTCTATGGACGATAGGTCATGAACACCAAGTCAATCATCGTTCCAGATAGAAATAATCCATGAAAGCAATGTGCGTACTCGACGAAGAAATCAGCTGACATTGGCTATTTTGTAAAAGTCACCTTCCGGCTTAACCCTTTAAGAGAAAAGACCTTATGGGTAAAACAGGTTGAGAGACTGTGAGAAATAGACTGAGATATCCGACACCTCTGTTGGAGAACCTCCAAAAGTGACACAAAACCAGTTTGGCAGAGCTAATATACATTTTTTTGGAACTAAACAAAGCTCCTTGAAGCGTTGCCAAATATATGAGGCGTATCAATCAAGTATTATAAACGTATACACAGGACCAACTATGAGGAATTTTCGTTCTTCAGAAAAGTCAGGGTTCTTTTATTTGGTATTTTCCTATACATGTATATATATATGTATGTTTTCACTCTCCAATTTTTCCGAAAAGCATTATATGGAATGTGTAAAATCCCTGCTGGTTTTCGCATTGTGACTGAACTTTGGTTGTTATATCTAATCAGAAAAATCAACTTGCGCGATACAGTGCCTCATGCCACGTATGTTAGTTTGTTAATGTGGGCAATAAATAGCTAAATAAGTCTTGTTTTGAACGGATAAATAACCCGGATAATTTATCTTCGTGCGCAAAATCAGACAAGTTCACTTTTTTTCCCGCCTGCATGCGTTGTCATGACAGGCTAAGAAAGCGAACGCGAAACCTACCGCAATCGACCGAGTTTGTTTACGTGAATATTTGTCGGCATATTTCGGCAGTTTTTGAACTGATAAAGCACAACAACCCGTGGCGCTTGAGGTCTTCACGGTCTTCTCTTAAATAATACTAGCTTAGAGAATATCTCGGTAAACTCGGGCTTTTACAGCGGCCGTAGAACTGTACATATACACACGGGCATAGCCCGTATCCCCTCATGGATAAAGCGCCGAATGTGAATTCCGTTCAGTGCATCCAGTCCATGATTTCTTCTCCCGTAAACTACCAGGGATCTCGCGGACGCCTCAGATAATAACTTGTCATGGTCAGTGACAAACTCTCGTCGGTCTGAATGGACTGGGCGTCATAAGCACAGCAGGTTCATTCAAACACCACTACCGGGTGTATGAACAGATTACGGATGTCAAGCGAATGAAAATAAAAATGTAATGTACAGTTTCATGTATACTACTTTTCTTTATTGCCATAATGATGGTTGATTAAGATATGGTAAGGGCCGGTAAGAACTAATTTATATCACTCTTTTCTCTTATTATTCTACTCAGTTAAAGTGTGGATGGTCAATGGGAGGAATATCACCGGAAGGACTAGTTCTCGTTGCACAGTTTAATCAGTGAGTCTGCCCCCCCACATTGTCATGCACTGTGTTCTGGTGTATTGTATTGTGTTGTATTATTTCATGTGTTGCCGCATTTTGTTTACATTTGTGTGTACTAGTGTTTGTAGTTCAGGCAAACAAATATTGATGGTTTTAACTTGACTAAAATGTGGAGAAAAATTCGTTAAGGGCATAATGTTCCTAGTCGTGCTAATATGCCGAAACAGGCAACGTCCAAGCAATCTCAGTTTGTCAAGATACATGGCAAGTAATAAACAGTGAAAACCCTTCCGATCTTTGCTGACAATGTATAAAAATTTGAAAAAAACGAACTCGTGTATAAATGAATGCGACACTTACATAAATCATTGTTCATGGAATAAAAGGGACCTAAAAATGCAGACAGATGTTTACCCTAAATACTTTGGGGTGAAAAACGCAGTTACTCAACTGACGTGCCCAGTCGAGGATGACAAAGTAAGGAAGACTGGAAGAGGACACCGATACAGTTTTGCTTTAAAAGTTTTAAGGTTTCTCACTTGAAATAACAGACCTCGCTGATTTACAAGGTGGAAGCGTAAGCTAATCACTTCAGTGTTTTATATACATTGACCTCTAACAGTTTCACAGATTTTTCGCTGGAAATAAAGAAACAAAACTGAAAACATTTAGGTGTGAAGAGGTTTGAATCAGGTTGGATAAAGAAAGAGTTAAAATTATTGATATGCAACCTGAAAAGCTCTGAAAGGTTTCATTTACAGGTGCTTTCTGACGAAAGGCAGCGTTGGTAGCAACCTTAAACGAGCGACGAGGAATTAGTTTTGGGTGGGAGGCAAATGTAGGGAAAGATCGAGACGTCGAAATACTGCTGAGTTGCCAACTAGACATTTAGATGTTCACCGACAAACTTGTGTGCTTTGTATTTCGTTGGTAAAGTAGTCACAGGATCATGGTAAAGACGGCCTGGGACAACCAAATGCTCATCGTTTAAGAAGAATGGTCAGCGTAAGAACAGAACCGAATTCAACCGATTAGTCCGGAGAAACACGAACTTCACTTTTCCTTCACGCATCTAATTGTTTGCAAACATGTTGAACAAAAGTGCTAGTCAGAAGCATCTTAGTCAAAAGTGTCATCTGGAGGATCCATAGATAATAGTAGGTGCTTAGTGAAATCATTTCGGAAGATACCGGGACAATGGGGTTAAGAAGTTTGGAAGTTAACAGATTTCGCATTGAAAGCAATGGTGGTCGCGCGCAATATGCTGATAAGAAAAGTGAATGCATAAAGTAGATGAAAATCTACTTGATTTTTTCATTTCAGTGGTACGAATGAGCATAAATTCCTTCTCAGAAAAATTGGTAGTTTTTGCACCTTGTCCGTCGTCCGATGAATAAAAATCCATTCTCCGCTGTTAACGTCAGCTGCACATATAACGGGTCTTTTTTCATCCTAAACAACGTTCGAATACTTTGTTAGAAAGGGATTGGTCAGTGTTAAAACGTTTAATGTTTGTCGCCATTAGGATGGGGGTTTACCTTACTCACGAATTGCAGCGAGACTTGAAGAAGTTTTACTCCGTTGAAGGGTCACCACTTTGCATACCTTTCGTCGTACCTATCGTCTGACGTCCAGCTTGTTGGCTGGGAAGCGAGTTTGTTTCCTGATTTCATTTGGAAACCCCGAGTTTAACTCTTTGGTCTGATGAAGCTATTACGGTACCGAAACTCGAGTCTAGCTTTTCCAGTGTGCGGTGGACCGGATAACATAAGGTTTAAACATGGAAGGTGGATTCCAAAAAGCAATCAGGCAGACGTAGAAAAGGCTAGACCCACACACTACTTATAAGCATTTGTGAGTTATATAGGCCTAGATGCAGAGACGTGCATTTTAGTAATTAGGAACGGACACGGCCATGACAAACGACAACAAAGGGGACAGAAAATATCAAAAATTGCATTGCCCATCTACGCTTAATTCCAGCAATTTATTTTACGAATTTAAAACAGAGAAGCAAAAGCTTTAAAAATGCCAAATATGATTTGGGTTTTTGCTTGAAGCAGTGAACGACAAATTGTAGATGCACCTATGACCCTGAAGAAGCAGACAGTGCCTACATGCTGAGACGGGCGCGCGTAATTCCAGGCTGACTGACAATAACTCTGTCTAAAATAAAATTTCCTTTGGTAGGATAAAGGCAAAAATTGGTCGACCTGTGTGGTAGGGTCTTGATATTGTTAAAGCTGTTCACAATAATATGGAAATTGTACGCGAGCTTTGAAGCATGCAGTGCTAAAAAGCCGTAAAATGGATGATATTGCAGTTCATATAAAATCATTAAATTTGCATTTTTGTTGTCAGAAAACCTTGAATGGCGAAGGGTTTGTCAAAAGTTTATTACTTCTAGTGAGCATGTTCAACTTACCGCAAAACTGTTAGACCAGGAGAAGCTGACTGATGCTATCACCATCTGAATGTTTATTTTTACTGGTACCTTCGCTATCCTGGTATGTACTGAATACATATGAACTGCAGGTGCGTCCTTAAGGTCCGCATGCACGCAGGAGTTTTGAGAGCAAGTCGCACAAATCTGAACATAAATCTAAGGGTGCATGGTGAGACAAATCCGAGGATTTGGCAAGTGGCGAATGTTTGTCGTTGTCTATCAGTACCGGGACAGACATCCTAGTCATGAGGGTGTATTTAACACCCACCATCCAGCTAGCGGAAATAGGTTTCCTGGATGTGCCGGAAGATCAGTGATTTGTAAAGGCATTCAAATTCACTCGAGAATAAAACTCTTCAAAAGTTTCGGGAATAGCATCTCCGAAAGTTCTTAACAAATTTCACGGATCACGTTGAAAACATAAAACGAGCAGATTCTGACAGGGAGATTTCAACGTGATCCGAACCATCCCATCAGCCGCTTAATATTTCGCCCATCGGAAAATTGTATATTGAATTCATGCGACTTCGATATTTCGTGAGAATGTTTTCCATAGCCATCCATCGACAAATTCCCTCGAATATCTTGGATACAGAAAAGCTAACATCAGAATCCCATCGAGTGTGACTTTGTTATAGTGATAGTTTAGAGATTAGGAATGTCATCTTCAAACCTGAATTCATAGACAATAGTAAACTGAAGCTCGCTGAGCAGCTGATGCAGGTACTAGCCGACGATTTAGCACGGGGTGAGCGAAGTGAACCTTACTGGAGAACTATGTATTTGTTAAATTCTGCGCAGTTTTCGCAACCCTATCCGAAATACGGAGCACTGGGTGAGCACTAAAATGGTCGTCACCGAAAGCGAATTCTTCAATGACCTTAAGTCGGTCATACCTCTAGTGTACGTTCTTCAAAACCCAAAATCTACCGCGACTGGGACAAGCACGATTCTCTAGTGATTTACTGGAATATATTAGTGGTTTCCCTAACGGTACCAAAGCATCATTACACCTGCCTCATTTCTTTTTATTGTATTCTGCTCTATTGTATCTGATGAACTCAATAATAACAGTAGGAAAAGTAAAAATACTCAATATATAAATATGGAGAAATGGTTCTGTTTTCACTTGAAAATTACGGGAAACGGCTAGATCAATGATTTATTTATCACTTACGATCTCCGAACAGAAAATTCTTGTTTTATCAAGACAGAAGGTCTCATTGGATTGCAGTCGAAGAGGTCAAATATATTGCCACTGACTATCTAATCTCAAGCAAATTCGTTTCTTGATGTTTTTCGCCCAAGGACGTCAACCAAATCCGAAAAAAGTATGTTAAGTTGCTGCCCTGCAGCCCTGTGAATCCTACTGCAAAGTTCGGGACGTGTTATCTTCTGACTGTTTGAGATTTTTAGAAATTTACCCGTAATATTCGGGCTTCTGAGATCGAAAACATCGTCGAACAAAAAACCTTGCTAATGAACACTTCGTGCCATATTTTGTAGATATATTCCACTTATACATCACTGACGAATTTTCCGATTGTCTATTTGTGGCACGATAACTAGGATCACATTTTAATCTCACTGTATTTTTATGGTTAAATATTTCGGCACATGGAATTCGTTGATTCACTCAGGCCGACACCACAGTAGGGCGTAACAGTTCCGAGAAAGATTCCTCATGATATAGTAAAAGTGCTGCCCAAAAATATACCCCAACTCTGAGACATAACTTGCCAGAGTATCGAATTCATTTGGTTTATTCTAATCAATTTCATGAATTTCCACGAAACTGCAATTTAGTGGCGCCCAATTTTCCAACCGTAAATATTTCAGTTGCTGTATTTTTGTTAGGGTGCACAAATGCACTGATATTCGTTGCTATCCATTTGAGCTTGTTGACAAACGTGTGACCCCAGAACAAATTGTTTTTGTTTCATCCTCATGTGCCATTTCCAACATCCTCTGGGAGCAATGTGACCATTTGGAACACCGCACTGCCTTGCGCGTTTCCTCTTGCGTTGCATCTATACATGCATACACACATCGGGAAGTGAGCACAAGCAAACGATTTCTCCTTCTAATCCACTCTAGGTCCCATGAACTGTTTTGCAAATAAAGTACAGGCCATATATAGAGAGTCGAAAATGCAAAGGGTCACCGGACCGGTAATCGGCCCCCAGTGGTTCCAAGCCCTGTTTTCTCGCCGTTCACTCAGCCTACTCACACAAGGCCTGATATCTGCACTTATGCAGCCGTTATACCCAGGAGGGGTGGTAAGGGGATTCTGTTAAAAATATTTTCCAATTGTTTGTTTGTTTGTTTGTTTGTTTGTCAACGGAACTCTTATTTCATGCTCACGTCCCCGGGGATAACGGTTAATTTATTCATTTTCTTGTTTTTATCCCCGAATGTGTGTGAAATGTGCTAATGAACTGAACCCTGAGCAAAATGCCAAACTTATCGTAAGCTGAACTAATGCCGATACGAAGGTGAAATCGTATCGCGGTTACAACTACAGTTTACAAAGAGACTGAAATTATTCCACCGAATGATAAGCGCTAGTGCGTGAGATCTGAAAAGGTTACCAATAGTCTTGTCTTTTCCGATTCGCAAGACCACAAGTATGCAAGGAGTCAAGAAAACTTTTAGACAAAGAGTGATATACTCCATTCATGACTGGTTCGAAATCCAATTTTTCTGGCCGGTACTTCATTTATTTCTAATAAGTAACACTTAATGAGGATTTATGTAGCTGGTTTGTTTATGTCCAAATTCTTATACACTTAAATTTATCTAGTCAGTTTTTCTTTTAATGGGATCAAAAGCAATGAACTACCGTGAAACTCAGTTCAAATTACGAAAACAGTGCTCAATGAAAGAAATCTGAAGGTTTCAGTCAAACTGTACACATTAGAATGAAAATAAAACTTGTGGTTGTCATGACGTTCGTGCACCTCCTTGTTAATGGTAATCTGTGACTTGTTGGCCTGCATTTACCATTGATTTTATTCCGTCTTAGATAGTCACCTGAGCAAAACCCAATACGAAAGATGTGCCAGTTTCATCTCAGTAGGGCATGTGCTAATCCTGTCTGTTTTCTGTTTGCATGGATCGTCCACAAACCGGAGCTTGCTAAGCGTGTGGCCATGAGTAACGGACGCCCAGAAAGATTGGTTCAGAGACGTGCTGAAGAGTCCCGGTAAATTTTCAATAGCTTCAGTGAGGCGGAAAAACTACACACAACTATCATTCGAAGCTGCACTTAACAAGTGAGCTTCTGGCTGGGCACGTTGATAGGATAATAGACCGTACATTTTCTGTTGCTTCGTTAATTGTAGAATTCATCAGCGGGTCAAAATTTGCTGCAAATTTCAAAAATAAACTGCCTGCCCTTAACTGGAATATGATTGCTTTCTTTAATGCTTGCTCATGCGAAATAGGTTGAGCGACATGCCAAGAAACATATCAGCTTGGTTGAGCAGCATAGAAAATCCGATCATTTCCACTGTCATTGTTACATATCTTGCCAAGCAAGTACTGCCAGACGACACTTTCAAGTTGATATACAGAGGTTCATCAAATTGGTCAAATGCGATCAGACAGCGGCAGTTTAAGGGCATTGAATGTTGCCCCATCATAAACCTTACCTTGACCACATCTCAACGTAGATGAGGTGACATAGAACTTTTGATAAGTTCAGTGAAATGGCCGCCCGGGAAATTCAATAAATGACCATGAGATAAATTAACCAATGGGATAATCCAGCAGTGGGTGTCAATCAAATAGGACCAATAAAAACGATGATTTCGATAATAAATATCTTGTATTTACTTAACTATATTTTATTCATTAGAGTTAGTGGGGAGTGGACCGCAGCGGCAAAATGATAGAACCGACAGTAAAATTACAAAGCAAAATAGTACAGGCTTCCTCTTATCCATCTCGATGAAAAACAGACAGTTAGCAAAGGCTGAGATCGTAATGATTATATTATACACATCATCCCTGTTCGCATAACCAGGTGGTAAGACCATTCCAGTTAGCCTGGCCAAACTTCATCACTTACGCACAAATAAACTCTCTGCCAAACGTAAAAAATGACGCATCCAAATGTCTCATCAAATATAACGACTGAGATAACTGATTTGATGCCAGTCGCAAAACAAATGCTTCGTACAACTCCAAACTGGAAAAGCAAAACCTGTTTATTTGCTTTTCCAAACCACTGATTGCAAACAATCTTTTTCATTACAGTATACTTTCGAAATAAGTTTTTCCTCCTTTGTGGTGCGCATAGAAAACTGCACTACATCGGCGAAGAAGCTACCGAAAATAGGCTTGTTAGCTTTGGTCTCGTTCACACCATTCGAAATATCGAGGCAATTAGTGGACAGCGCAATGACTAAGTAAGAACTTTCCAACACAAATATATATATCGCAAAACCCGACATATTCTTGCTGCCAACAATATCTTTTCCAGAAAAAATAAAGAGCAAAATTTCCTTAGAGGCACATGACCGATTTCGCGGTTGTTACCGCTTGTTTTATGCATGTTTCCGGGACTCTCCTGTCCAAAAGTCGTGCTGTCGTGAAAAGTATTTCCACCCAACCATTCTACTGCTAACAAAAAGCCATACTTTCAGGCTTTTTATCACTATTCATAAGGTTATCTTTGCCTGAGGGAGAAAAACTTTTCGACGGATCGCCATGCGTTTCTTACTTGCGCCTATCATTTGTTCAGGCTGCTGGCGACTCAGATGAGATTCGTGTAAGGTATATGTATTTTATGTTGAAATTCATCGAAAATACTTTTTTATTAAGGAGCAGACGAACTTATTTTCTCTCCCTTTCTAATCATTCCAACCATCCGACAACATAAATTCCCCGCCGTCAAACTGAAGTAAAGAGAAATCAAATCTGATGAAATTTTAACATTTTTCCTACTTTTGCCAGCAGCCCACAAAACAAGAAATTATTTTTTTATAAAGCAGCACTCAGACAGGTATATTAGTCGGGCTACGAGGCACTGAGTAAGAGGAAATATAGTGCGCTATTCGCCTTCCATCACTTTAGTTTGCGCCAGTCTTTAGATTGTAATTGCACGCCAATAGTCGTTTACAATCCTTTCTCTTACCTCCTCAAAGGAACTTGAAGACTATTGCGTTACACACGCGTATATATGGTGCGCAAACACCCCGGGAAACGCGGCTAAAGGTGGACTCAATTTTAGCCGACAATATTCTAACGTATTTGAGTCGTACTGCATAATACTGGATTCATTTTGTTCGGCACAGTTTTTCACCAAAGGATTTTCCCCCTTAAAATCAATCGCAGATTTAACCGGTACACTTTGAAAGTGAATAAAAAATGGATATCGCTCCAAACTCGTTGTTCAACCGTTTTTGTATAAACCCGCTGTACACAACATCGCTGACCAACGATTCAAATCAGGCCAACTATGAAAGCATTAGTCTCACTGATAACCACTGCCGAAGCTGAAAGTTTGATTTTTAAAACGGGGGGATTGGTGACGGAACCGTTTTTTTTACTTCATCCGAGAATATTTCATATGCCTTTGGTTGGAATTAAAATATTCGCGGATGGTTCTGTCAACAAACTTATTTGTACGTTTTCAAGAAAACTTTCTGTGTTCACGTTAGCTGTCAATGAACTAGCGATGTACACAATTCAGTTCACATTTCATGTAAGAGTTCGAAAATTCGAAATCTACATCCAAAAATATCGACATGTTTCGTTGCACAGCAAATCAAATATGGTAATCTCTACATTTTTCTGCTTATCATGCAAACATTTTTTTCTCTTCTCACTAGAAGCAGACTTTATTGCAAAGGAAATCCTGGTGAACTAACTTTGTACATCGCATGTCGCGCAGACATACAGTGAATCACAGTCTAGATGAGAAACGAAAACACATACGATGCGTTCTGGCAGATCGATGCGATCCCCCGTTAGCTCAAACATGCATTGAACATATGTTTCATTTAAAGGTTTCATAATTCAGTTTGCTTTTAGTCTATTTTTTCTACCATCAAGAATTTGTTGTCATTATCATTAAAAGTGAACAATGGGGAAATATTTGGAAGAATCTATCAGTTTTTTGCAAATGCACAATGTTCAAACACAGGAAGCAAAATCGCACAACCCATTATTATGATTCGGATGAAACTGTCATTGAATCCTATAATGTGAATGCGCAAGGCTTATAGAAATCTAGGGAATGTGATTATGTGCATCGATATTTAGTAGAATAAGACACTTCATGGCCGGAAACAAACAATAATTCAAGAAGATACTCGATATACCCCATTCAGACATCCATAGTATAGCATCAAATCCGACATACGAACAAAATTAGTGAATACTGGAGGTGACTTTTGGCCGTGAAGTGATTTTCACACAACTAGTTCACTGTCATCGCAACTGCCTAAAGTGTACAAAGTCAAACCTTTCAGGCTGACAGACGGCATTAAGGTTACTGTCATGGGAATTTTATCAGTCGGCAAAGGCTAATGACACTCAGTCTAGAACAATCGAAATAAGAACCGATTTACGCGAGACTGATTCGTTAAGTTTTATCAGGTTCAGCAGTGTTAAAATGATAATTTTATCGGGCGTACTCATTCGAATGCTATGGCAGAGTGAAATTTATCTAAAGTTACTGTAGTTTGGATCGTTTGATATATCGAGAATCTGAACTTCATAGATTCTTCAGAAGATATGACATCACTTTGATCGGTAATAGCAACAAAATCAAATGGAAAAAGCCATGTTTTCTCTAATGAGAAATATCCGGGATGAACAAATACGACGGGGGACACTTTAATTCTGTTTTTACATATGGGGCTTACACTGCACTAGCAAATTCTTCCGTCTTTTCTTCAAATAAAATGTACTTGCCTGCGGAATTGCCCAGTGCGTTTTAAGAGTAATCAAGCACAAATTCCATGTGGGCCCGAAAGCAAATTTCCTCTTCTGAATAATTCGACCTCAGGCAGTTTCACCTAATCCTATTTCGGCAGTGTTAGTCGGAAAAAGTTGAAAATATACAAATTAAAATGTGAAAGTATACCGACCTAGAATGGAACACAAAAAGGCGCTGGTAAATCACTCCTATTTTCTATTAGAAAAGGACAGTTCAGGTCATGTTCGAGCAAAAGCTCGCACTTGGTTTAACTGAATGTCGAAATTCCGATCTGCTAAAGATAAGTGGAAAAACAATGCACGTTTAAAGGTAGATTTGCATGCATGAGAAGGGAAGATCGAAAATTGCTTGCTGAAAAGTCACTCATGTCAAAAAAGAAAGAATGACTTTTTTCCAAATAATTAGTGCATATTTTATGTAGCACTCTTTCTGCAGACTACATTTGTACCCGCCTGAACTACGATCAATTGTCAACTGTTCGTGCGAAAATCATGAAGATATTTGCTTGCGGAACCTCACTGTAATTGAAGCTTCGCCCGTCAGTTAATGATTCCATGTATTCACAAATCATGCGGGGTTTGAATCGAGGTTATGTAATCTCAGTATTTCACGACTTAGCTCCAGGACCATTTGTGGCACCTCTAAATCGTGCAGTTACTAATCATTAGGTAATATCACAGGTTTATCGGTGATCAAGGAATGTCAACGGAATTACGAACCCGTGTCGCCGGGGCAAACGTAATGTCAGATGGGTAATTTCTGCCAGCCCAGCAGCTGTTTCCATTGCTGAATTGCTATCGTTTTGGCCAAATTCGGCAGCTGCTTCTTCACATCTAGTAAATGACCCGAATCGAGTTGTCCGTGTCAACTTAGTTCTGTGTCATCATTGCCTTTTGAGATGTAGATAACGATAATGCGTTGACGATTCGTCCATCGTAGATCAGAATGTTGGGGTTAATCAACAAAATGTTGAAAAGTCAGTTTTCTATTGTGTCTGCCGGAATCGCCGAAAAATTGCCTATCGAAACCGTCCATAGTTTTTGTACTGTTTTCCGATTTATTCCGAGGGGATGTCTATAGGGAGAAAAATGCCAATGTCTTTTAACTCTCTCAAAACTAGTGACATATCTGTTTCTCTCAAATGTGACCATTTTGAAATGGTGATTCCATTTTATTCCATTACTGTCAATTACATCTTCCGGTGTTGCTCGTAGTTCTTTTCGGGTGGTTCCCGCCCATAACTGTTCTTTTTTGATAACATTCTAGAAGATCGATGTTCCTCCCAATCTGTGAATTATTTTATGATCTGACAATTTTCTGTTCTGTACGAGGATCGAATATACTCTAACCTTCAGTACTTCAGTCAATTTTGAGACAGCTCGTCCTTCTAGACGGATTTTGATTCAAGGCCATCACATTTGCGGTGCTATCACAATTTCTGTCTATGAAAGTTTGCTTCTCTGCTCCCAGTTCCTTTGTCTTCTAGCCGTCGTTTTTGTGATCACAGAATGAGCTACCCAAACAACTGGCTGTCCAAACTTGTAATACCGATGTCTTCGATTCGCGCCACATTTCGGACAGCCCCGGGAATTTAGAAACCCTTTCTTCACACTCACTTCCTCCTTATCAGAGCGAAGCATTTCCAGTATAAGGTAAGAAAAAAGATTTTGTACGAAAGTCCTTTCATCCTTCCAATTGTGACGTCTGTCCCTTCTATTTCAACTCTTGTGCATAATCTAATGAACATTGATTCCTTTTTCATCTAGGTAGAATATTCTATGGAGTTTCTTCGAGCTATCTTCTTATCAAGTAAGCGAAATTCTGCCCGGGTAGCATCAGGCAAATTTGTATGGCTTTCATGAAACAGCTTTGGTTTTGTTCGCATGTACTTGATCTCCTTTATCGGCTCACTGCCCTGTCTCGTTAAGTGCGATCTTCCAGGTTCCATTTCTTTAGCTCGATGATGATGTGTTTTAAGAGCGGTCGCACTTTAGTATCTCAACGTTTCGCTGATTTGCATTAAAACACTAGATATAATTTGTGTGCCGTTATCCAATACTCGTCACAGCAATTAATTACTAAACCAATCATACACTCCAAACCTCGGTGATCATCCAGCGATTAAGGCTGTGAACTTTTAATAAGAGGGTGGCAATTTTCTCTACTTCCTCAGTCCGTCACTTACGGAATCAGTAGCATTTTAAGAACCACTGTAGGCATTTTCAATAAATGCACACTTGGCCTGCAGAAGATGTTAAAATGATACAGGGTCGTGTTAAGTTTCGTTTCAAATGGAATAGGTTCCGTTTAAAACCACAACGTATTAAATTCAGAAACCCGGGAGTCGTAAAACGGTGTGTTTTCTAATCAGATTTACCGACGAATAGTTTCGTAGTTAAATAAAAATGATAAGTTTTAGTAAAATTGAGGCATCTTGTATGCTTCCGAGTACACAAGATGGAGGAATAGAGTATATTCGTTAGACTATTTTAGATAATATTTCTTCAAATTCGCCGACTACATGCCTGCTCTCTGGAGAGGAAATACTGATATGCGTTAGTCGTTATAGAACCTTGAAAATCAAATTAATATTTTAGAGACTAGCAAGTTTTTAAACATTCAACGTATGAATTGGCATTGGGTGGTCCGATCCAACCAGACGAAAACAATCTATAGCCTCTTTCAGAGAGCGCATTGCTGTTAATTCTCAGTACACAGCACAAGTGGTTGTGACGAATGCGATCGTCTGAACGCGGTGAGTAAAGCGTATGCACAACGGTGTTTTGCAGACCGCCAGCAATCCAACTAAAATTCCTTAATCAAGAAGCTCGATATACCATGTCAAATTTTTCCCCACTATAATCTGAATACGAAAGGACAACTCAATATGTAAGTCATCAGTTGGCGTGCTGATATCCTTGTTTGTGAGAGACCTATCAACGGTTTCGACTAAAATTCCGATTTGTACCCAAAAACTGGTTAAATTCTGTTTAGGAAAAGAACTAACTAGGTCAGCCGGTGAGTTTCCGATTCCAAAAAGTGGAGTTAACCGACGAACCTTTTGAGGGATGAAATGGATACCTGGATTGCTACTAAATTGCAACTATTTTTGCTATATAGCGAATAGAACTTCATTATGAGCCGAACATCTAGCTGAGAATCTCACAGAATACTGCGCAAACATTTCCCCTTTATACGGCCGTATACTTAAATTGAAACAAGTTCCAACAACGGCAATGATCAAATGAGATCCAAGCGTAACAAATGAAAGATGTAAATGAAATTAAGACATTCCGGTATAACTAGCGCATTGGTCATATTTTTAGAAGTTACGAAATGTCTATCAAAAACTAATAACTAACAGCAACAGTTCCAGTTGAGCAATTCGCCCATGCATCTGCCAGTATTTCAGATTATTCATCACAGTCTAAATGAGTGCACTCGGCGTTATTACGAAGTATTAAAAGCCGTCTCCCGTTTGTAGCCTGCAACCGCTATCGACACCGGTCAACTGGCAGCCTCGTGCACATGGCTACAAGTGACAAGTCTGACCTTCATATTTGTTCTGGAGTCACAGTAGCGTACAATGACACGTGAGTATTAAAGAAGAGAAAACGGACAGCAGCGTTTTTTCGGTAGATATCCGGACTTAGCTTTCAGAATAGGTGGATACTAAACTGGTGTTTTGTCCGCTTTAATCGACACGTTATTATGGCTGACCGTTACAATTGTACGACATACGTCTGACCACTAACCCGGGGATGAGATCTGGTAAGATTTGCCTGGTGATGTTATCGTTTTATGGTATCTTAAAGTGCACTCTCTAGGATATTGAATTCTCCTTGAATATTGGTAGTTAAGCTGACTTTTTGGTTGCAGATTCTACTGTCACTTTACATAGAAAAGATGAAGCAGATTGCCAACCTTGGTGATGAATTTTCATCATCAATACTTAACTTTGCGCGGCATAGACAAAAAAAAGGTATATTCAGTTTCACAATTTGTTGGCCGTGAATTTACTGCCAAGTTAGACAACCATTTTCCTTGCAGTGGGTTTGTTGAATCTTGTTAGTTAGAACTAAAAGTAGAAAACCATGGCGTGGTAAGTGCATTTTTTCACTCCTCCTGATTGCCTAAATGGCACCTGCCGGCTTACGATGTTGTTAGTATGTGATAAAACGTGTGGGGAAACTAATTTCCAGAGCTGCGAGAAGAATGTTCAGAACGACAACAGATCTTCTTCCATCAATATATTTTGGCCTAATGGCAGCGGCATTTTTAGCTGCTTGTGCTCAAGATCAGTGCAAAACAGTGAACCAAACCAAATGCATTTGGCTCGATGCAGTTACAATATCTGCCGTTGCGGCTGCCACAGACCCTGTGTCAGTTTTTTATCTCACATTTGAATTTGATTTGTCTCGACAACAGATCCAGTCCTTGTAGTGTCGATATCTTCTGCCCCTTGACAAGATTGTATATATATATGTATATATATGAATCAATAGAAACGGTCATTCTGAAAACATGCATTAACCGACGTTTCATAAAAATTGATTCAATGTCTGCACTATTCTTAACTGTGTTCAAGTAAATGACACCGGTTACGCAAATAATCGCTGGGTGCATGGTAAACCAACCTGAAAATTTACCACGAATAACTAGTTTGCCTTCATTCTTAGCGTATCTACTGGTGGTAGACATTTTGTATTTTTCTACAGTCTAATGAGAATTAAAACATTATCAAGGAAAATAGTAAAAGAAAATAAATTCTTAGAATTTCTGCACAAATATGTTATGCTGGCACCGACATTCATATAAAAAAGTAAACCGATCGCCAATCAGCTGCATTTGCGTTGACACTTTAGGACATCGTCGTTTCTGTTAGCTACAAACGAGTCTGTCTATATTTCACAGAATTAACTGTAGTAATAATACAAATCAGCAATTAATGAATGGGTTCTTTAGTTTTATCTACTACTAACTTTGGATATTAAAACTTTTTCTCAACTTGTTCAACCTTTTTCGAACGAGGACTTTTAAACATCTTAGTCCGCAGGATTAAGAATGTATATTTTGAAACAATAATAACAACCACCTTCCCCGTTGGCTTGTGGCCATGCAAATTGTTTGGTACCGCGGCTGAAAATTTGGTGACGCTGTGTTCCATTGTCAAGAAGAAATCAGAATAATTTTACTGGTAGAGAAAGCCCTTCCCGAACCAGCCCGCATTTTTTTAAACCTATAGAAGTACACCATTTTACTTCACGAAATCAAACTGTCGTGATGCCAGGTGTTTATAGATTTTACTAACAGCACTTTGGAAAAACCGAATCGATTTCCCGTTTGTTGCTAAGTGTACACAAATGATCTACACATTTCGATTCCTTCTGCTTCGTGACGATCAATGTCATTCTCGACTAGGTACGGTAAAACATGAAGTCTTGCCAGCCGGTTTTTTGTCATTACTTCATTTTTTTGTAGAGCGTCCCATATTCGTGCAGTTTGATTTTTCTTATCACGTACTTCTACGTGCAGACATAACCAAACATATTTCCTTTTAGGTTTCCCACTTAATTTTATCCACTGCTGCATGTGATATCGCCAGTTACATTTTGATTGATCCAGTAATTAAAAAAATTTGAGATTATATATAGGAAATCAAAATGACGGTCTCTATACCACCACATGAAAGCTCTCAAATTTCTCAGTATTTTCGGTGGTCAGTGGTCCAGGATCTCTGTTGTCTACCGGCCAAGGACACCTTTGAAATACTTTCAAATGACTGTGTCTCTCAAACACCTGAGAAAATTCTACATGCTGTGGTAATAGTGCTTTTAAGGGATTCCTTAGGAGAGAATTAATGCTTAGCACTCCACAACGAGTTAGCTGACCCATGATCGCTAGTCCAGCACATATGGCTAATTCCACACTAATTGAAGGTGGCGCACAAAGCATGCAGCACTATGCTAATCGGCATTCATATCCAAGTACTCTGCTGATCATCGCGGATGTCCAAATCCATTTAAAGCGCGCATAAGGTGAGCAAACGGGTTGCAAGGCCCACATATGATCCCACTCTCTTGTACGTAAAAGAGTCCGGTCAAACTTTCGGGGTACAGTTCCCCAGGCCAACTTTCTTATTCAATGGTACCAACAAGGTAACATGCGAACATGTGACGAAACTTTGGTTCCTTTGGGTTCAGTGAATGGAAGAGGTGTTGCACGTGTGGTGATCTCCAAATAATATTTCTTTTTCTGTCCTCCTTCTCTCGAGATTTCTTTTCCTCCTATGGATCTTGAAGCATATAATCTGTAAGTAGATTGGTAAAGAAAATATAAAAAGAATAATTCCGTAGGACAACTGGAGTTCTGCGGTGTGTCAGAAAATTTTTTCACCCGAAAACCTAAAAGTGGGTAGACAAAGACTGAAAAAATATGCGAAGTCAAATCCTACCTTGCACATGCAAACACTGGTTGCCCATTTTACTTTATCTAATACAACTTTTTGGCATCCTACATTGTTGCGTTATATGACCGCCACAGGCCGAGCACACATTGTCGCACAGACTTTCGACCGATAACTCGGAGCTAGTCTCAATCTTCTTGTTTTGCCCTAAATGATGAGAAGGATATTGTTTGCGAATTGTTTTAAAATCGCTTTTTATTGTTTGCTGGATACATAGCTGCTTTTGAACATTTTGGAATCCCTCAACCAATGTTCCACCCAAGAATTTCATACTTTTCGGATTTCCCAAAGGTTTAATTATTTTTATTAATTTGTGCAACAAATCCACTTCATGTTCTTTTCAAGATAATCGACAGATGCAATTTAATGCTATACAAAAGAATCCGATTTATTAAGGAAGATTATTTCAGTTTTCTTTTATCCACATCGGATTATATATCATACGACTTATTACGATTGTGAATCGAAGAGCGACGCGTGGGCGTGTGTCGCCAAGGCGCAGACGACAGGATGCAATGAGAACGTTTGACAGGTGTCCGAAATATGTAACCATTAATCTTTGTTGAAACGTGCTTCATAAGACGATAATAAGCCAGGGTTCTGCCATTTTTGCTTTGATAAATCGGAAAAAATGATGTCTTTTCCCTTCTACATCAAGCACCCCAAATACTACGTTTTGTGATTAGGATTTTATTTGATTCGTTCAGTCGTTCGGCATATTCATCTGATAGTCTTTAGTGTAACGATGTCGGCAGTATTACTTAACATAAAAATTATTCTAGTAAATTTAGGACGTATTTTTTGAGCAGTTCGAATAAATGACTCTTGTGCAAGTCCTCCCCATCCTTATTCAAAATGATTTGTCCCTCTTCTGTTAGAGAAAACAGAGGATTCAATCTGATTAATAATTGCGGGTTGTATGCTGATATTAGGCACGGAAAAACACTGTTTTCATCGGTAATGTTACGAACTTTAAGAGCATTTCATGAATAAATTATCGACTCCTGCGAAACACTATCTATCACACTAGTTTAACTTTGATTATTTCAAATAAAATATTACTTGCAAAAATCTTCAGCTACCAGCCTTATTTACAGGAGGGATCTATGGCAAAATAGGACTCGCTCTTCTCCAAAGTGAGCACATTATATATATATATATATGTATATATATCGGCAATGCAGGATGCACCAAAATTAAGAACAGCTGACAACGCATGAAATCGGTTAAGCAAAAAACGAAGCGGAGAATTGAACTGTATGAATCTGAAAGCGAGCTTTAAAGAAATTAAGATATAACTGTTGAAAATAACAACTGGTTGAAAAATATCATTTCTTTAGTCATCCAATTTGCCTATGACTTATTCATTCTTTTGCAGTGGAACATGTTAAACTATGCAACTAAGAAATCCGAAAAAAGTGTTAAGTTGCCGTGAGAATACTGAACCAACAATTTCGGCGGCACCTTAGTAAAAGCTGCGAACAGGAGGAAGAAAAACTTGCACTGCCGATTGCAAGGCTTAACACACCTGCCGGTCGGGCGCTTCGTAACGCTGCATTCTTGTCATGCAATTGTTGTGATCCGGTTGCGATATAACCCCAGACCATTCTCAAATTTCCCGTTGATCTTGCGATAAGAAAAGGGCACGGCATTAAAACAAAACGATTGAGCCCAATAAATGTTTTCCATGCAAGATTTTTGCTTCAGTGTTTTTTGTACAATATTGGAGCAGGGAATCCGAAATAACTCCTGGCTCATTGAATTTGTGCCTTTAGATTTTATCCATCTCTGTCGGTTCTGGTGGATGTTAGTTAGCAAGAAATTGACAACATAGTGGGATGTACGCGGGTTGAAATTAAAATTCAATGGCACTATCAAAATCCCATCATTGCAAGCTCATTTGAAAACGTTTGGTCCATTGGCACTTAAGTGAAAACATTTAGGCAGATCTACTCCTCTCTATGAGGCTTTGGGTCATCATGTGCTAATCAGCAAAAGTAGTTATTTTTCTAGAAATTTGGCTGCATAAATACGTGCATATACGTTTCTTGTGTAAACTGATCCGAATTACGTGAAGCACTGTTGAATAGTAGCGCTGTAAGGCTGATGTCGTCGTGGACTATATCTTATCAGCTGGAACGATTTTACAATGATCGAGGACTGATTTTATTTTGCCTTATTGAAAATTCCACCGTTCAACATTCAGGCAAAAACTAATTGCCATTTGTAAATGACGGGACCAGAAAGGATTAAGAGTTTACTGATTTCATAATCTTTTTAAAGTTTAATTTTGCCGGACAGGTTTTTCTGGGAAATTAGAAAATAGGATTTGCAAATTAGCGGCCATAAATTTAAGACCCTTTGATAATTCAATATATCTGTTGAAACTCACGAATTTTAAGTTCTTGTTTTATTGAGCGGAATATGTAGACGTAATACAATCACATTTTTCCTGGAACGAAAAAAATTATTTGCCACTGAATCTATTCATTTAAATGTCTTTAGCCGATGCTGGCATACACTTGAATGACTGTTAAAATAGCCGCCAAATAAAAGTCAAGTATCATACCCGAAATGGATCATCCCGCAGTACAAATGCCAAAAACCCATGGAGAATAAATTATCAATTGTAGACCAGTTTTACCTTTGAGTCCCATTTTATATTACCAATTCAAAGCAAGGTAACGATTGTCAAACTGAAATGAACTAAATCAAAGTATTTAAATGTCTAATCCTAGGATTCCGAAACCAAAGATCTGAGATTTCGATCGAACTGCGCTTTCGATTATTTGACCTTGGCAATATTGTTCTGTCAATCATTGAAAGATTGGGTGCTGGATGATGGGATTTATCTGGGCACTGTATTGAAGTGGATGCAAAAATGATAACGCATATGCTGGTTTTTTAACCAGCAACACAGTGAGCGTTCAGTTAAATGCAAACAAAGATTTTATTCAATGGGAATCGCAATGATCGTGACTGAAAACAATCATGTCTACTAGGTTGGTAGCAGAAGCAGGACCGTTAGATTCCCACACAAGCCGGCAACAGTCTAACTTTAGATCGCCGGATGGGCTTCCATAGGTAAACAACAAGCGGAGCTTTTTATTGGCCTAATAAAAAAAACAGTGTTTCCATCTCCTTGGGGTTTTCATTGTTAAACGGAGTGGAGAAACATTTAAACCTAGTAGACATTGTTTCAAAGTTATGGCTGACAGGTTCATGGTTTTGCATAACATATTGTGACATTAACATATGCAGATTCCTATGTACTTCAGATTACTCCTAGTAACTCGAAAACTATGAATTCTACTGGAAATAGTCAGTTGCAATTTTAATAAAGTTGACCGGGAGTAAGATTACAAAGGTGTCTCCTGAGTTCTTTGAGGTTTCGATAATGCATATTGCTGCCATATTTGCTCAGATGCAACTGGAGAAAAATAAAGCTATCAAATAGTGCACAGAAATAAAAATGACAATTTTACTTAAATTTCCCTGCCTTTTGTAGACAGTTTTTATCGTTTTTTCTACTGATTTCAGATGAGGAGCAGCACACAATACTCTGTTCACCACTGTTGTATGCACCGCGCATGCAGTAATTAGTACATACAATTCAAGGCTCCAAGATCCGATTTCTCCGTGGACATAACAAACCTGAACGGTGAGTCGATCGGGGGTCATTTTACCTGGCAACCCGACCGCGAAAAGCTAATTTGGGTACATGATAACACTCATGGATTACCAGCTGGAAGCCTGTGCTGACAGCTGAGAAATTAGTTAAAGCTACCGTGGCTGCCAATGCCAGCATACATTAAATCAACTTGCCAGTAACAAAATTAAATGCGATTTGCTTATGCTTGTATCCACAGGGTTCTGGGCTATCCTGAACAAACGTTTGCTTCATTCACACAGAAAATATGTTGCCATTCGATTAGAATTTTGCGTTTCGCCCCAGGACTATATAAAAAACAAGTTACACACGTTTGCAGGAGACCTTTGAAGGCGACGTTCTATCTTTTCAATATCGGTGATATTTTAGTGGGTTAAATGGAGTTAGTATGAACTAATAGCAATGTTCAAGAAGTTTCGTTTGCAGATTTACTTGTTTGAATAGTGGGACAACTACCAGAACATCATGAACGATTAACTAAATACAATTCGCTGCGAAATACTTAGCTTACTTTTCAGAAAGATAAAAAGGAGCATTCTGTCGGACTGAAATGGAAAAAGTTGACATATTTTTGTCCCCTTAGAGCTTACTTCAAAATCATGTTCAACATTCCAAATTACTTCTTCCTTACCGATAGCGCGAACAAAGGGCAAGTTAGATTACTTTCAGCAATTGTGAAACTAACTTTTTATGCATGAACTACTGAATTCGTTTGAAAGATTCCCTGTCATTTATTGTCTTTTGTCCGGTAGGAAAATGTTTGATACATTCATCTCGTTATTTCACGTATTTGCTATAAAGAACGGTTCAAGGTATCCAACGTAGCTGGCAATACCCAGTTCAACGGAAATGAAAAGTCGTTTGATTCCATTCTTCCCCACTTGTGCAAAATGAATCAAAAGTATGCGCATCGTCGTTTACATCCATGTTATCTTCTAAACGGGCCATTATTACTTCGTACCTGTTGGTTGCCGATTAGCAAGCTGGTTTTATTTTGCAGCTTCGAATTTGCTTGGACATTGCTGTGATGGAAAAGAAATGGGTCCATTTCTTCCAATTTGTTTTGCATAATTGCAGCTGAATTGAGAAATTTCAGACAGCTGCAGTGAGTTTGTAAGTTTGAATAGCTTTTCGGTCAAAGCTTTCCAAATGACGCACTTTTCCACCTAATTCTGTCAAACTGCTTCTTCTCAAATTACCTCCAACTTTATCCGTTAAATATAAATTAGACATCTTAAGCTACACATCCTTGGCTTAAGAGTTGTGAACATATATGTTTAACTTTTGAAATGGTAGTGCTTGTGGGGCAAGAAACATTAACTTCGTATATTTTTGTAAGGCTGTAATAGGGTTGAAATAAGACTTAGGCTTTAAAATAGCTTGCAGTTTTTGACTACTTGTTCGACATGGTCGGTAAGTCTCGATGAACAGTTGACTGCGATGAGCAGCAGGCCGTGAGCTTGCAAAACTAACGACGGTTACTCACTTTATCCTGAAGCATCAAAATTCAGTTTGCTGTTTGGAGCAAGCACGAATAGCCTCGTTGTTAAAAAGCTTTGATCACAGTTTGGTGTCGCAAGCTTTCATTCGTATTCTGAAGCTAAGGATGCACATCAATGATTAAGATAACAGAAGTGCAAAAACGGTAGTGTTTTCATTGTTTCTTTTTAGTGGTTGGGAAATTCTTTTGGTTTAATGTATTGTTTCCTTTAAATGTCTATCCCACTGTTCTTCCCGAAAAACGAGTTTTGCACTTACAGTCGCAGCTATTCATAATGAACTGCACAGGTTCAAAATCAATCATTAGAGATCAACTTTCCCACATGGCATCAATTAATAGATTGCACCCCCTCCTAAAAATATTAATGACTCTTATGTCGTTAAAAATCGAGCGAAAACAATTCCATAATATTTACATCTCCTATGGCAAGCAGTTGTGATAGTTTTATGCCACGTCGAAGATTGTAACATGAGTAAATTCTAAAGCCTTTCATTTCTCTTAACCACACCACTGTGAGGCCAACTGTCGCATTGCGCGAAAATGTTGCATATTTTGTTCAGATGCCATAGGTTTCCTGAAAAAGAAATATTTTCGATAAGGTTATTATTCACTGGCATTTTACTTTAGAGGAAACATTGGTCGACTGAGCTCAGGGCACAACATTTTTTCTCTCGTAAACAACCTAAAACCTTTGAACAGTGGAAACGAACATCTGATCGGCTGTGATCAGGCGAATTAGGTCATGGTATTTGGATGTAAACAAAGAGTATTCACATCGACCCACCCACCCTCGATCAGCTCCCCATTTGGCAGCTTCATGTCAGCCCGGGCCACATTCCTGAAAAGACAAGAAAATAATATTTCTAAATATCACGAATATACAACAACATCGAGCTGGTGACATAGTACTGTTCCATTCGCCGGGCGTCTTTTTTGCTACTAATGTGATGACAAGGAGGCTATTTTTACACGGATCATCTTACTCTCTACCATCTGTATTACCTACCCGGAATTTCGGTCACCTTTTTCTACCCTGTATTCTCCCATGACTAGAATTACTTTGTAAAACGCGCATATGAATTTGAAAAAAACTAATTAATTCTCGAGTACAAGGAAACAGCAGTTGCACATGTGCAGATGTTCCTTACTGTTTTCACGGTATTCACGGAATAGCTCCTGCAACACTCAAAGCCGTTCACCAGATTAAATGAAATGTAGTCCAAGCAGAAGAATAGTTGTGACAAATCATCTTGGTAGATGAAACCAGGAATGATTAAAATACCGAACGAGGCAAGCAAAGACTCTCATTGTTGCCGCTGTTATTGCCAACCCAAACCATGTGTTCGAACTTCAAAATGATAGGTGTACATATATGTATATATATGTAACCTGGTTTTTTGTATTGGTCCCGATGGCAGGTCAGTCATCGTCCATTTGATATCCTAGGTTCAATGCTTCGGTTAATTGCACGATTTCCATTTTAAAAATGTGCTTGCAAATCAGCTAATCTAGCTAACTAATAAATCGATCAATCAATCAATCAACAGTCAATGATAAAACAAAGTGAATCTTCCAGCAAACTATATTTGAGTAAGCGTTTCATCTTTTTCGTTTTAGCCATCCTGACTGGTATTGTTATCACTTCTGTCATCATTACTGTCGTTATCAGTACGGGAAATTGGCCAATAGATCGTCAGACTTTCAGCCAAAGGGGAGCTAGGGGAAATTATTTTGAAAACTTTTGCCGGCCGCAAAAGATGAGAACTTCTAGCTCAGTCGATAAGAGGAGCAAACATCATATGTTGCACATCTAGAATCTATTGCTTCGTGTTTCTGTTCGAACGACTGATTTTATTCAAACGCGCATTTTGTGCAAAACAGTTCCAAAACACAGTGCTGTAAGTCCACAGAACAAACCCTCAACAGTGGCTTGTATTGACCGCAAAAGAACTCTTCCATTATTCTAAGTATCTTCGCAGATACATCTTTTTTATAAGTGAACTATTTCGTTTGAATGGTGTCGTTCCTTTCAGCTTCCGTAAAGGACATAATCCACAGCCAAAGGGAATAAGAAGTAGCGAATTTCGCTAACTCTTACTATCGTTATGGTAGCATTGTTTGCAGTTCGTCAGATATGCACCGGCACTCGAAGATACTAACAATTTATTTGAACAAATTTCAAATTTCCACAAAGTATCACTGACCCGATTGGCTTGACAAGGCCTAACGAAAACAACTGAAAATTAAAAATTCGAAATAACAAAGATGCAAACTAATGATGATGCTACTTAGATGATATGGTGAAGAGCCGACTGGATGGTGGCTCGGTTTTACCATAGGCGACGTACTGTGCTGTCTTAATGGTTAAATCTTTAATAAAAATCGTGGGAGTGGTGCAAACGTTTACCAGTTTTTATTAACAATTTGCTCTGAATCGATAGGAGTCTAATCGGTTAACATGCCGCTTTGGGGCATCGAGCTTCAGCTCTTTCATGGTTTATTTTAATTTCATGCTTGGGCTTAGTCAGTATGTATAGCCAATGCGTAATAATAAGGGTTAAATATCTTTGATGAGATTTGATATCAGGACATGGGTTCATGTTTCAGTACATTCAATACATTGTACGATATCTGAGACAGTTAAATGACATTGAGATAAAAGTAATTTGACAGTTCACTGATGGCAATTAACTGAATCAGCACAACTAAGTGTTTATTTATACCGGGGTTCAAACGTGATTAAACGCAGTTTGAAAGTGATATTTATGAATAAATGATTAAAAGTACCGATTGACAATTAAAAACAATGAACAACGTTCAGCCCCTTCGTCAAATTTAAATTTATGAGGAAGTAGGATAGGTTTTGAGAAGTATGACTCCGAGATCCATTTATAAACCGAAACAAATCTGAGAAAATGTCCTTTTGTTTATGATAATAAGCTTTCATGGATGTCTCAATAAATATGAGAATTTGTGTTGATCGTAAGTCGTCGGTTTTCATTGGGGTTTGGTTGCTGAGCTTGGCCATTTTAATCGCAAACACTGATGATATCGCCTCGACTGGTGATGAAGCGTTTACGATCTAAAATCTGAACTTAAATATCAGAATCCCATATTTAGTATCACGTTATTCGGCATAGGTTCTATGGGGAGATTCTGCAAGTCAGCCGTGCAACTAAAACTGTGAGCAGTGGAGAATTTCAAAGGTTAGAATAGAAATTATGACCTTGAATTTTAGTCAGTGTTCGTAAAAGTCATTTTTACAGGTATTCGAATTACCTGGGAATCGTTACGTGCATGAAGATTGGAAGACGAACATTTTTTTCCAGACTTGGGGATCCCAAATTAGGGGAACACCATAGTAACCGAGCGGCATGCTGAGAGAATACATGTTCTTCATACATAATTTTTCCCCAACTGATGCTTTTGAAGTTTATAGATTGGTTCATGCACCAGACAACATACCAGAAGATTTCCATGTTTGAAAACAAGAAAGATAATGAGGTGACCGATTCATGAGTTATTCGTAATTTTCAGACTTGAAGTAACCATAGTTTATTCCTTCTATTTTAACAAGTCTCAGAATAAAGTTAATGAATTTATACGGACAGTATGGAGAACTTTTCCACAGCACCGGACTTCGTGATTAACATAATACAGAATACCATTTACAGACTGCGACTATTCCAGCGGCCACAAGAAGTTTGTGTTTGCGGTACTCAGATAAGCCCAGAAGGATAAGGAAGTTAGGACATGACCAAATGAATGGAGTCAGCCTAGAGATATTTTGCAAACACCGCTTTGAGAATCAAAGAAATGTGCTGAAAGTAAACAACATTCAAGATTCAATTGCCAAGTGAAACAATTTGATCGGAACGCACAAATGCGAATCTCACAACCATCCAAAATGCCTGTAAATGAACAGTTTTGTTTCAGTTGGCAAAAAATCAGTAAAAAATAAAAACTTTTCCGGTAAAAATTTGCCTACAAGCGAAATAAGCGATCTACTTGTATTCCAAGCATGAAATTATCATAGTCACGTAAAAATTTCTCTTTACAAAGATACCTCGGTTAACATTCAGTTGATCTTTGTTCAGTGATCTATTTCTGCATGTGTACTCTTAAACTGAAGAGAAGGAACAAATATCAAAGCAGCTGCAGTTATTAGACAGGCAAAGAAATACAATAACCTTAGCGTGATTTCTAGTTGTCAAGCGCTTTTGTCACCATGCAGTGGCTTTTACACCCAAATAAGTCAACATTTGTTATGGTTGCATACTTGTCAAACCGTTGTCTGGCCCCATAAACCCAGCTGTCAGAAGCGAACTGTCAACCACTGTCAGTGATAGGTTCTACTATTCAAACGGGTACATTGTTCTCCCTTTGTTTGCCCTAGTATACAGAATCCTGAATCATTATATGACTCGACGAGCATTTTCGCAGAGTTCACACCACCAGCAGTGTGTCACACGCAAGACCGTTGCATATTCTATTTTCGTCATGTTGTTTACATGTCACCTGAAAGTAAGCGACTTTTGACAAAAACCCTCGATCATTTTGTGAACCTGGTAATGCGCTGTCTAGTTGTAGCTGTTCAGTCAGGCAGTTGTATTCCATTTGTGCTTGGAAGTAACTTGGGGTAATAGAAGGGAAACCGAATGGGAGAACTACTCAAAAGATAGAAAATAACAGTAGACGACTCAGAGCAAATCATCTGCACGATAAATAAAATATACTGGAGAAAAATACCACGGCGGGAGCGTGGGAGGTCTAATGCAAACGAACAAATTTATTCCACATATCCAATGCAGTTGTATCATGTAATCAAGCGCTACAATAATTATTTTGCTTTTCTCGCATATTTTTTGGATCCTAGCTCCGAGGGCTCCCTATCTGTCAGAAGCATTATTACATGAACTTCACAGACGACGGGCAGATCATACACGTAAACACACAGAGCTGTGTTATTAACAATAGATCATTCACAGTGAAATACCATCATTCCTTCGTTCCAGATTCTTTAATGGCCTTGGCCTAGTGAGTGAGATTTAAACGGGGTGAACTATAGGCGAACTGCTCTCTTGCAATCTGGGTAATAACGGACAACATACAGTCCAAAGTTTCACTTGCTATAGCTAGTGGTATGCGTCTTAAAAGTTTTACACGGTGTCCTGATGTCGTTTATGTCAGAATTTGAATTCACTTTGCTATAGTTTCTGTTGCCCTTGGTACAAGTTTTTTGCTTCTGAAAATATTGAATCGAATAGTCACTGGCGCATGTACCTCTCAACAAGTGAAATTGCGCGTTCACATGAAATTTCATTTTTTCCTGAGAGATTGTGAACAATCTACAAATTTGCAAGTTGGCGAAGATTTTGTGCAGTTTACAGTGGAGAAGTTCAGTAAGCAAACTGTTGCTGTATTGGGGCAATTGCTGGAGACGACATTACAGAATGACCTCGGAAATATTGCATTTATTTGTCCAGATAAAATTCTAAAGTCATGCCTTAAAAGGAGACTTTTGTGGATGCCTTTGGCATTTTCCTTCCTTAGAAGTCTTCGAATAAGGCTGTGTTAGTTAGCCTGGCCCTGTGGGTGAGATACATCCGGGGTGCGGCACCAGGTGAGCGAATATCATGCAGGCATAGCCGCCCGCAAAAGCGCATCAATAATGTATTTTCGTTGGTCATCGTTCAGTCTGCTTCATTGTGTCGGAAGTTAGGATTACTAGAAAGTGCTCGTTCCAATAGACACCAAATTACAAGACGTAAAACACGGTAATCAAATCAGGCCAATGGTTAGGAAGCACTTGACGACAAGTGAGGTCAAACATAACAGTCCTTCAGTAAGTCAGAACAAACCATCCGATTATGAAGTTGAATATGACGGTATTTTTGATTGACCCAGTTTCTGACTGTACCAAGTAGTCTTGGTGGCTGACCACTTTATTTCTGGACGAGTAGTTTGTTTCGAGTAGGTTTTGAGTAGGCTTCCTAATAGCACCGCATTTGTACACTTGACGTCATAAATTTGTCTCTTGCAGCTACTTTGGTCTCTGTTGTTCACCTTCAGAAATGAGTAGATGAAGCTGCTCTAACTCGGAACTGCCCTCCACATTGGTTATACTATTTTCATGCTGTTTGTGTCAACAATATTCCACTTTTTGTTACGATTTCCTCCGATGTCCCTTAACCCAGGAAAAACTGAAGCCTTACGCCTCCTTAACAAAGCGTGCACGGAAATATCAGTCGCAATTTTGCCTGTACCGTGACCGGTCATTAATTGGTACCACGTGAACAGTAATCCTCAAATGCTCGGCTGACCGCTAATTGATTCTCCGCCGATGGGCTGGTGTCTACGGTTAATTTGTCATCCAACCATTCGTTGTAATCTGAGTATTCATCTGCCTTGGTTGTCTAATTAGGTCACCTTTGTCTTCATGAGAGCTTTTACAGTTGTTCTAAAGCTAATCCTAAATCACAGGTCCCTCGCGATGGCTTTTTGTGACAATTGCGTTAGGAATTTCGAAAAGATAAACACAGTGGGAGTTAATGAGGAAAATGAAACTGTTGAACATAGTTCGATTTATTAGATGGTCCAAAGAACGCAAAGCCTGCCGTTAACTCTTTGAATTCATTCACTCGATTTATTTTTTCCTATTGTTTTCAGAACCAGGGAGTTTTTCTTATAACAATATTCTGCCGCAAGTAAATTTAAATTTAAAATAATTCAAATTTTGAAATTGCGAAAAGTGATTCTGTTATTTGGTTATGCAAACTGAAAAGGTTGATTTGGCAGACCTCTAAACTGCTTAAGAAATCCTCCGATGCGGTTTAGTTTGTTCACCATCTCGCCTGTCAACAAAAACACTTTTCAACATTGGTTTATTTGTTAGAAATCTGATCTCTTCATAATGTTTTCATTACTTCTCATATAATTAGTTTTATTTTACTAAATATTATCTGCTTAGATATAGACACTGATATCTGAATAAATGAGATCCCTGTTGCTACTGCACAATCGGAGCTCGGTTGAACTTAAACTGTACTTCAGTAATCCGGGACCTCTACCAGGCAGAGCAGGCGTAAATAAAAGTATTTAGTACATGATTTAGTCATCTGTGCAGTAGAAGAGACGTGCTCCATAGCCTATATAGTTCACTGAAGCAGAGTGGCAAGCATGGTTTAATCGGGCTAGTATGAAACCATTCAATATCTCAAATGGATCTGATGTGGTCACCAACCTGAGAACAGCGAATCGCCAACGATCCTGCAACTCAACCGTACGTCTTTCTGAAGATGGTAAATCCTGATTGACTTGACCGCTACCGGGCCCGGTGGCATACACCAGTAACCCGGCATCCTGGAGCCTCGAAGGTAGAATCTCGTAAATAAGTGGATTGCTGCCACTTCTGTCAAAGAAATGGGAATGAGACAGTGTAATGAGAGTCGAATCCCGCTTATGAAGATAAGTTCGCTAAATTTTTCAGATTGTAAATTTGAGGAAAGCAATAGAAAATAGGTTGCTTTATGTACAATCTACACGCCCAAATCGTGATATCACGAATCGTCCAACCACCTTACTTCCGTGTGACCGATGAATGCATTTCATATTTGCTTGTGATGGACTCCGAAGTTTTAAGTTTTGCAACTGGGACAACACGAAATACGATGCATTTTCATAAGTTGATTTTAAAACACCATCAAAGCACCTTCTTTGGGTGTTTACTGGGACTTCTGGGGTTTTTGTAAAGTGTACCGTGGTATATTTTTGGTATGCTATCAAATGAACAACGCATCGCTTATTGCAATTTGCAGGCGGGATACTAGGAAATGGGTCCGTTTAGAACAATTTATGGTCTGTCAGCCACGCATGCCACTCCGGAGTAATTCATTTGTGACTTTCGTTTGATTGTTTTATTCTCCCTCTCCCGTCCCCGGGTGATGTAGCACACATATCGGGTCGAGTGGGCACTTGCGATTTCTCAAGATAACACCCAGCTAGCACAATTCAGCGGTGAAAATTTCTTAAACACATCTGGGAATCTGTCTGCTGATAAATCAGTCAGTTAGCAATTTTTTTCTTCCTTTAATTACTCTGAACTTTTTAAGCCATGTTGACCCAAGATACGGTAAAACAAACATTTCACATTTGAACCTTGAGGCCATTATCAAGGTCACTATGTCATAAAGTTCACATGCGCTAGACCCGTTAGCCATTTGTGTTCTTCGTAAAAATACGTGTTTCTGACTTATTCACAACCGGAGCGGATGAAAACAGCTGAAGATCACCAAAGGACGGAGAAACGACAAAGAACGATAGCTGCAGGAAACTAAGGAACATAACAGCCGGTACAAGGTAGAAAATACAGTGAAGACTAATCTCTCATTTCAACTGGGTCCTCTTGAAAAGCACCCAAAATCATAATATAGGTTACCTTCCTCCCTTGATAGTATATCCACCACCACTTCTTAGAACCCATTTTTGAAACGATTACAGCAGAGTCTGAAATTGGCTAAAATGTGAAGCAGAATCTGTTAAAGCCATGAACGGTCTAGACATTTTCAAAAACTTCTGTTCTTTGGAAAACATTTGCTTGTTATTTTATGCAGTAATTTCATCTTTTCTAATGTAAATAATAACGGAAAAGCAGGTCTGCGGAAATATACCACCATTTAATGCTATCTAGAATGAAGACCCAGTAGTTATTGAATTTATCATGCAGTTCAAATCCGGTAATTGTGGCATAGAGTAAATCAACATTATTTTTCCTCCGTCGACCAAACTTCTGCCATTTTGCAGTCCGTCAGCTACCAACGCTGTCATTCGTTAAAAGTACGAGCTGAGCTTCGTGAAATGGATTAACTAAAACGAATTTCATGCAGACAATAACACAAATTCTGCGCTTTCTAAATTATGCGTACAGAAACTAGGCAACTGCAGGGAGCATTTTCATGGTGCATATCCGATCAACGAGTTATCGGGTTTTAGACCAGTGTGGTAGTTTTCTTCTCGGGACTTTGACAAACACTCGCTGAGTTACAATATAAAATCATTTTAATTTTGTCAAGTGGACGCAATGCATGAGATTTTCCAACTTCCATTCGTACCATCCTCCATTTCCAATCACCGAAAAAAAATCCAAACAGCCTAAACAAGAAAGATTCATGTCTCAGTGCAACTAACCGTGGGAATGATGAATGCAAATTGTACAACATATGCAGCTGTTCGCAATGTTCTTATTGGTACTCAACTTCACCGACACATTGCAAATGTTCGTATTTCTGAATTGGGAAACCCGGCGTTCGGTTACACAGATTTTAATGGAACACAAACCTTTCACTGAAACTTCCCTAAAAAGATCAATAATATGTGTGCAATACTTTAAGGTTTACTTAGTCAATGCGTAATTAAAAACGCAAGAGAATTATTTTGCATTATTCAGTTTTCCCAAAATCATCATTTTGAGAGAGCAACATTGCGGCACCGTTCACACATCGTTTTCATGACTCCAAAATCAATACGTTTTTAGCAATGGCCTGGTTCTTCATAAAGATGCAACTGATTTAGGCTCTGAGTAACAACAATCTTCGAAAATCGGTCATTTAACACAATCCCTTCTGACAGTCGAATGGCAAAGATTCCAGGTGACGAGACAAAAGCAACATGTTGTATAAATTATGATGCCAAAAGTTAACTGATATACTTAGGACTGTTCACAATGACAAGAAGCCAAATTGTGAGGATATCGAAAAAGAGTTGATCCCATTCATGTCATTCCCAAAGGCAATAATCAGTCCATTTCGAAGTTGCAAAACCGTTAGGACAAGACCGAACGTGTCCTACTAACAGGATCACATTTTACTCTGGTTGACTGAGCTACTGAAAAATTGTAGAATTAGCACGGGAAAGCAAGCACTAACTAAAAAGCTTTGTGCCGCAAATTCATAGAAACGAACTCTAAAACCATGAAAACAGCGAACGATCGGATTTAAATTGATGGCTCTTAGGAATGATTCCCGCGCCGTTAAACATAAGATGAAGTGACATTTTCGTATAGGATGGAAACAGTTGGTTTTCGTTGTATAGACCTTCAGCCTTTTGACCATGGCTTTAACATCGAGCTTATTTCTGTTGGTTTTCGGCTAGTTCTGCTCTTGTTTGGGAGAATTCAAAGCAGCTCGAATGATACTACATCGAACAGAAGAGTAATATAACACGTGTATAGTCACATATTTTCATGCAAAATCCTGCCGAACACTCCTAGGAAGGAGAAAAATGACTGGGAAATGGGTAAGTGGTTTTGAAGCTTTGTTAGAACTGAGAAAAAACCAACACTAGCGGTTTCGTCCCCTATAAAGACCCCACGTGATTTTCCCCAATCTGTGAATCAACATTCTCGTCAATTTTGGCAAACTATTTGCCAATGAGAGATAAGACAGTCAATATAAGGTATGGATTTCACTAGAAAAAAATTTCGCCTTTGTAAGGCGTTAACCTTTGAGAATCCTAGGTTGGTTTCCGTGTATTTTGTTCATTCTTTTGTTCAGTGTAAATCGATTGATTTCAGTGTGTGGCCGTTCATTTCCTTATTTTTTATTGCATCCATTCCAGAGAAGTACTTGATTCATTCGTACTACGGAGTATCGATGACAATTGTGTTTTCTGCTGTCTGCTTCCTGAGAAGAAACTAGTTACCAAATAAGTTCAATTTAATTTTATCTTCAATTATTACTGTTTTCTGTCATTCAAGCAAAAAATCCGCTGTTTTTTATTAAGAACGGTAAGATCAGTAAAGCTCTCAGAAGTAGGAGAAATGACCGTCTCTGGAAGGTTTCAAACTCTCAACCCGCAAGTTGAATTGCGTGATGTCGGCTTGTAGACCATCGTCTTTTCCCGTAGGGCGCAAAATCGACGAGACGGAATTCCTACTTCCTGAATTTCTTCTATCACTTACCCAAAAGTGCGTTTAACAGTCAATTTTAATTCATTTGGAAAAAGTTCCCTAGGTGAAGATAGACAACTATGGAGCTAGTTGTTTCTTAAAACAGTTAGGCATTTTATACAAGAAGGATGATACTAGTTAATTGATTTTGGTCAGGAATAGATACCGTTTGATTAAATCACAAGTATGTTTAAATGATGCTGTTGAATTTTTGAGTACCGTACAATGTAAAATCAAAAATGCAGATTGGAATTTCATGAAAATTTATCTGGACCTATTCATTTGATGTCACCCGTCACTTTTAGTTACAATATGGCTGTGCTGTTCTCCTAGGAACCAAATAATATGTGGTCTGTTTGGTACTGTGAAACATTTGATCAACTGCTCGATCAGTAATTGTCAAATTGGGATTCCAACGGTGCATCTACCCATAGCATTTTCAACCACCAGGTGAGGATGCTTACCGCTAACTGGGGCTTGAAGAGAATCAACAGGGGCTGGCTTTGACCATGAGGATCTAATCAAAGGGTACCACGTATAATCATTTCTTCATTTTTTTCTTAGAAACAGAGCACGCAGTTTTCATTTTTTGTGACATGCAGTGTGTGAAGGCTTAACAAGATGCACCAAAATCCGAGTGCATATCTGAGCATCACCTTCTGCTAAAAAGGCACCAGGCAGACACGTCCACGGGATGAGTGCACAAATTATGTACTTCACAAAATTTTGCAAGTGAACTTGAGGTCCAATCGAAGTGCGAAAATCGTGAAGAACTGCGGAATATATAATTGGAAATATCAGTTGATGCCAGCTAACTTTATCTCGGATATGTCATGAATGTGTGAATTTCACACACCGAGTGAAACCAATGTAACTAACAAGAACACTCTCTCCGACGTGTGAAATGTGACCTTTGCTTATCTGTCTTCCAAACCAGCAAAACCGATGGAGACTTCAAGAACTAGCCGGTTATAACCGAACATCTGGAGTGGCAGAACCGTTCAATACGAAAACCATCCATTTGCCTGACATTTGAGGTAACTCCACAGGATACCTAGAAACGTATTTTTGTTGCTGACAGGCGAAGGGATGAATGGTTGTTTTTCCAATCTGAATCCTCAAGGGCTGCCTGGGTACGAGCATTGAAAAATGGCTTCCATAAACTTTCAAAGGCGATGAGTGTACTGAGTTTTCTCAACGGATTCTGAAGTGGTGTTTATCTTTTTGTATCTGTGGCCGAGTGTCTATCCGCTGAGTTAAGAGCCGACGTTCTACAACCACAAATCTGCTGGTTTTAATCATAAAAACCGTCATGCTTCTGCACACTTCATTTGTAAAGCCATTTTAAAATGTCAGACAATAACGGTCGGTCAAATGCTCATTCAAACTCTGACTGCCTTAAAAATCAGTTTAGTCTCAGATATTTCTGATCAACATCCTCCCCTTTTGAGAGCTAATCAGGAGAGAAGAGCCCCAGTGAGTCCAAAGAATTCACTAACCATAGGATCAAAATTGCTCCGAAAACCATTTATTTTATGAGATCAAATTCTTTTGGATGAGAAGACAGCCCAAACTATACCGAATGTGACACTTATTCTTTAAGCAAACATGCAACTAATTTTCAAAGGCTTTGAAGGCAGTTTGTTCGGCAAATTATTAGCAACTAAGAACGACTGACATTAAACTTAACTGCTCCAATTCAGTGATTTGTGCTATTCGATTGCCGTTGATAAAACTTGGCGACTGAAATAGCAGCAATGGTCCCATACTGTATAACCATTACATGCCTGTTCTGTTTTATTCGAAATGGGGTGTTGAAATATTCACGACGTAATGAAACCATAAACATGAACGAAGCTGCTCCTAGGATTCGAACCAAAGCAGCTCGCTGAAGTCTCGGTGAAAACTGCTCAGTCACTTCCTTTTATCGATTGTCTGGAGTGCACTGCAAGCCTCTTTCAGATAAAGAACAAAATGCTTTTTACTCATTGCTTATACGACAAATCAATGATGCAGTTTAGGATCAAGCACTGACCTATCATCTTCGCGGTTGCCAACTAGATACAGCTGACATGCCTATTGAATGTCAATTATTTTCAGATCCTACACTTCAGTGTATTAGGCACATTTATCGACAACAATAATCTTAGGATTTTCACTGACGTACTTTTGGTAAAAATAGTCCATCCGTTTTCGTAACTCTCACATACTAGCTGGTTGATGGTGCCATTCAGGGATCTATTGTTCTCTCAGGATCTTCCATTCTAGGAAGGGAATCCTTGATTGAGATGGGACATTCCATTTCAGGTTTCGACGAAGATTACATCACTGGTGATAATAACAATGAATATCTTTTCAATAGTCTGCTGACAAGAACTGCTAATCTAACTGTTCATCATAACAAACAGATTGAGATAATTAGAGAAAATTACTTACTGTATTTTTCAAGTTAGTTATCCAAAATCAACAAGCTGAGACCGAAATGGCTTCGTCCAGTATTACGAGGTTCAACAATCTTGATGTGGACCGTTCTTAGATAATCAAATGCACACGAAATAAAGTGATCATAATGCCTCAAATATTTGGAAGGATGATCATAAGAAGAACGTGCCAACCATGAGACAAATGTCACTAGTTGGCTTCGAAAGCTTCGTTGAATTATCACACGAAGAACTTAGTCGGAAACTGCTATTATTATTAGGAGTTCATCAGATCAAAGAACCTTCCTATGAGAGATGCCCTGATTGTGGTCTGATATTATCCGGATCCTCTTCATTGGATGCTGCTTATGAAACAGGCGCACAACACTCAAGAAACCAGACAGAAGACAAGACCTTTTAGTGCACATATAACCTTCCTCGGTCGCGTAAGTTTCGCGGCCTTTGATGAACCCAGCAATTGGTTGTGAGCTTAGCATCATAACCTCATGATAAAAGGATCAAGTGGCCGCGCCATCAAGTTCCATGAACTTCTTAATCACTTCCTTTTAATTAAGCGTATTCTAGGCTGCTTCATGGCAATATGAACCTGTTGTTCTTAGTTGGCGTAATTTGTGTATTAAATTATGATAAACAACTGCAAGCAGAAATCTGCAATGCTCTTACATATGATAAGGTGGATCTCAGTTTTCGTTTGTTTGACAGAGAAATCTCTCTATTTAAACCGCTAGGGTTGATTTCATCTAACCACGGAAGTTTTTGCCGGTGAGCGGAGTGTACAACATATGAGGTTTTGTGTCATTTCGAATATTTTGCTGTACAAATTATGCTTGCGTTGTCCTTATTAAATTGGTTTTAATTAGTTGTTGATTTCGGTGTCGTGATCATAAACTAATTAGCCAATCAACACAAAGTGAACTTTTTGCCAGTTTAAGGAAGATGAATCACATTGTAAGCAGACCAAAGTGCACACTATGTACTAAACATTGACCACTGTTCTGTTATTACAAGAATGCCATTTCCATGACACGTATTTAAACACGTTTCAATAAAACACTTTTGATCAAAACAGGAGAATGTTCGCGGTGCGCTGCTGAAAAAATTTATCCCGCTCTAGTAGGAGGATACATAAAATATCTCATACAGACTGTGATAGGGAAATATCACAAGTCCTAGGCGGATTGAGGTTCACATCAAGTGTTCGCCAAACAGAACCGAAAAGCTGTATTTAGAATCTGAATTCGCAGAGCACGTAATTTCACCGTGCGTTTCACCCTACAAACGAGCACCTGATCAGAACGTTTTGCGCATAATTTACTTTTACTCGTGTGCTGAGCTGAGGCTGATCACAAATGCAACAAACACAGTGAAGAGTGAAGGTAGTGGAATTCCAACAAACAAAACACTGATAAGAATAGTCAGTCATTGCAGAGCGTACGACATACAAAAGCACTTTATGCCCATTGTTGAAATACGTAGAAATTATTGAAGATCAAAAACAAGGCTGGCACTCATTGTTGCAAATATCATTTATTTGTTTACCATCATCCACGCAAATTCAGTTTGGACAATCTCCGTGGATACCTGCATGTCCGTGGTCTGCAAATGAAAAATGGAAACGAAAAATTGTCTGGACTTCGGACAGACTCACTAGCTGAATAGAATCACAGTTATTTTTTAGAGTTTTGTCATTCCCTGTCGAATAATTGGCATGCATAATTAGTTAAAGACTTGCAAAATGTTTCCTCAGGGCTTACCACATCAACTGCGACAAATCTTTGAAGTTGGTGTGATAATACTGATCCTTTCATCCAAATAAATACGAGTCTGTGACTCGCAACCAGACTCGGAACGAAAACTTTAGATACATGTACGAACAGACCAACAATAAATGTCGCAAATAAATTTCCACCATCACGCCCAAATTGTTAATAATTAAAACAAATAAATAAATTAAAATATTTACCCAATCAAGCACAAACATCAGATAAACCTCCGATATTATCCTACAATCACCAGCTCACTTAAGTGATTGTTTGTGAATATTTCCATCGGTAAATTGGAAAACGTTGAAAATGATATCCATACACAGGTCCTGATATTCATCAATTCAGCAGCAGTAATATTTCTTCGGTGTCTTTTGAAGGTCTTGAGGAGGAACATAAAAAATTTCCACATTTTCAGATCGATAAAAGACCATATATTTATCCATTTAATTTAACATGCTTACACACCGTAAATCACAATAAGCTGAGTTACTCTTTATGTCTTTTTGCAGTGTTACTGTCTAACATATCGAAAGGCATCTAAAAGGAAATTTGTGCCTTCTGAAACTAATAAATATATCGAAAACACTTTCTAAAACTAGTTTCCACTTGTGACGAACTTCATTAAAATTTAATACTTTTGTTTGGCTGGCTGCCCCTAAAACTTCACTCTCAGAGCACAAAATCGCATGTTGTCTAACCTCTTCTGTGCTCATGAAGCACGAAACTTGAATCTCGCTTTAATTATTGCTCAACAGCAGTGTATATTCATCGTTCTACCCGAAACTTTTCACGAGGTTGGTGTTACCTTTCTGTCCTCCGACCCCTCCAGACCGACGAAAATTATGGGGCCAAGTATTTTCAAGCGTCCTCCCCAAAGAAAGCCATCAGTTCCGAACATTCTCCAAGAGAGACACGGCAAGTATTCTGTGAATACAGGTTTCCTAGAATAAACTTTGATTTTAGGCACAGCGAAAACTTTTTTGGAGAAAGGCACCAGATCGGTCTGACCACCATTCTGAACGTATATTTGGGTAGCGGCTGAGAGTTCCCTTGGCATGTTCACATTAGCACATTTACTTATATGATGTCTACTTGTGCTCACAGGTGTCTATATGGGGATACATTTACATTATCCCATCAGCTAAATTACGTTTTTTACATATGTACAAAATCAAACACGTATATTTTGAATTGATAACTGCACAACAGCAAACACTGCGCATGTATTTATATGCTTCCAAGCACACGAATAAATACGCGTATCGATAGAAGTACACGTAGATACATATGAACAGATATATGCTTGCAATTGCACATGCAACCGTACACTTATTTATGAATGAATATGAATTCAGAAACATTTATGTAGCTGAAAATAATGGGCTGCACTCTTTATGTATAAACACATATTTGCAGGAATACTTGTATAACTGCCTAAAAGATACACTCACTGCATCATGAACGTATTCGGACACATGCAAACATAAAAACGCCTACGTTTACAAATGTACGAGTATATAATTCTCTTGGCTTCCATATCCTGTGAAAATAAACAATTGCCTATTTTTACCCAGACCAAAACAGCGTAAAGCCCAACGCTTGTATGGCTAACTTTGAGATAACTCCTAGCTAAGAAAAAAGGCAGAAAATTCCAAAGGTCTTCGTCCAACGTACTAAACGTCAGAAATAAAGTTTTCACTTCGTGAGTAAAACTTTTAGGCTTCAATGGATCCATATGTTTTCACGTACAAGCTCCCGATTATCAGAGGGCGCAGTGAATTGTAGTGCACTTTTCTTACTAATTTCTGTTTCGCTCGATAAAGTCCAATTTGGAATGCTTTATGCACCTTGCTAGGACGTACTACGCTGAGGTTATACGCTATCTATCCTCATTAATATTTCAATAGGGCAGATTACCTGAGTTCCGCATGACTACAATTACTGCTATTTTTAACGTTAGTCTTTCAAAATGAAATTTGTTCGATTAAGTTTTATCGCTTTCCTAGTTCGGATACAACGGTACAAAGAAGAGGTGCAAGAGGCCAACTTCTCTACTTTTTTTGGAGTTGCACCATTTGTGATGAGTCCAAACTGGAGGTACTCCGACATTCGCAACCCCAGTGAGTCCATGGATATGGTAACAAATTTCTCATACCAATAAACGAATTCCTGTCCGAGCATATGTTACTGTGGCTGTTAAAACTTGACGAAAGCAACGAACACCGAAATAGAATATTGGCCTACAGGCTTTCAGAACAGAGATACCTGGTTTTTTCCGGCGTCAGACACAGCAAGCACGAATGTACTTTTCGCTGACAATTTTAACTGCAAAACTGTCCACAACTGTGAGGAATGTAAAACTTTTGTTTCACTCTTCGTCCGATAATTTTGTGACTTTCATCTTAATAATAAAACAGTGTCACAGAATGCTAATGACTTGGAAATTCTACCGTCCAAGAGCACTAAAACAACGAGTAGTGAAGCGCATATCACGGTTGAGTACCGATGTGTGCTTCTTGAATGACGTCTGCGTTCATCCTTTATTGATGTACAAAGAGAACATAAACAGTGGTTTATAAAAGCCAATGACTGGGCAGATTTCATAGGAATACCATGTTGACAAGCACAACTCACGGGAGGATTATCCTAATGTGACCTCAAGCATGCTGGTGTCCATTAATCATCAGTTCTCGCTGAAGTAGATGAATTTGGTTTTATTATAAAAGAATAACATCTGTACCCATTTATCAAAATCAACATGGATATTACCGCTGTGGAAAGAATTTTAGAATCCTTGACTATGCACTTAATATCCAGTGCCGAATATCACTTTCAACTTCATTCGCGTGCATGCATTGAATGAGAGGATGGCAAATGTAATTATATTATGATTCTTTAACCGTATTAGAAACTGACTGATTCCTTCCGGTGCAATTTTTGCTGGTGCCGACACTTAGTTGCTTTGTTTGTTTCACTAATCCGAATTCTAGGTGGTACTACAGACCATCCTCTGCCAACACTTGGCATCATTGCGAACTATCACGATTGCGGTCGCCTGTAATGTCATCTTTGTGTTTTCCTCACAAGTGACTGTTGCCGTTTGAAACCAATGAGTACTCAGTCTAATGCCCTAAACGTGAAAGATTTCATCTGGATTTTCGAAAATCGATGTTTGACAAGCAAATAAATTGATTTGGAATGAAATAACTTTCTAACTTTCATTGGTGTAGGCTCATATTCTTTGACCACGAACTTGGCGTTCCTAAAAGCCCTTATTTCCATGCTTTTCGGTTCGTGGAAGGTTTTATAATACAGATTTTTCCGCATACAATGTTTTTGTCTGAAAGAGAGAAATTCAGTTCCCTAACACGATAGCTGAACCATTGTATTCCAGAATTCATTGTACAATTAAAATTGTGATCCTTCAAGCAAATTTTCGGTGATCGGCTAGAACCGCAGTTACAAGATCGACTAGTCTCTGGGATTAACTGCTCCATTTCACATCAGTGTCTCTTTCTCCAGGATTTCAAGTTACAGTAAGAAATATTTGTGTAAATAGCAGCAAAATATCCAAGCCGCCGTTAATTCTGAGTCCTCTCACTCAACTCCCACTCGACGAAATCAGCCTACTATGAAAGTTGTCAAAGAAAATCCTGGAATAATCATCATTCCAATTTTTGAAATTCTAAGAGATGGAACATTTTCGAGTTTTGCGGCCAAAGATATTTCAGACTATACTGCCAGTTTTGTGATGCGAGGCGTTGTAAATGTTGTAAGATGACTGCGGTCACATTCAGCCCGACGATTAACAGCTGTTATCCGACTTTCGGTCCCCGGACTTGGCAAAACATTGGTCTTCAACCTGCCCACCAAATTATCTGATCATTTTTCTGAAGAGTAGTGCCAAGTATTTTTATGGACCCCAGTAGTGTGGATTCCTTCATTTCCAACGTGATTTTTCTGCATTCGGTTTCTCCTGCCAGATTTTATCTCAGTAGTGTTTCGCGTATCACTGATATACTTCCCTTGATATGATCTTCTGGAATAGATAGGCGAAGGGGCGCACCTCGTGTAAGCCCCATCACTAACATCTCCAGCAACATTTCGCCTGCCTAAAAGCGAGTTCCCACATCCAGATTAAGCGCTCATTGACGCAGCGTTTGAAATCGATGTCGTTTCCTTCCTCCATCACAGATCCTGGATTAAGTTCCAAAATAAGGTTGCCCTCTAAATAGACGATACGCTAGCGGGAGACCCGTTGGGTTTCGCTTCAGTGGGTGAGACGATGAACGCACGTTTGATTGCTGCTACGGAGTGAAAGCTCAGCGACAAGCTCCGGACCACTGAGGCTGTGCAGGAGGGTATTCGAGTATCTCCTTTCCGCCCCAAAGGGGTGAGCTCAAATGCTTTCCCTTCCTGGTTATTTCTATTGGCACACTAAGCCTAAAATATCCGAAAGGTTGTCCTACTGAGCATACGAGACTCACATTCAATCAAAGAACATTCTTCCTAAGAACATAAACTGCGGTATTATGATCCCAAAAAGCAAACAATGGCTCCAATTTAAGGCTTCGCTTTCCGATAATACCTGGGATTTTCAGTAGAAAAACTGATAATCAACACCTGACTTGCATTGTGGTGTTGTTGTCCTCACTTCTGTTTAATTTAATTAAAGTTTCAATAGTACTGGATCTGTAGGATTGGAATTCGTTTTGGGATGTCGCTTTGTTTTACTTACCGTCGGCACTAGAGCATAATGCAGTTACAGTCATTGGTGACTAATTTATTTCAACCTAATGAATTTTCCTTCTTTTTTACAGCATTTAGACTTGTGAAATTCACGAAAGCTTATCTGCATGGGTATTTGCATACTACGAAATGCAGACGCGTGGAAGCAATGGTGAGGCAGATAACCATAGACAAAATGCCTGCAACGTTAAAGGATACATCATCGGAAGAAATAGTTAACCCTGGGAACTGATAGGAATTGCTTGAATCGTTGGTTGATTACAATAGTTATCCTGTGATATTTTCGGAAGGTTATGAAGTTTCATATTGCTCGTTCGTCAGCATAAGTGGATCAGTGGGTCTTGAAAGTGCCAATGATTTTAATAGAATAATCAACGGTCAGAGTTCAATGCAATATTTTCGTTTCATCTGTTTATAAACAGCGAATTCATTGTTAGGGGAAACGGCCTCCACCGGATTTGAGGCACGGGAAGTAGCCAGTCATGGAAACCTGCCCATGAGGAGAGTTGCCTTAATGTTAAGTGGCTTGCGCGAGCTGAATTTGGATGTTCCGGTTGATCCGAGGACGTTTCTGGGAAACTGCGCGTGATCCCCCCTCCCAAATGATCTTTTCAACGGAATGTACATCCACATCAGTTTGGATGAATGCCTACAGAGTTTTGGAGAACACGGTGGCCCCCGCTCATGTTATCATCGAATTTCAGATTCACATCGGTGGTCATCCCTCTCAGGGACGGTGCAACAATTGCGACCAATTTCGGGTGGCAGTATTTTTGATGGGAGTTTTCGTGACAACACAAACTCTGAGGATTTTCACGAATTCAGTGCTGGCGGACGCAGCAGTGAGCAATTTACTTTTGAATGTTACATTACTTTTTAGTTCGTGACAAGTCAGTAGCATTTAATGTTTTAATTTTTTGCCGTTGTAGATTTAATCATTTTAAACACTGCTGCTATCCTCCATCACCGTTGGGTAGTCTGGGGGTAAAAACAATATTCACTAAGCTGACCAAAGATTTTACAGACGGGAATAATTCGCCTTCCAGTTAGCCAACAGAATTTGGTTGGCAGGTTGCTTCTGGATAAGGACTTATTTACAAAAACGATGCATCCAAATGTCAACGTTTGTTACAACAACTGACTGAAATTCCACCAACGGATGCTACATGGCATGTGGAACGTCTTGGAAGACAAAACATGTTGTCTCCTAGAAATAAAGCCACCTTACTTGACAGAATCCAGTGAAGGTGAACTTCTGGTTAGGCGCGTGCTCCATCAGATTGATGTCAACCACTTTTCTCCACCATCGCCCTTAGATGAGAAGCCTCAATCCATTGCGATCCACAACAAGCAGCGATACAAGGCGGTCGACGCGTCAGTGCAACATCATCAGACAGGTATCTTTGCCATGGGAAATGATTAGTTTTCTTATTAATATAGTCCTTTGGCCAGTAAATCGAGACTGACTGTGGCATCCTCCGTTGCCCTCCCATTTGTCCACACATCCTGCCTACTGTCGACAACAAGTACGTGTTGAGATCAATTGTGTCAATATCCACGTGGCGCCAAAGGCGATTCTCAGTGTAGAGCTGCAGAGAATCTAACCGCTGATGCTAACAACAACACTTCAAGGAGGTCAGGAGACTGCAGCCTATGTAGCCCGTGAATGAGTGAGTGCTTTCGTTGAATTAAACAACCGTCACAATAAAGTCTGCTTAGCGAATGGTCGCCCTCCCAACAGTACTGCCTACGCGCCTGCTAGATGATATGTCCCATGACGTACACTGAATTTTTTCAGTATAAAACATTCTGCTAGCCAATGCTGCATGGAAACAAACGAATGCCTAGAATCAACGGTTAACATAATGGCAAATGATGTCAGGGAAATGTAAAACTGCTTGGTAGGTTCAATGGATGAGCCTGCATTGTCAGTCTTATGGTTTACGTAAACATCTATCAAAAACCTCACGTCAGAGATGGTGCAGAGATAGTGTAATTAATATGCTGGCCGGCCAACTGTGATGCACCAACAAATCGGGTGCTCAGGGATTACTGAAATTTTAACCCTACCTGTCAGGACGGTAGCAGATTGCGATTCGTTGTTGCAAATGCTTCAGGATATGACTGTACAAGTGCGTGATAATATTTTTACTTGAATGAAGTTATATCTGTTACATTTAGAGTTCCTGGGAACCATTGGTGCGGATTCCACCAGTCATCTTAAAAGGCAACATTTTTCGGAAGAAGTTTTGGTACATTTGAACCAACGTGGTGTCTATAGCAAACAATCATTATTCAGTAGCAGGTTTTGCCTTTCGACAATAAGTGTCATTGCATTTTAATTATTATTAATCCTTATGCGCGGTATTGAAGAGGGATTTTCATGACGAGGCTGTGGAAAAATATCTGAGGAGATTCAATGGTTGAGTCAGATTTGAAGTTCCATGAATCTCGAATTTAAAATCACCATTCACTGGTATTTCCTGAACGAATCCGGTAGGTCTGGCATTTTGTGGCTTTTGCATTTTTCAGCCATGTTGTTTCATATAATTTCATTAGTAGACCAATGCATTACTGGAAATCAGTGACGGATAGGTGCAACATCATGTGGTGAAGTTCAACAAACCGTTCAGAGCCTGCCAGGTAGCGTAATGGCTAAGGCGTTCTACTCAGAATCGTTCGTCCCGAGTTCGCGTCCCAGTTCGGGCTTGGTGGATATGCACTGCTGATGATTCCTAACAAGGATGAAACCACTGTACAATGCTTCTGTGGTTTCTTTATGGTGAGTTTAGCGATGATATCACATGGTGAATTATTTCATGAAAATACTACTGATTATCGACGACATTTTAGCGCTTGAATTTTGCTAGGATAACCCTGGTTATTAGACCAAAGTTCCGTCTAGCTTTTCCCAATTTCATGTTCACCATAATCTGACATCCCAACTAGTGATTCAGTATCTTTTATTTGTTCTACTTTAAATGACAAAAATTAGGGTTGTTTGTAAATGATGACTTGAGTATAAATTGATCCTTTTATTCCATGGTTTCATTATGCTCAGGTAACCATGGCGGTAGAGTTGGGACTTTGGTTCCTTCATGATCACGGCGATAACTGTACATCTCTAGTGCCATTCACGGCATATAAATGCGTTTTATGCAATGTGTCCGAGACGACAGGAATCGATTTGCATTAGTTAGGAAAAGAGAAGTAAGAAAATTGATCGCAGTGGCACAGAAAGGATATACAGAGCGATTTATATTCATGTTCTAAACCACGATTTCAGCGCTTCAAATGAGCACAAATCATGAAACCTGGGAATTTGTAAAGGGAATTTTACAACAACGGCAATGGACTAGGTGGAAGCTAGTGGAACAGTGCTGCTTAACGGTCTAAACGGATTCGCAGCTTACCCTGAGTGTCTCATTTTCATCTCACCAGGAGTCACTCAAGGGGATGTTAATGGGGACACTCAAGCGACTGTGAGCGGTGTACTCGGGGGGACACTCGTGCTGCCTAGGCATGTCACAAAGCAAAATCTAACAAACACAAATCAAGTTGCTGTGGAGTCGGCAGAGGCGAATGAGAATCGGATGCAAGACCAGAAGTCAAACTGCTTAGTCGACTTCATGAATTCATTAGACCAGCCGTGTTACAAGGCAGTGTACCTTCTAGAACTTGTAGGGAAACGTGGAATGACCGCCGCACTCAAACGGTGGACGGACATAGATCACGTAGAGGATCTTGAGTGCAGCAGTAGACATAAGACCGAAAGCCTCCCTGATGGTACCAAGTAAGCTCCCTGCGGACGAACATACCTTGCTTGTCTGCTAGTGAGCATTCAACAACGTGATGACAACAACGGGTAGGCCATTTTTGGGAGTTTAGTGGCCGCAGAAAAACCACGCAACGGGTATGCAACAGTCACTAACGAGGCAGTTTCAGAATGATCAAGTTTATTCTAAGTAGCACATCGCAACTTAAATAATTGCACGAAAATATAGCATACAGACGGGTTAGTGTCCATTAGTTTTCTGCGTCCCCTTTTACTGCTCCGTATGTGTCAGTCTGATGTCTCTGGCTGGGACAGAAATGGAAGAACAAATAACTCTTTCCTGCGTTATTCGGCATGCCCGCTACTAACTCCTTCCACGGGCGGATCTTTAAAACAGCACTGATCCGGCCCAAAGTCACATCAGCACACTGAGTAATGTCGACAAAGAGGTCTTAAAGCAGTGCTCACCGTGTCAGTTTGTCGAGGTCAGCCTGAGGGCTATGTTTGTAGTCAAGAGACTGGACAGCATGCCATATCTTTAGATCATCCGTTTATACGACATAGGGGAATTGAAGAAGGGACAATAGGTTATTGATGTAAACCAGGATGAGCGAATGCTCCAACACTGGTCTACGAGGAACTCAAATGGCGGGCAGGTGAGACTGGGATGTCAGCCTCCAGACACCCACTGGAAGCGTCTGCTAATAATCTCCTACATCCACAGAGGCAGCGCGCTTGTAACCAAGTTCCAGGAGCCTCTGAAACAGCCAACCAAGGGCATCCTGACTGATAGCGGACAACAAGGCGTCTGTGCGGTGCCTATAAGGTTTATCAGATCCCGAGCTTTTGCGGGCCAGAGGCAGCTCGGCGAAGCAGCACTTTTGGAAACCGAAGCTAGATTTTTCGGAAAACAGGATCTGACTGCGAAGTAAGTCCTGCCGCCGCCCAGCTTTTACCCAGTCCATCGCCTGATACGTGACGCAGGTTAGGCTGACCCGCAGGCGGTCGGCAGGGTCGTCCCTGGGGTACCTCCTGAACAGGTGACAATGCGGCTGAATTTTCTTCGATGCCAGAGGACGCGCAAAAGGTAGAGCGAGAGCCAGGCCGATAACCTTATCCAGTGATTCTGGGAAAGCAGATATAATGCCGTCACGCCTGGAATATTGGAACGTCTTCATGACTTTCCATGACATGAGGACCTCGGCCACAATTTTCTTAGGGGCAGATCACACCAGCTGGAGAACTGGAAGCCTTTCCTGGCAGTACACAGCGTGATGCTGAAGAACGAATATCTCGGTCTTTTCGGAGTCCATTTTTGTTGATCGTCCCCGGAAGTGGAGCGTCGAGATATCCGATCTAGCTTGAATCCTTCTGCGGAGATGAAACAGCAACCGTTCCGGTTTTGTTACCGACTCAACAGCCAAAGGCACTTAGAATTTTCGGCATTTTTCCGGTTTCTGAGCAGTCTGTGCATTTTCAAAGGCTCTGTGTAGGTCACAGTGCTCCATCTGCGTTAAAAACCTGTTAGACCCGATGGATTTTCGTCGGTAGGGATTGCGATTATCGTTCGATCCAGGGGGCCTTAACGCTTGAATCCTGAGTTGTCTTTGTGCGGCGTCAGTAGAAATCAGGCTCAATAAACCGTCAGGATCATCGCCCAAATCAATTCCCAATCGGTGGGAGGCTGCACCGTCCACAGCAGAAAAGTGGCTGCGGATATCATGGCCTGAAAATTTGCCTTCCACATGTATGGTGGTGGGAATTATGTGGAATTCGCTGAACACCTCGGCTCCAATGGGGCAAAAGTGCGAAGTGGCCGCTTGAGCCAAAAGTTAGTTGGAGGTCAGCGAACTTGAGACCCTTCCGTCGAGGTTGAGAAATGATTGCTGGTCCTCGAACAACTTCATGGGCCTCCAAACACACTGGCGGAGGTCTAGCTCAGTGATCACATCGAGAAATTCCCTGAGAACATGTCCGCTCCTGAGAAACATTTGGTCTCGGCCCAGTGTACGTGCGGCACGTTGAAGTCCCTAAACGCTAGGCACTGTATGCCAAAAGCTTAGCCATGCGGTCCACCAAAGACGGCGCGGGGTCAGCAGCCGGCGACAGACGACAAATAACGATTGTCACAAAGCTGTTGCAGAATGGTTAAGATATACGACACGTGGCTTTGCCATACTCGTGTTGATCAACAAGACTACCCAAGTGCCAGACTGCGATTGCTTCGAAGACAAACAAGGCGACGACACTAACTCACCACGGGTCGGCTTTCTCAGCTAACCAGACTGTGACTTTGGGGCTTGTAAGTCTTGGAATCAAGCACATCACAAGTTGGCCACCTCTCGGTGACAGCGATGATGGTCAGCGGTTGTTCTAGTGCGGGTGCTTCCAACTCGTCTCGTTTGTTTAAGATGTTGAGGACTCGGCAGAGTAAATCAGGACAGAGCCCGAAGACTGTGAATGCATGTGCCCCACAGCTGGAACGGGTTAGGCCAGGCGATCAGAGCGTCGACAGATAAGGGAACCCAAAGAGTACCAGGTAGCCTTCTGAGGGCTCGATAATCGAACGCAAGTAGGTCCCTAATAGTACCCTGAGGACTATCGTATAACTCAAAAGTAGCCTGTTTGAGCCTGATTGTTTCTTCATGCTCGAGGCTCATAAGGGTACCTGCTTGTTCTCCTTTTAACCCGTATGGCAGTTGAAACACCGAGTTGGCCTCGTCCACGGACCCTGCTCGGGAATGCCGTAACCCGCCTTCTTTTGTGATAGGTGTTCCCTACTCGCCAGGAAGGCCATGGCCATACGGCGATCAACAAATGTTTGAACTTTAGTTGCGTCGACACAACATCGCTTGTTGACGGAATCGCTGACATACAAATGAAGGAGCAGTTGCTCAGAGTGCTGCCGTGGATTACAACGCCATTCGGTAATCTGGATTTAGTTTTTAAGCCATTCACTTGGACCACCGGGTTTTGAAAGATAGCAATGGATCATCGATACCATAGGGTTTCACCTTCTTTAGTAGCCTCAGATGAAACAATTTAAAAGCCTTCGTTGTATCTAAAAACTTAATACAGTTGACCTTCTCGTTTTCAGATTTCCAGTGATGAGGTTCAAACAATCAGTCATGCCAGTGGTGGGAAATTTTCTTCTAGAAAGCCATGCTGTATAGTGTTAGTGCCTCTGTGTTGTAGAAGACAGACAATAAGACTACCCTTAATCAAACGTTCCGTGATTCTAGACACTCTGGGGTGTGGTTGATTGTGCAACCATTCAATTTTATTCCACATTTATTTTATGTACTATACCATAACACAAATTCCGCCCTCACAACCTTTTAGCCATGAAGGAAATCCAGTCGAGGGAAATAGACATATTTTCTCACGGCCGCTGCTCTAAGGAATGAAATCGGAGGGATGTATTCATGTAGTCACCGGCGAACGTCTTCGCCAAAAATCTCGCCACAACACCAGAGTGAGGAGAAACTTTTATTGACTCCATAAGGCTACTGGGCATTTCCCTCATGGCTTATCATGATGCTTAGTTGCCGCAACCGGCCCCAGCATGGGCCACTTTTGAAAATTCAATAATTTTTAAATAATCTATTGCATTTGTGTACCTCGTAAGTTGCTAGTTATCGAAGAAATGAGTGGCGGCTGCCCATATGTATAGGTTTAGTCACCTGGCGAGCCGCCCGAGGAGATTTTGCTTAGATGACCGCAACATGCATAGTAGTTGCATTAAGTAATTTACTCTTACTAAAACTATTCCAGTTCTTGTTACTGCGTGCAGCAACCCTAAGATTTGCGGTCCCATTTCAGATGGAAAATTCTATTCTTTCCGTCAACAAACAAGCATTCGAAGTCGATAACACAAGTAAGGAAATCACGGACTTTATCTAGGGTGCAGCTGGAGCGACGAGTGCAAGTAATTTTCATACGTGATTTTTTTCTGCACCAAGAACTGCTATTACAAAAGGATTCCACTGTGAACAAAATTCTCCATCCTTTTTTGCCTCCTTGTGGTTCTTTTGTTCTACCACTGCTCTTTCACTGTCATCTACTGGTCAGATTCCTAAGCAAGTTTCGGAAATAAGACACTTACGCCAAAAAGAGACTGAATTTATGGATTCTGTTTCTAAGCTCTCAGGTTACAAGTCTTTTGTTCCTCTTTGGAATATGACTTCTACTGACATGATAGCTGAACTTCTAACACTCAGGATGCATAAATCACTTGCTTGGCCTCACTTGAATCTGTGGACAGCGTTCCGTAATATTTTAAGAAATGGGTTCACGGTCAACAGAAGCATGCTGATTAAGAAAGCAGACTGCCAGTGATACGATTAGAACCCGCGAACTTCATTTTAAAAAGCTTAAAGGTTAATCACTTGCTGCCCGAAAATACATGGTCTGTTCACTGCTAGATTCCCATTTCTGGATTGCGGTAAAGATAAGCGAATTACATCCCCTACGCATTCTATACTCTATTACCGAATATATTTATTTGCACGTGATAATAACAAAGCGGCTCCTCAGGACTGTGGATGTTTCAAACAATCTGGGCGATGAAACTTTCGTGACGAGAATAAGACGTTGCTTTCTGTCACAGGGGTCTAGTAGTCGCCTGAGTCGATCAAGAAAAATTTCTTAATCGCAGAACAAGGACACCAGAAATCACGATAATTGCAAATATTCTGGCAACCAGAGACCCTGCTGGGGGGTGGGTACCCTGGAAATTTTGGCTACAAAGAATACGTTGGCATAGTAGTTGGCTTTCCCCAGGGGTCGATATTGGCACCAACATCTTTCCTCACTTTTGCTAATACCTGTCAGAGGCTCGAAAATCTACACTGACTTCCTTTTGGCCACTTGATAATAGTAAGCCGTTTTGGTTGAACCTTACACGGAAGGCCCAATGGTCATGGGCTGACCTCTCCGGAGGAGGAAATAATAGACAGAACATAGAGTATCAGGGATGCATACCACCGACATAATTATGAGGATTTCTATGGGCAGAAGCCCTTCCAGGTAGTTTGCATTCGCGGTAAATAGGATCGAAGAAGAGCACATCACCTTCGGATCACTGATGCCTTTTAGGTGACCGCCCTCCGTTGAGCGGTGCAAGCAGTCACATCTGTAGTATGGCACACGAGCCTTGGTTTTGTGCATGCAAAAGAATATATAATGCACAAAAATCACACAAACCCGTCACAAAGTTTATCCCTGGTTGAAGATTGGGAAGCTACTAAGATTTCCTGACATGGTCAGTTTTTCTCTGAGAAAGCAGCAAAGGTTATGATCTAATTAAAACATTCAAAATCACGTGAGCCTCCCGGACAGGAAAATATAAAATCCTTTCAGTATTACATTAGTTAGGCACTAGGAGGCGTTTGAGGAACTCAGAGAAGACAGTAGTTTACTTGGAGCTAGGCTGTTCAAGATTAGTGTGCCATTATACGGAACAGTGTCGTAATAAATAGTCAACTACGGTAAAATGGAACACGCTGATTGAAGCCCTAGGCAGATGTTCGTTGGAGCCTATTTCGAAATGCAACAGTGGAAAAGTTACCCTGTAAATGCCAATTTTTACCAACAGATTGGATAACCAGGATGCCACTATTTCGCAGGTAAAAATTGAGAAAATGTCTCCATTCCGCATTCGCTGTTTCTCACTGCCCTCCAGAATGCATATTTCTTACTTTCTGAAACCCTGTATTCAGTCTCTTTTTCTAATGTTGCGGTCCCCCGGTGACTCATTTTATTCATTTTTTATCAGGGTGGGTTCATTTTACGTAGCATCCTCAGTCTCCTATTAATTATGTCGGGATATGACCAGTTAACCAACATCCAGACTTAGCCTACTCCAACTTTTTTGCCGAAACGCGCACTATCGACCACATATAGAGGTAACCGAACATTCAATCCGACAGCCTCATTGAACAGACTATGCAGAAATCTATTCTTAGTCGATGATTCTTCGACTGCTAAGCGTTGCTGTTCTCAAAGTATTACTCGTTGCCCTCAATTTATAGCAGACGCTGTCGCAGTCGTCACTGATTGTTTCGGCGACGCCGTGCACGAGTGCACTACTAAAGTCACCTCATTATTTTCCAGTAAGTTATTTTTAAATTGCACTGATTTCTATTTCAGATGGACACGCCTCTTGTTTGAAATTAGGTTTTGAATACGTGATGTGCAATAGTTTCCTCCGTATACTAAGCTGAGCTACCGTTCCCGACCAGCTTGCACTGGGCGTTAAACTTGGTACCCGGCAGCAGTGAGCCAATTGGTTCGCGGTCAGCGGCTTTCCCACAGTTTAAATGAAGACGAGTATCGGAGAATTCGACTGAGGTAGGCAGGAAACTGATACCTTAACAAGAACGATCCAGTTGACGTCTTGCACTCAGGAAAGCATTCATATGGTTAAAGAAGGCTGACGAAAGAACAACTGCTTTGTTGCTCCAAAATATCCGCAAAAACTAGAATGCTTGTCTGGCCGTTGTAGATGTTCATTTATTATGCACCTTTGTTGCTATTAGTGGGCCTTTGGGGGGTCTAGCACTGAGCAAATGACGCCGAACTGGAAAACAAGTGAACCTAAGGACTATCAAGGATGCCCAATCGAGGAGGCGGTAAAAAGAGGGAATAGTAACCAGCGGTGCACAGGAGGAGAGCCGACAAAGGTGACTTCTACACTTAGGCAATGTGGGTATACAAATGTGCTCGTCCGTTCGCGCCCGTGTGGCTGTTCATTTCACGACTCGCACCATTGCTTAAGCCTAATCAATCCTGCCAGTGTACAACGTCAAAATTTATTCTGGTGCACCCAACTGCTTGCCGACAGACAGTACCTTTGCAGAGTGTCCTATCAGCCAGAAGCTCACAACGCAGATGTGTCAGACGCATATTATCATGGACACTCGGGGCTGAGCATTTTCGAGTGATACATCGTACACCTAGGGAGATATACAGAAGTAGTACATTCCTCGGTTATCAGAAGAAATGACTGAAGCAAGATCAAAATGTGAAAACCGAGCGTACAGTAAAAGCACGGCCAAATGTTGGCAGGATTACTTAGGCATTAGCAATACGCAAAACTTCGAGCCAAGGCCGGTTGACGGATTTGTGGCGTATCATGAAGAACCCCAATTCGCACAACGCAGCAAGACTGTTAATAAGAATTGGCCAGAAACTGAAACACAAATGTATTCTAACCGGATGTATAAAATATTGCACAAGCGGAGTGAAGTCTGATTAGAGCGAAAACTAATGAGAAGCGAATGGGGAGAGAAAAAAAGAAAGCAGAAATTTAACAGATGGGCGTTCTGGAAAGGCACCGGTTAGAAGAAAGCCTGCCATCCGTTCGCCGTCCAAAATTTTAAATTTAGTCCGTGGACTTCTCCTAGTGAATGCAATCTGGGCAGCAGAACAATGGTGGTATTGCTCCCTAGTACCCACCCAGTTCCACATTAATCACACCGTTCGATGATGGCCTGGCCGCCGCTCGTGTTCTGCTACAAACGGAAGTCGCGGTCCTTCAACCAGAATATAAGGTGGTCCAGCTGCGGCTCACGAAATCCACGCATGCACCTTGGCTCCCGCCAAATAACTAATGGCCTCAGACAAACTTGGCAACTTGCTGTCCCAGATTTCATAGGTAGGGGGCCGCAAGGCCCCTTTGAAGCTCATCCTTTCCACAATCATCCACGAGTTTAACAATGGAGCTCTCAAACGTACAACTAGTGAGCGTAAAACCATACGTGTATTTAGTTACTGGTAATTCACAAAGGGAGTCTTTACTGTCCTGCACCACGTCCAACTGCATCTAGGTTGCAGTTCATTCAGACATCCTTCTCCCCCGCAACAAAAAAGCCACCGGTACATTTTGACATGCCATGGCCGACAACAAAAAACCATCATATCTTCATCACATGTTTCTTTACCGTTTGATTTAATAGGATCAAAAGCTTTTTCTTCATTGTGTTGTCAGAGCGAGCTTTTATGTACTGTTACCACGTCTTTCTCCAGGTCCTGAACGTGACTTGCTGGTTTCTCCTCTTCATAACAACGCAGGGCTTACCCCATAAAGCATCCCTTCCATCGTCACCCTGTGTTATCATCCTCATCAATCATTTCAGTTGTGGGATTTCCCCTCCGAGTTGCACCAAGGTCTCGGCCACATGTGGGTCTAACTGTGGTCCTTTTCCTGGCTAGAAATTGCACTTGGCTCCAGGCATCCAGTTTTATATCGCATGCTGTATGCCAATGCTCACTAATGCACATAAAACTGTGTCCTTCCGCCTGCTGTAATTTTTGTGATGGAGTTTTCCTAGACTTTCTCAAACTTAAGCATTGCCTAGTGATGTCTCCGTCCCCCGCTCACATGTATAATAAGTGCGTACTTTGGTCCTGTTGTTCGTGTATGCTCCGTTGCCACCTGTCCAATAGCATGTTGAGCTTTAATCGGTGCAGCATAATAATGAAAATGCATATTTCCCGATTTGCGAGAGGCATACGCAAGTCAACATCAAAATTGTGCAGAGAAGGTACATTGGAGACAAGAAAAACCGAAACCAGACATGCAATGCAACGTTTTTTCGCTCATAAGTTCATAACAGGCAATGTGGTTTGCTGGGCACGAGGTTTCCAGTTTTTAATCAAAGCTAGATGATGATTCACCACGGGTTTTCCGCGATTGACTGCCGGTCGTGCACTGCAAGCAATACTGTGTTTGACTGCATCAAAGTTGCGTGTCGCGGGTGCAAAAATTACCCGGAGGGCCAGTTGGCTGGGATCCTCGAAAATCAAGAGGGCTATATGCCGAAGATCAAGATGAATATTGATGCTATAACGGGCTGGAGATGAGTCAAAACCGGACTGGATATCATATCACATTATATAAATCTAGAAAAATCTGGATCCAGAGTCGGCTAAGCAAGGAAGGTGGCGACACGGGATGGGAATTTTGTAATCGTAAGACTAACCTATGAGGTTTGTTTTGAGCAGCTTTGATTTCATTAATTCCAGCTTGGTCCAGAGATGAAGGTGGGGTCGGAAAAGAAGAAAAACCGGAATCAAATGAGACAATGTCTGGTGGACTCGCATGGAGAACAGTGGCCAGGCGCACTGGTCAACTGCCAAACTGTGCAGACCAGAGCAGATGATAAAAAATGACGGTTCTCAACTATTCTCGGACGTCAAGATGCATTGTGCAAAGTTCATATCAGATGTCAATAAAAATAATTTCCTTCGCGAGTCAGTTTTGTATGGAGTTTTCGAAAGACTTTTGAGAAGGAACAAGAGGAAGCCAGTACAAAACGGTGCACGTGAACGCAGAAGCTAGAGTGCTGACTGCAACAATAGTGTTAATGGGTAGGTTTGACCGAGTGCTGGCCACCCAACCTGAAAAACACTGTTTGGAAGTGAACGCCGGAGGTGTAATCCGCCAACCTAGTTGCACCCGCACACCACTGCATCCGGGCAGCTCGCCCGGTGTCGCCGGCCAAAGCGGCGGATATGACCGTGCCTGGCACTATTGTGGTAACGTCGGTGTACTCGAGGTGCGAAGGAATGAATTCAAATGCAGTATTGGTAGGGTAAGGGAAACCTCCTATTTCCAGGATCGGATAATCCAGGCGAGCCAAAACCGCGGTAGGAAGAGCATGAGGTGAGTGGTTCCATCCAAGTAGAACTATACGGCCCGGAAGAGAGAGGAAAAAGATGGACAGCGGTCCGGCCCAGCTGCCATCTGTGGATTAAGAATCTATCAATCTTACAAGCGGCTCAGAGAAAGAGGTTACAAGAACGCATGGTGCGAACCAAAATATATTGATGGTGGCTGAGCAATCCGGGTTTATTTTGTCATGTTTCATTTTTTCAATAGATGGGCAGGCTAATCTAGTGTGTGGATCGTCTACGCTATGAGTAGAGAGAATGAACCGGTATTTTGTAGGATGGACAGAGACCAACTGCTGCAGATATAAATAATGAACGAGCTACAAAGACGGATGTATAAGGGACTGACCAAATCCACTCTAGGAAGCCGGGCCTTTCGAAAACAAGAAATGGTCGGGGCCAGCAGGTATTGCAGATGGAAATGATCGCTACGGGAAGAGAAGATACCAAGCAGGACTCTATGTTCGTGGAGATGGTATGAGGTCTAAATTGTCTAAAACGGACAGAGATATTGATGAGGGGTGAGAAAGAATGAATCGAAGATTTTGACCTAATTTCTTCTGGGGGTACCGTTTGGGTTGGTCAAAAGCAGTGATTTCTGCGGGTCAGAGAAGAGTTGATAAAAAGTAAGAGCGGGGATGATAGTGAATGTTTATTTTAGAAGATGGTGGCTGGTTATGGTTACAACACTTTTTTGGTGACGGTGTTGGAATTAGTTAGGTAAGTGGATGGGAAGAAGTTGTGGGGTAGCAAACCTATACGCAGTTAGAGCGATAAGGTTTATGGATATGAAGTCAGACTATTGAGCGATAGATACCGTTTCTGCAGGTGAGACGAATCCGACTTGGAACCGCATATAAATGTGTAGCATGAGCTGGTGCCGGAGCTCTGTCTGAAGTGGGAGAGACTAGGTTGATTCCTATATGATATCAGTAAGGGGGTTCATTTTCCTTTCCGCAATGAACGAAAAGATTACATCAATGCGTTTTTCAGATGTTCAATCCAGGGTGATACATTCGATCCTCAGGCAAGTATGGGTAACATAGATTAATGAGAAAGGGTACAGTAACTATTCTACGTACTTTGTTTTTAAATGCAATAGATAATGATGACAAAATGCGCAACTTGTGCAGGAGTTTGTTTCATAATAACGAATATTTAACAACAAAGGAGTTGACTCTAACGAAAGTCTTTGGACCTGCGATAGGTTTAGTGGAACCCGCATTTCGGAGGGAGCATGGGAGTGGGTTTCTAATGCGAGGTGCAGATGCGTGTCTGTTCCCATAGTGACCGTTTACATCAACCATACCCACTGGCGCCTGACCGTTTCTTTTTTCGAAGGGCACGTCCTACCAGACTGAAAAATAATCCTTGATTACCAAGTGAAATTTAGTCAATCCCTAGTGCATCTAACTTTGTAGTTCGATCATTATTTATATCAGCAGCAGTTATTCCCCGTCCGTCCTATTAAATACCGGCTCATTCTCTTTGCTCACAGTGTACACGATCCTAAAAAATACCGGTTCATTCTGTTTACTCATAGCGCGGACAATCCACACATTGGACTAGCCAGCCCACCTATTTAGATATACATATATGTATATAAAAAAGAAAACCCGGATTCCTCATTCACCGTCCATATATTTTGAATTGCACTATTCGCCCTAGTAACCTCCTTTTCTGAGCTGCTTGCAAGATTGATCGCTTTTCAATCTGCAACTGGCAGCTAGGCCAGACTGCTGTCCGTCTTCTTTTTCTCTTCCAGGCCTTATAGACCTGTTTGGATGGAAACACCCCATGCCCTGGCGATTATCCGATCCTGGCAAGATGATTTATCCCTTAGCATACCATGCTCAACTTCCTTCCACCACACAACGAGTGACCCGGCGTTGCTACAATAGTGCGGGGCGCGGTCATATCCGCCGCTTTGGCCGGCGCACATCGAGCGGGCAGCTCTGCTGCAGCGGTGTGCGGGTGCAACTGGGTTGGCGTATTACACCTCCTGCGTTCACACTCAAACGGTGTTTTTCAGGTTAGGTGGCCAGCACTCGGTCAAACCTACCCATTAACACTATTGTTGTAGTCAGCACTCTAGCTCCTACGTTCACGTGCACCACTTTGTAC